>LPNX010533780.1:117018-137979 GCA_001517045.1 Pseudotsuga menziesii | reverse complement strand
CCCCCCCCCCTCTCTCTCTTGCCTTCCACCTACCTATGACCCACAACTCTCTCTCTCTCTCTCCTCCAACCCCCTAAAACCCCTAGTCTCTCTCCTAATCCCACTCCCCCTACCACTAACCACCTACCCATCCCTTTCTCTCTCTCTCTCTTTCTCTCTCTTTCCTACTCCTTGAGCTACCCTTAGCCACCCTCCCTCTACCTCTACCTTTCTCTCTCTCTTCCCCTAAATCCCACTTCCCCTCCCACCCCCACTCTCTCACTCATTATTCCTTCAACCCCTATCTAGTGTATGCCTACTTCCTTCTATCTTTTTCGCTCATTCCCTAGCCCACTTTATTTTATCTTGTCCTAACTAACCTAGTCTATTTTACCCTAGGCTAATTCTCTCTTCTATTCTATCTTAATTTACAGTACCATTTAACTTATATCCTATCTTTTTTTTTTAGGTTAGGGAAATCGGTAACACGTCGGGATTACCTGGGTGAGGCCCACGTTCAAAGCTGCCGGCTGTCACTATAAACCCTAGGTATATCCAACATCCCACAAGCGAGATATACCAGAAACTTGTGACTCAGTAAGGGCTGAGGTGTCCTGTACTCCAATCCCATCCAAGGACGGTAGTCTATCCAGGGGGCGTCTACCCTTCGAGCCTTATCACAACGGACCATGTCTCGGTGGGATTTGATCCCTGGTGGGCTGGGTGAAAACCACCTTCCCCCACCGTACGGGATCCCACATCATTGACAACTTATATCCTATCTTAGCTAAACTAACTTATTCTATCTTAAGCTTATAATTTTTCCATACCCTATCATATCTTAGGTTACCTTACCCTACATAACCTTACATTAGGCCTCTTACTAGTTTATCCTACCCTTAGCTTATATCCTATCTTAACTAAACTAACTTATTCTATCTTAAGCTTATAATTTTTCCATACCCTCTCATCTCTTAGGTTACCTTACCCCACCTAACCTTACATTAGGCCTATTACTAGTTTATCCTACCCTTATCCTAGTTTATCCTTGCCTAGCCTAGCCTATAGTTCTCTTCATTTGCCTATGCTATCCTACCTTAACCTATTGTGTTCAACCTTAATAGTAACTTTTACTAACTTAACTTAAGTTTAAATTAACCTAACTCAATACATATAACACAACTCAAGTTTGTTTCTCCTTTCTTTGTGATAACCTATAATAAAGATACAAATTTATTAAATACGTTTAAACATATTTATGATAAAACATATACAAAAGATCAAATTCATGTTCTATTAAAGAATGCATGTTCTATATATTATATAAACAAATTATATAAATAATTATATATAATATTATATAAATAATTACATATAATAAATAAACCTCTAAACAAAATTTATTATATATATAATTACATATGAAAAAATGATAAATAAAAGTGTAAAACAAATTATTATGTATATAATTACATATGAAAAACATATAATAAATAAAAGTGTAAGAAACAAATAAATAAACTCAATCATTAACTAATAAATTCAAATGGCCATATGAAAACTTGCACGATATAATCGAAAAAGACTACATCATATGTATACCAAGTACATTTAAAAAAGTGTAATTACATTAAACAAAACATATTACATTAACTTGGCCATATAAATTTCATAGTCAGATATATATACACACAAACTCGGTAAATGTACAGAAACTAAAAGATCGTAAATATACACAGTACTTCATATGCTATAAAGATGCATAAAGTCTTATGTATTTTCGATAAAGTTGTACGTCAAGAATAAGAAAGAGGTAGATATTAGTGTCCACATATAATATTAAGATTTCTATTATTTGTAATATACTCATTTACCATGGGAGCGGAATGATAAGAAAGTAAAGAAAATAAATTAGGGCACACGAGATTTTAAAAAAAAATAGGTTGGGAAAATAAATAACATACCATAGGCGGGCAAGTAGAGATGATATGATTCTTTCGTCCATTTATAAATAAACTCCATCTTTCGATAGCATCGATAAAACTTGTTGATAACAAACAATATGCAAACTGTCAAACCCTCTTAATGTGAGCATGCTCGCTCTGTCTTGATAACAAACGGCCAACCAACATAGATAGAAAATGGTACCTAAAATGAAAATTGATTCCCACGCAAGGGTTCAGGAAGCAGAAGCACCATATTGTAAAGCACGCGCACTATTCACCCCACTTGGACTCCACCTTCCTTCAGGGCGCCATCGTTACAGAATCTCAAGAACGTAACATATTGGAGTTCCATTATCGATCTGTCTTGATAGCAAGAAACTTTATGGCCAACCAACATAGACAGAAAATGGTAACTACAATGAAAAATGTTTCCCGGGAAAGGACCGAAGAAGCAACAAGCACCGACTTGTAAAGCACACAATATACACAGTACTCTGCATATAATCCTAAGATTTCCATTATTCGTAATATACCGGTTAAAAACTCATTGACAATCGGAGCGGAATGATATGAAAGAAGAGAAGATAAATCAAGCACAGGACATAAATAAAATTAAATTTGGAATTTAAGGAACATACCTCGAAGTGAGATGATTATCTTTTGTCCAGCTACAGATCAACTCCATCCCTCAATGCCATCTATAAAACTTGTTGATACAAGCAATATCCAAATTTTCAAACCCTATAAAGTGAGCAGGATCGCTCTGTCTTCATAGCAAGAAGCTTTATAACCAACCAAAATGGACAGAAAATGGTAACTAAAATGAAATTTGTTTCCCAGGCTAGGGCCAAAGAAGCAACAATCACTGGCTTGTAAAGCATGCGTAGTAGGCTCGAGTTCGCCTATTCTATTCACTCCGCTTGGACTCCACCTCCCCTTCAGCACGCCATCGCTACGGAATCTCGAGCACATATTGGAGTTCCATTGATTATTGGTGCATAACGGTGCCCATTTGTTATAGAATGGCTGCTTCTTCATCCTCGACCCAGGTGAAGTGACATGCTATAGTTAAATTGATAGATGCATAATCAATTGATGGGAGAGAACTACATATCTCTCCCTCTGAGGCCTTCTGTGGTCTCATGTTAATCGCTTTCTTGAAATACCCTCCCAGGATCTCATAGGGTGCGAGGACTCCAATAACAATGAGTAATGGCATTCCTTACCTATATTGGAAAGAATCAAACGGACAACAGACTTTTCTATCCTCACCATCCTTGCCACCCAGGTTCATGTCTTGTGAATTCAAAGAAACCGCGGATAAATTGAGCCGTGCAGAGAACCCATCATGCCCAACGTGGTCGAAGGCCCTGAACTACGACATGCCATAGATCATATGATCGTAATAGCGATGCGAGTATTCTTATCAACACCGGGAAATGAACTTGGTCTGACGGTGTTGTAGGTCTGTACCTGGGAACTTCGAGCTCTCTAGGGATCTGGTATTTTCGGCCTAGGCCATGTTGATGGTGTTGTATATGGTCTTTTCTGTTATCTTTTTCTCCTCTGATTTCTAGAAACAAATGCTTTTTCTCCAAACCGTTTTAGTATTTCTCCAAACCTAGCCATGGGATGTTGTAACGGATAGTTTTACTATGAGCCTAGCCATGGGATTTTGTAACCTCACACGGATTGGTTAACTTAGGCTAGTCGTTGACAAAAAAATCAAAATTTAAATATCGAAGCACGCTCTTACCTACAATGTTTTGAATTTTATTTCAATTCCATGTGCATGGATATAAATTTAAATAGAATAACTAAAACTAAGAAAGTGGGATGTGTTTTTCTCCAAACCTAGCCGTTGGATGTTGTAACAGATAGTTTTATTGTGAACCTCGCTATGGGATTTTGTAACTTGTTAGTGATAAGGTTAACCTAGGATAGCCGTTGACACATAAAATTGAAATTTAAATATAGAAGCAATGCTTGTAAATTGAAACAAAATTTAAATAGAGGAGCACATGCTTGTAAATGGAGTGGGTAAATACTTGTTAATAAAGCACATAAATAGAGTAGATAAGGCGTTTAAATTTATTTTAATAATTATTTATTAAATTTATTGATGTGGCTATAAATAGACATGATTATGAAAATATAAATATTATATTTTTTATTTAAGTTGTAAATAGATGATAATGTGGTAAAGAAAATATTATCTATTAATGTTTTAAATAAGGTGACTGAAGTATTTAAATTTAATTTATTAATATATTTTAATAATTATTTATCAAATTTATTGATGAGGGGATAAATAAGTATTGATATAAAAATCTAATACTATTTTAATATCCATGGATGTTTAAAGTGTGAAATTATAACCTACCCAATCTTCACATGGTATTTTCTTTTAGGAAATAGGGTAATAATATATATTTTTTACTTTGTCCACACAAACCCAAAAATATTAGTAGCATTATTTACACAATATAAAAGGTCAAATATAAATACCTTTATTTATGCTTGCACATGGGTTATCATGAGCTCTTTAGTTTCTATCATGGGGAGACTTAAGACTCTTAACATAGTAAATTCTTATGATTATATTTGCAAGCTCCTATATTATCCTCATTCTTAATCTTAAAATAATCATCCACTCCCTAGTTAAAACATATAACTAACATATAATTTAGAGTGAGAATACTTTAGTTATAATAATCTCATAAAAATAACATATTCAAATTGAATAATGTTATAACTCCACTCTTAATTAATAACTTAACTCATTATTTAAACTTACTCAACCATTCACATAAAACATTGTAATATTGAACAATATTTATCATCATGACAACATTCTCTTACTTGATATGAAACATTTTCCTCTAAAATGATTTATAAAAGAAAAGATAGAAAACTACTTAACTTTATAAACAAGATTCCCTCAAATTATGTCTTAGTATATACTTAAGAAGAATTAAGATATTTCATGGCTTACTAAATATGACAAGAATAATGAAAACCATAAAAAAGTGGTATTTATAATAAACACTTATTGTGACAATAATGATAGAAACACTACTTTTTATTATAAATTATTAGAATATAGTTAATATAATGTGACTAAGCAATTCTACAATCATCCTTTTACTATTAAATCAAATAAACTAATCCAAAGATCAAATTTTAATAATAGTTTTCTATTTTTTAAAAAACTTTTTTCTTTGGCTTCCTCTTTTTAGGACAAGAGTAATTTTAGAGATGTAGATCTAAATTGGCTTACCTAACTAATCCACAACAAATGATTATACCTAACTAACCATACAAATTGGCTCTCTTTCTAGCCCATGTTTTTTTTCCAGCAAAGAACCCAGTTGCCAAGGATGATAGCTACGCTAAAGCTAGCATGAAACCTTTGATCTAGTACATGTTTGGTGATGGCTTCACCAGTATAAATATTTAGTGTTTTATTAAGAAATTTGAACTTTTTTAGAATGGTAAGCTTCCAGCTACTTATATTAATCGAACGTGTAGAGTGTTTTTCAAGAAAAGAGTTTTAGGCAGAACTCTGTAAATCTTAACAAACAATTCAACTTTTACACAGAACGTCGCCTAAGCCTTTGTAGCGAAATAGATTTATAGTAAAGAGATGTTAGTTAGAATGGTTGTTTGGAAAAATTCAACTATTATATGCATGATTTAACTTGTAGAAGATTCAATGGAGAGGGATAAATTCCATCTACCGCATCATCCCCTAAACGAACAGTTTGGTAAACTAATCCTATTCTGTTCTGAGATTACTATTATCTTTTCAAACTCCCTTGGCGAACTTCCTTGGTGGCAACCCCTAAGCTTAAAAAATATGTAAGTTCGGTTCATCCAAGGGACCAACAGCGAAGTCAACCACTGACTTCGTTGTTGGTCCGTTGGATGAACCGAAAGTACATGTTTATTAAGGATAGCCCACGACATCAGGTTGGCTGAGATCAGGACGGTGGCCCAAAAACAAGCCAGAAGAGCCGATTTTGCAAATATTGACGCAACCATCTGGCTCTAGATTTGGTTGTAGTTGCAGGTGGATACAGAGTGATATTATTTGCAATAAGGCACAGATTATTTTGACTCCCCATAGCAAACTGCAAGCGATCCCATTTTTTTCTTTCATCAAATCGTTTGTCATCTCTATCGAGACAGCTAAAAAGTAAACAGACAGCTAAAAAGTAAAGACAGTTACTCGATGCTCTTTTCCCAAGGATTCGCGTTCTGCCAGCTTACCCTCAGGCCGTCGCCTCCCTCCTGCCATTTCAAGACGGTTTTTCTCTCTCCTCCCTTTTGTTCGCTCCAACAAAAAGTTAACGACCTTTCTTCTGGCGAGAACCCTCACTGGTTTCAAGAGGGTTGTTACCTCTCCTCCCTTCTTCCCGTTCCAGCAAAAGTTAACCAGCTCCCTTCTGGGGAGAACCCTAACTCCTTTTGCGAAACTTTATAAATCTTCTTTTGTATGTCTTTTCCAAATTGTATTATATTATTATTTGTTCTTATAATTAAATTAAATAGTCATTATTTACTTTATTATAATATTCACTTTATTATAATAATTACTAAGCATGTTAGAAATATATAAAATAACAATATTTAATTCAATTAAAAACTTATATATATACATATCTTACAATTTTGCAGATTTAAGATGTTGACTTATCTTAGTATAATTACTTGATTTTACTTGAGAGCCTTTAATATTAATTAGCTTCATGTTCGAAGATCGTTTGAGAATAGTTCTTTATTTGTCATTGTTCCATCTCCTCGTGCATAACTTCTATCCTAGCTCTTGTCATCTTTGTGAAAGCTAATTGTCATTTCTTTCTCGACCTCTTTGTTTATCATGTAGTAACTTCTCTTTAACACGCATGACTCTTTATAAAATATACATGTATTGATCTTGCGTTCTACTCCCTCTCTATTTTCTAATAAAGGATTAAGTGTTGAAGGAACGAGGTTGGTTATAAGAAGTGTTTCTTAAAGTCTTACCACTAGTAAATAAATTTTTCTAGGTTTAAGGACACTTAAAAAATTCCTTGCACAAGTTTCTATTCAATGGAGATGATACTTTTTATCAAACTAATGTTTTTTTAGTCATTATTTTTTTTATCTTTTTTTAAATGGATTCATGCCCTAGCTAAACTCTCAATATCAAAACTATTCACAACTTTGTTTTTTAGTCATTATCTTTTTTATCTTTTTTTAAATGGATTCATGCCCTAGCGAAACTCTCAATATCAAAACAATTCACAACTTTGGAAAAGGAATAATATTACTTACACTTGCACTAGATGTTAATCCATACTCAAAATATATAGTAGTTTAATATAGATTATTTTATAAATTTATTTTAAAATATTAATTACAAAATATAATATTCATGTTAAAAAAATCATTATTATTGTTTTTAAAAAAGAAATAAATATATTTTATTATTAATTTGAAACATAAATAAATATTAAATAATTTTTTTAATTAAGTAAAATTTATAAATATAATTAACAGATATTTTAGTTTAGATAATTATTATACAAACCAAATATATAAAATTTTTATGTTACACTTCATTTTAAAATGTAATTTAGAAAATTATTTTATTATAGAATAATTATAATTGCTAATAAAGAATTTAAAACCATAATTAAAAGTCATCTATAATTAAATTCTAAAAATTAAATATATAACCTTAATGGTAGGATAAAAAGGTAATAAATTAATATTTTTAATATTTTATATAAAATTATTTTCTTATTAAAAATAAGATATTTTAATTTTGGAGGATATTGAGTGTGTAATTAAGTTTTAGTAAAAAGTTGGAGGATATTGAGTTTATGGTGAAAAGATTTTAATAAAAGAAAAAGTTTTAATATATATATATATATATATATATATATATATATATTTTGTTTACCTTATTTAGTAATAATGATTTTATTAGTTCTTGGATTTGTGTGTTCACCTCTTGGTAGAATCCTAATATGTTTTATATAATGTATTTGATTTTTATTTTTTCATTATAAATAAGAGATTTTTATTTTGGGTATCATTATTTAGGATAAACAATATAAATTTAAAAAAATGGACTTTTTTATTTTTATTTTACATTTATAAGATTTTGAATATATTATTGAGTGTTTCTAAACTTTATAATGAAATCTTAATTGTTTCTATTTTTATAGAATTATTTGGGAAGTATGATAAAAAAAAATAAGACTTTTTTTTAAGATATCATTTGAAAAGCATCCATTACTTAATTATTTTTATAATTATTGGAGAGGAATGGAGAATAAATATTAAATAAAATTATATTAATGAAAGTTGCAATTTGGGGGCCTTTTTTTGACATTGAGTGATTTGATGGTCTTAAGATCTTATAACATGTGGGTAGTTGTTAGTGTTGTCAAATTGATCTTATATCACTTTTCTATTGAGGTTGTGACTCTTAAACATAAGTGGAGGGGTCTTGTGTCCTTTCTTCAAAATGTTATCGTGTTGTGTTAAGGACCAATGCTATGGTTCCTATGAAGAACTCCCCAAGTTTGTGTTGAATGTGTTAACACTCGGATAAAATTCCTAAACTTGAACCTCATATCCCTCATATTGAAATAAATGATGTTTTATTTCATCATATATATAAGTAGTTTCAACAAGGATCCTTGATAGGATATTTTTTTGGGATAAGCCCCCCTAATGTGGTGATTTATGCTGTGGTACGTGGTCAATATGAGTATTATAATTGACATTGTATCTAGGTCCATTTCCCCACCAAAGGTAGTTTTCTTTTCTATATTTTGGATGCAAACAATGCTAAGAAAGTGTTGCATAATTGTCCTTGGATTTGCTAGAATACCTCTTTGTTATGTAAGATTGTACTTTAGACTTCTTATTCAATAATAAGACTAAAATAGGTTTCATTGTTTGGATTGAGCTACTTCATCTCTCTATGAAATTTCAGCCTAAAATTCAACATGTCATTTCCCCCTTAGGCGAGGTTATCTACCTAAAAACAAAAATGTTTTGTAACCCTAGATTGCAACCTTGGTTTTACATAGTTAACCTATTTCAAGGCCTAAGGATTTTTCCTTGATTTGATTTGGAGGAAAAAAACCTTTTTATCCTATTTGTTATGTTAACCAACCAACAAATTCTTATTTTTCTATAAAATCCTTGACCATTGCATCTATGGATCCTTGCTTATGGCCCTAGTCAACCCTCATATTAACCCTATTGCATGTAAATTCCTATAGGTTAAGAATGTTAATGACGGTACATCGATTTATGTGCAAATAAAAAATAAATCAAGTAAATATCCACTAGTGAAGCTCTAGTGGTGGCCATTCCCTTGACCCATTAGGCCTCGACCCTTCGACCTCAACCCCCAACATGTTTGACCCAAGTAGCTATTTATATCCCATGAGTCCTAACTTTTAACAATTTGTAGTGCTTGGCTCTAGCAAGAGTTTGGTAATCCCCTCCTTGTTAGTTAGTGGTGTTTCAAATACTCACTATCCTCGAAAATTTTCTTCATACCATGAAAAATTTGTTGGTGTAGATGGTCAAAAGAGGCTAAAGAAAATAATTTAAAAAATGGCAACTTCTTTAATGTTACCAATTCTTTTAATACACTCTAGAATATTGAAGCAAGTGAGATCGAGATAGAGGATGCACTAGGTTTATGATGCAAGTTAACCTCATGGAGTATTTGGGGCTATATGTATGTATGTGATGAAAGGAATGGGTCTATTCTAGTTTCTCCTATATTTTTTAGTGTATTTGTTTTCTAGGTTGTTATCCCTTCAAAAAGACTTTGTTTGATATGTAAACACTTGAGGGATCCCGCAAGAAGCTCCTACCCAATTATGATGCAATGGGAGCGTGCAAGTAGAACAAAACATAAACACGCACATGCTCCTTCTTCGGTAGTGGCGAACCTCCATGCTGGATTTCTAGAGTGGACAATATGAGTGTGCACGTGCCCCTAATGACGTGCACGCATGTATTTTTTCACACACATATATGGATGTGCACACTTGTTTTGCATGTTTGCATACAGGGATGCACACGCGTCCCTGTGTTTAAAAAAAACCGTGAACAGTTTTGTTAATTCACAACCGACCCACGAGCATGCAAGCCACCAAAAACGACATCCAAGGAGGCTAAAATGACACCCATGAAGCCCAAAGGAAGTGTCCAAGCCTACAACGACACCCACGACGTTGGAGTAAGGTAGATGGAGTAGTACTTGCATTTTTTTGTTATTTCAATGTTTTTTATTGTTTTTCAAATAAAATACAAAATTAAAAAAATCTGCAAATGAATTGAAATAGAAATAATTTGATATTGTAGATACAAATTACCTAAATAGAATGACAAATAGCAATGAACCATCCCAAGAAAGGGGTGAAACAAAACAATCAGAGGACCCAATAAACCCTGAATTAAAGGAAGAAAACCCTGAATTAAATGAAGAAACCCTCGAAGATGAATTACATGGGGATTTAAACCAATTAAGAATATTGAGTGCTGAACTGAAGAACACCAAGGAACCCTCTCACGTGTCGCTTGCCTAATCACTACAAAACATAATAGAGTCCATCAAAATTTCCCAAATTGAGATAACCAATTTGAGATAATATAGTGCTTGAATGAGAGAACATTATAGCACTGGTATATCCAAAGAGGATATAAAAAACTTGAATATCACAAAAGCCCAAATGTGGAGAAAATTTACAGATCCATGAATAGGACAACCTCCAGATGTGAGGAAGAGGTGAGTTTGCAGAGAATCGTGTAATTACAAGGCATGGAGATAAAACTAGTGGAAGAGATGGTTGATGATTTTTGAAAAGCCTCCATGCAACAATGTCGAGGTCCCATAGTATTTTATGAGGAAACTATGGCTGAGATTGTGCTAGGGTTCGATGTGAAATACTTCGATAACACCTATTTCTAGACCATTGGTTTTGGCTCAGCCTAAGATAGACCTCACGGCCACTGAAACCCTCTTAAATGACCTCCTACACCTAGGCAAGTTCCAAACTCGCTTCCTCAACCCCCTAGTTTAGGTAGAAGGCTAGACGAGATCCATGAGTCTGTTAGACATGCCACACGGCACCTTCTAAGGCATACCACATTCATGGCTATGTCCTCATAGAGTGAGAAGGACCACCCCGAGAGACACACTTCTGCACAGTCTACTGGTGGTGGGCGAGGGAGAGCAACTACAGGTGGTAGCCAGGATGATCCATCCAGCTCAACGAGACCAGTGCCACATAGTTGTTCTCATTGTGGGAATCCTTGACATGTTCCCACATAAGACCATGCCACACAGAGCTACCTACACTAGGTAGTTATTGTTTTATTTAATGTTCAAGTATTTATTATACGCTATTCAATCTCATAATTTCTAATAAATTTAACTTAGAATCAGATGTTGATGAATTGATTTGTTTTAATGTACAACTATTCAGTGTTGAGTCTCCAATACACAGGTGGGAGGGCGTTGGTTCCTTCAACCTAGAAGGATCCATGGAAGCTATAGAGGACATCGCGACACCATACACATAGGTATTTTTCTTTCAGTAATTAAATTTAATGTTAGTAGTTCATTTTGTCATCCAATGTAGTTAATATTTTGTAATTGAATCTAAATATTTTGTCTTTACACAGGTGTCCACAGAAGTGAGTGACCAGCAAACCCCCTCAGGGATCAGCAGATCCCCTCGTGAGCAGGCATCGTGTAATAAAGTATAAATTTAATTTCAGTTTTGATGGCTTAGATTTGTATACTTATATTTTTTATGTACTAATATATGATCCATGAATATCTATGCTAGTCCGAGTACATAGGCATGCCTGTGTCACTATCTCTCCATCGACTTCCTTTTTCCCATCATACATGCTAGGTGTATCCCCTGGAATACATGTCCCTTTCCCTTAATATATCCCCACCTCGTTCCATCCATCCCTTACCTCCCATATACCACCACACTTCCATCCAACTCACCCTTCTTCGTCACAGACTTCACTCACTCCCCCCGCCCCACCCATCCACCCTCTCCCTTGCAATTTCCCATGTTTCCACCCTCCCCCTATGACCACGATACACCATCCATCCACATTAAATAATCCATCCACCCCATCCAAGACCTCATCCCCCTCCTCCATAATTCCCCACCACCCTCATTTCCTCTTCCATGGTGGCCCATTCCATTCTGCATCCAGTTGGGGTTTATCATCGTACATCACCACTTCTCCCACTCGAGTCCACACCGTCTCTCATCGTTCCCCCTAATTTTGTATAAAATGTCAATGTCACTAAATCCTATACTATTCCATCCACCCTAGCATCATAGTAGGTTATCCAACATACTTCTCCACCTGCCACCCCTGAGGACCAACCAACTGCTCCACCTGCCAACCTTGAGGACCATCCGATTACTCCCCGTGCGAGGCCCAAGTACCAACCTATTTTTTTCATGGTGAGATTGATTATTTTATGAAAATCTCATGTAATATTAATGAAAATTAACATAGGAAGTAAATTGTATGAGTTAGCTTGCCATTTAAATGTTGTAGGGTGGCATTGCTGAGAGACTTGGATCACAAAGGAGAGTATCCTGCTCACCCCTTACGGTCTCGTCTGAGGCGAGCTATTTAATATTTGAAAACATACTTTTCTTTTTTAAATTGTGTTTTATACTTGTATAATTGCATGTAGGAGTTGACATTTGATTGTTGTCATTTCAGAGCCCAAGGGGAGTTGTTCGAAGTGACGAGAAGAACTGAGCTTCCTCTAGCTCGAAAAAGAGTAAGATCAATTTTGGAGGTGTACCTGGGAGCTTTGAGGGTGGGCATGAGGATTGAGAGATCCTCCTATGTACACTAGCCATGATGTGGCATTTTGTCATGAGTTGCCATATTTTGTATAGACATTGGGAACAATGTTCCATTTTTCACTACTACTATATATGATTGGAAATTTGTGTATATTAATATATCATTTTGCACTTATTTATATTACTTTGTCTTTTATTACAGATTTGCATACATTATGTCAAATGCAGTAGTAGTTTACAATTGATGCGTTTGCAATACTTATTGTTGATGAAGCAATAAAGTATGTACGTTCACAATAAAATGCATAAAATTTTTAACACTGTAGGTTAGTTAACAAAAAAATACACAACTACATAAACGTGTACAATAACAACGATAATTTTAAATACCAAATACCAAATAACATTTTGGGATAGTAATACTTGGCTGAGAGTTATCATTGGTTTGACAGTCTTATTCATTGTCCAAATTGAAGTAGAAAGCACTTGTTTGCCTTAGGTATTTTCATGGTAATTATTGTCTCATTTTTCAAGCTAGAAATTGATATTGGAATGATCTTCTCTTACCATTTGATTCACTGGAAATTTCATAGTATTGATGAGCTGAGAATCATATTGAACATGACTGTTATTGGCTTGCATTTTTTACATCTACTTGGAAAACATTGATTTTGATAAATTTGGCAATTCATATCATTTGAAGATGAAGTTGACATTGCTTACTCTCATTGAATACATAAATATTTGTTATGCTATTGTTGAGCGCTTGCAATTTTAATGATCTATTATACTTGTTGCAATTTTAATGATTTAAGGGATATCATGCATAACGTGGGGTTTAGAATCAACGAGGAAACCCTAACCCTAAATGAAGTTTAAAGGTTAGCATGCATAACCTAGGATTTATAGTCAATGAGGAGACCCTAACCCAAACAGTGTTTTGGGGATAGGATGCATGACCTATGGTTTAGAATGAATGATGAAACCCTAAACATAGGAGGGAAACCCTAACACAAACCCTACCTAACCATCTCTTTTGGCCTCTTATAAAGTACCTTTTTGTTTGTATATGAGCATGCATAGGATTGTAGTCATATGTCACATATTCTTTATAGAATAATCAAATGAAATACTTCAAAGCTTAAGAATGGATTACTTCACATAAGATAGGGTTAGATATTCATGAGCACTCCTTTTATAAACCATAGTGAAATAAGTAAATCATAGCTCATCTTCCACAACTCATACATTAAAAAATCATGAGAGAAAGAGGCTCTATAATAGGATTATGCCTAGAGTTGATAAGAATAAATTAACACGAAATAGATGAAGGAATGAAGGAAAGGATGAGAAATGTATTCATAGAGAGTATCAACCCTAGATTTAGACCATAGTTACCATTCAAGCATCATAGTGAAAATAAGCTAAAAATTTATTACATGTGTTTGGGACTTACCTTCTCCATATTAATAGGCCTTCTACTCCATTTTCTAACCTTTACTAACCCTAGGAATATCTATTAAACTAGACTGTAATACTACCTATTAGGAATACATAAGACACACCTAACCATTATATTCTAGCCAGACCCTTGCTAAAACCCTTTCCCTGGACTCCTACCTTTCCCTCTCTCTAAAGCAAGGCTTATTCCTTTCATTTCCACAATACTTAGACCCCCAAGTATCTCCCTATATCTATGATTTTAATATCCATTTTTGACATCCCTATAACACCACTAAATCATCCTAAGATACCCTAAATTCTCCCTTATTCATATCCCTAACCTCATAGCATGCTAAGACCCTAACACAAGGCTAACTTCGTCACTATTTTGTCCTTTAAATTACTCTTAGCTTGCCTAATTCTTGACGGTAATATACTATTTAGGGCATCCATAATAGCCTTCTTACCCACCTATCCTAGCTTAAGGTCACTTCCTTTCCTTCCTATCTTACCCACTCACTAACGGATCTCCTCAAATTTGTCCAAAACCCAATTTAAAGTGGCACAAAGACACCCTAAAGGGACTGTATCTAAACAATCATTCCCAACCATACTTAAACAAATTTTATGGTGGTATATAAACATCCATAACTTGGAAAAATATAAGAAAATTCCTTGAATTTCTTGCAAGTCATTGTGTCATCAAAATCCAAGGGAATATACTTGTTATCATTCCTACTTGACTAGAAATTACATGTTGGACTGTCATAAGACATTTTACTTGACTAGCAAATTGATTTGGTTTAAGAGTCCCATTGTCCTGGAAACTTGGCACTTATAAAATTGTTTATCACTATTGTTTACTTAAAATATTGTACCTTTGTCTTGACAAGCTAAAAAGTGAAATATAGGACTATCATAATGATAAATGCTTGGTTGGAAATACTTTTATTTTGACAATACCTTTCACTAATTCAAAGTGCCATTTCAACTCTTGTTTATCATTAGTACTTTCTTTTGGGATTGTACACTCATTTCGGCAAGTTGGAAATTAGTGTTTTGGACTTTCATAATCATTTTGACTTGGTTGGAAATCATTCTTAGTTTGACAGTCCTATCTTCATGAAAAGTTGATTGATTGGGGTCTATGTCAATGTATGTCAGTTGCAAAAGAGGTTGACTTTGTATGATATGATGATAACATCCCATCAACACCACTAACATGCTTCAACCACATGCATAATTGAAAGGAAAATTACATCCAATTTAGTTCATGAAACCATAGCTATGTTGTAGTGCAGGTATATATCTTCTAGGTATATGGTCTACTAGTTTCTAGTTAAGTGAGACTAACAAATATAATGATATAAATCTAATGAGTTCATAAACCCTAGTTTGTAGTTCTATTTCTAAATATGTGAACCCTAGCTTTTAAGTTTGTGGTTTCTAGTTCAAGAAACCCTAGATTTCTTGACATTTGTTCTTATAGATTAGGTATATGGTCTAGGTATTTGTAATCCTTATTTTTTAGGTTTGTGGTCTGTAGTTCATGAAATCCTAGTTTTTTTTTTATATATTTATGCATGTAGATTAGGTAGGCGGTTTAAGTATTTCTACATAAGTGAGACTGAAATAGCACATGATCTCTATGTATGTGAATTTCTACTTTATAAAGCCCTAGTTTGTAGTTATATGTGTAAATTTATAAACCCTAGCTTTTTTGCTATTTTCTCTAGTAGCTTAGGTACATGGTCTAAGTGGTTCTACATAAGAGAAAATAAAATAACACAACATCTCTATGTATGAGAATTTATTTCAATCCATGAAACCCTAATTGGCTATATACTTGTAATTCATGTATGATTTTTTACTTCTAATTCATACAGTCATGTGTTTCTACTTGCAATTCATGAAGCTCTAGTTTCTTTGTTACAGTGTAGGTACATAGCTTCTAGGTATATAGTGTATTGGTTTCTAGGTAATGGCATGCCACGAGACCAACGAAGCCGGCGGTTTGTCGATTCAACCTCTGGTTGTCAAGTTATGTCAAGTTGAAAGTCGCATGAAAATGTCGTTCATGGACACTTTGTGACTCTCGATCTAGAAGCGAGAAACCAAATGGAGCAGCAAGATTGCATGTCATTGGCTCCGACAAGAGTGTACGGGTAATGTCGATATGGGAACACTACCAAGAATGGCACGGTGGAGGGTTTTGTAGAGTTGACCCACCAATGCAAGAGTTCCATTGAAGGAAACTCAACAAAATGTTATGAATTATTATTAATTATTGAAGTCAAAAAATCTTGAAATGAAAATGTTATGTGCGGGTGCAACACTACCAAGATCGTTTTTATTTATTATTATTATTAATTATTGAAGTGAGAAAATATTGAAATGAAAACGTTATGTGTGGGTGCAACACTTGAGGGGAAAAAATTAATGAAATCCTTGATTTCTATATATAAGATTGTAGAGATCACTCTCTTCTATTGCACCATATAGTTTTATTTGGAAATGGTGAAGGAAATCAAAAGTTATATAGAAAACAATCGATGTATCTATTTTCAAGAAATGACGTGTGTCATTTAGAAAAACAATAATAAATAAATAAAATATACATTTTATGGAAAAAATACATATTTAGAATCGTAAGATCATACTCTACAATATTCTATATTTTCATAATAAAATATTGTGTTTGTCATAGCAAAACATCCCATCTATTAGAATAGTAATCCAAGCCAGTAGTATCTTAATCTAAGTCCCTAATCAATTTTATTGCAAAGTTTGCAACACTATGGTTTTGGACTTAGGGTGCTTAGTTGGACCAATAACTAGTTAACTTAGGGAATTCACACCCACATGAGTGCTCCATCTCATTCAACCATCCACTTGTGCGCCCTCATCATTGCTGGAGTGCTCCCATTCATTGAATGTGGAAAGTTTGGTTAACTAGGAATGCTAGAGGTGGATTTTGTCCAATTTTGGACTGATTTGGTGCATTTAATGCCACCTAGACCCTCTCACTCACCTATTTTTGCACACCCATGCATGCCAAGGAGTCATGATTTCTCCATTTCACTTAATCCATGTCCACACAACAATCCGTGGCCATTTGGGATAATTTGGAGCAAGTTTGGCCCACTTAGGGGGGATTGAGGCAAATTTGGCCAATTTCGCATGTATAGTCATTTTGTGCTTCTTAAGCCTCACAAAACACTTCATATGTAATATAAAACTGTTAATAACATATTTTAATATTAAACATTGAAATAATAACCTATTTTAGTTCACATTGCATGCATAAATTGCTTCGCTTTTAATGGTTTTTTGTTGGTTTTGCATCAAATTCAATTTGTGAGTTTCTCTAAGGATCATAGATATTGCTGTAGATAAAAATTATCACATGATATCAGATCCAAGTAGGATTTTAGTGAGTTTCATATCAATCCTGAGCATTTCGAGATGCATTTTTTTAGAGACATTCCATATAAAATTGAGTGTTTTTTGCAGGACATTCAACAATTTAATCACCATTATCGTAGGAAGAAGCTACACACATATTTCTAACACCTTTCAATTTCTTCAATTGGAAGGAATATATGGTTTGTAATGTCCCCAAAATTTGAATTTTATTTATTTATTAGGCTAGTTAATTACTACCTAAACTGGACATTAACTTATCTTCTGCGGAAAATGTCGAACTTTGTTTGTGAAACTGAAATGTCCTAATCTTTTCTTACCCTTTCTAGTTGTTTTCCCTGATGTGGTTATTAATGAAATTATATAATGTATTTAAGTTACGTGATCTGATTTATATGATTACTCTGATCATTATTTTATTTCTTATCATGCATGTGCATGTATGTGTGTTCAGTTTATAGCTTAATTACTAGTTATCAGTTTTGTTTATTAGTTTATGGAAAGTTCTAACTTAACTTGTAATTGTCAAGGGGTGGAGTGGCGCGACTTGTATCCCTTACAGGATCACTTGGAGAGGTAACTGGTTTTACTTGACATTATAGAGTTTACTTATTTCATGTTGAACTAATGCAACTCTTCTTCATTTTGTGTAGGTTCATTAGGTGATAGAAAACTTGGTATAACAGTTAAACAAAGACAGGCTACCTATGCTAAACTACTTCACTTCTTTGGTCGACAAAAGGACCATAGTACTATCTTATCGATTCTTATTTCTATTGTTAGCATTTCATTTACCCATGGATGGGTTGATTTATACCTACGTCTAACGGGTTACCACTATTTTTGTGGTTCTAAGACCTTATGAACTATGTTCCTATACATATTTTTTATTACACATATTCTGAATATTTTCATGCTTGTATGTAGAAGGATTAAGTCATAAGACTTATCCATGATATATTAAAGTTTATATACCATATGTTATATGTATGTTGTGCCATTCATGGCATATTTCATATGCCATGAACCTTGTATTTATCCTAATTCAATGATGCATATGATGGGGTTTCGATGCACAAATCATTTCCAATATCAAGTCACGTTTTGGGTTTATGAAACTATAGGAAAGAGGGGAAAATTCAACGTCGATGGTGGACTGGGTGGCGTCATAAATGCCCTTAGGGATGTGGGGGTCTCAAGCCCTAATATTGGTCTATTGTGGATAAAAGAGTCATTTGGAACTATGGTGGTCGTGCTTTGTTCAACTCTTTGGTTTTTGTCACTGTGTGAGGTCTATTTCAAATTTATGCTCAGGAAAGGTCTTCTCTCCACCTGGGTTTGTAGCATTGTTAATTGTTGTTTCAGTTGGAGGATTGGTATACTTATAATCATGCTTTGTTTATTGTTTTGTAGGTGACAAGGTTCCCTTTGCACGAGTAGTAGTGTCTATAAGGCTATCCATGAGTTACCCTCCATGGGTAAGCCCTGTACCAACAAGCTTTGAACGCGTTACCTCTCTATAGATTTTTTTTGATAGAGATTTGAGCTCGGTGTTTGTAATGATGAAAGAATACTTGATTTGGTTAAGGATTTTGACTGTGTACTGGTCTGTTTGTATTTAAAGGGATTCAGAAATATGTATGAAGTATTGGGGTTTTATGATGTTTAAGTTTGGCTCCATCGGGCCACAACTATTAGGACTCTGCTCTATAATAATATTGGGTTGGTAGCTTAAGCATATGATTTTGTTGGTTAATGAAGAATCTGTGTTTATGGTGGCTGTACCATTGCTTGCAATGGTGCCTCAGTTTTGAATTGCGATTGTCTAGGTTTTATTTATAAATTGTAGTGGGAATCAATGTGGGCATTCACAGTTGGGGTTTTATCATGGACACTGTCAATAGCTTGGAAAAGCTATGAATCTATGTATTTCATTATCTATACTTACATTATTATTTTGATATTAAAAATATGGGGTTTAGCTTACAGTTGTGCCATTACTGGAAATGGCACTCTTTCCAATTTGAAATTGTGTAAAATAATGGTGAAATGATCTTTAATGGTGATTTAAACTTTTGTTTACTTGTGCGTGAATTAAATTGGGGATGGTGATGAGTTTTTTTTAACAATGTGAAATGGATGTCATCGTTGTGATAGTGTAGACAATGGTTATTTATTTATATGGACTATGTTAATGGATGCTTTATTTTCTTCTCGGTCATGAGCCTCGAATATGATTACAACATATATATTTGTTTGTATTATTGCGTGGAAATGTGGATAGGGAAACAATTTTGATATATAGTTATGTTAAATTTTTTGATAATTTCATTCCATATTATCAAGGATCACTAAGAGAATAACAAGCATAGCATAACAATTACAAGAGACAAAGGACACAACATTTCACCGGGGAAAACCAAGAAGGTGAAAAACCCCACAACTTCCTCAGAGATAGAATAATCCTCAATACAAAAGATAACAAGGATTAACCCACAAGGATAATTCTCTCCAGCAGCTACTCCTCCTCCACTTGTGCACACTCCTCTTTGTCACTTGTGTGAAGTGAGTGAATTAATAAAATGAGAGACACAACCTCTCTATTTATACATTGACTTAACTTGTCTTTAACCCTAAGGGCCGACCTCCTAAGGAGGTCTAGTAACCCATCCACATGTCATCTACTGGGCCGACCCCCTCTTGGTGGTCTAATAACCCATCAAGTATAAGTTGTGACACTTACAATAGTACTTGCGATCCTTACAACACTTACAATACAAATGATGACACTTTCAAATGAGGAGGAATTTAACATCTCCATCAATAATAAAATATTGTGCAAGTATAATACATAGAAGAATATATTTCAAGGTTACAAATACATCAATAGGTTAAACCCTTAATTTTAATGTTGTTAGCGTAGATTATGTGGAATACTTGTAAGTTATTACAGCGTTGATAATGTTGTAAGTGGATCCTACAAGATTTGATGCCTATTGTGGTTTTGATGTAACCTTGCTTTTTAAGCCGTGAGCCCACATAAAATGATCCTAGACTACGTGGGTTTTAAATGATGTGTGTGTGTGTATTTTGTGTGGGCATGGATGCCGACAAGATTCAATCCTTTAACCTCTTAATGGATACAATAATTAGTAATGCGATTTGTATTAGGTTATTTTTTATTCTTTATGTTTGATCCTGTAACCTCTCACTGTCTCTCTCCCTATCTCTCCCCTCCTCTATCTCCCTCTCCATGTCGCTATCCCTCTCCCTCCCTTTCTATCCCCCCCCTC
>LPNX010533780.1:60460-104111 GCA_001517045.1 Pseudotsuga menziesii | reverse complement strand
TTAAATCTACACAAAGATGTCTATAAGTGTGTGCAATTTCATTAGCAACAAACACGTAGAGAATTTATTTAGGTTAGAGATTGAAACACAAGGAAATAAAAAACGAATGTGTTTTGTTAGTTCTAATCCCAACCTACATGTTTGACATTGTGAAACTTAACCAAACCAAACAAATCATTCACCATGTAGGTGGAAAATGTCATTTGTGATAATTTTTATTTAAATTTTGTTACTTCACTTGTTTCTTCCATGGATTTCTTGCTAGATTACGACCATATCAGTTATGTGTAATCCTTGGTCTCCTTTCAATGTATTATAACATATTATTGTACATCCTTGATCCAGGTAATTGACTTCAATTTTTATTTGTATTTGTTTATAATTTTCAAGAGTGTACTTGATGTGACATTTGTCGTTGATGTTATGGATGTTGATTGTATTATTCTTATGCTTACAAATGTCCCCTTCTGTCATTAGGCCGAGGGATTTTCTAGCTTACTTAGCATTTCTGCTAATACTCTATTGTTACTTCTGCTTATACAGGATCAACACACAATGTAGGCCCTCGACACTACCTATTGTGGAAGTATTATTATGGCCTTGAGGTTATTCCATGTATTTATTGATTTATGGGGATATATGAAAGTTTGAACACCTTGGAAATCCATTGTAAAATGACTACATTATGAAATTTGGTTATTAATATTTATATTGGAAATATTTCACAACCTTGGATTAATTATGGTCAAATATTGGTTCATTAGCATTCTTGGTTCCTTTTTCCATGTTAACCTGACCCATGTGGGTGTCATTAACTGGATCCACCTCTTGCTCATATGGTTGAATGTGTGGGGAGCATGCATTGGTTCTATGTTTGTGCTTTGCAATTAAAACTAGCAGTTTCCTTGACTATAACAGTTGGGATTTCCCTTTTTTCATGTCCCCATCCCTCATCCTGACGATGGAGAGGATGCGACCCACACATTGCTACTGCTATCAAACATGAAATATATCTCGTGAACATAATCATAAAAATGCATTGAATTGAAATACATATGCAGATGTATAATTCATTAAACAATGAAAGAAAATACATTCTTTCAACACATTCAAGAATTCAACATGTTCATGATAATTTAAAAGCAAATACAGTTGCGGAAATTAAATCACAGAGAATACTTATCTTAAGAAGAAGCTTCCCCGCAAATAGCTATGTCACTACAACGTTCCACCCAACCATAGGCCAGTGTTCTCATCAATCTCTCAACATCACTACCACCCCCGATCTAGGAATGATTTCCACAAGGATCTAGGCAGAAGCAGGCTTACGCACAAAAAGGCCATACACCCACACTCAAGCCAATAATCACTTTGAAACACAGTTAGCCCACTAAAAAATGGGTTCCTTGGACTTGCTCAGCCAAGCCAACACAAGGATGCACTACACATCAATCCACATTGTAAACCATCAACCAGGCTCCTCACTATGCACAGGGAAAACACTATAATAGAGGATTTCTTCTGTAGAAACACCAGCACTAGGGAAAAAATAGATGACCACTCTTTCTTAGAGAATAATTTGAGTGTTCCCTACTACTCAATTTCTCAGCAAAATAACTACATTCTCCACCAGGGAGAATGACCCAAAACAGGTGGGTGCTAACCACAAATGGACAATCACAACAAAAAACATTGTTCTGTAGCAGGATGAACACACAGCGCACATCCAAATACTTGAATGGATGGAATGGGTGACCAAAACACAGTTCTCTGCCCATGGCTTGAATGAATAGGGTGAAAAAATTAGAACCAACACCATGAATCTGCAACATGATGAGCAACAACGTGAAAATGAATCAAAACACATGAGTGAAACCCCGCAAATGATGAACTGCCCAAATCATAAACCACGACCCCTGCAAAATAGCCTGAATTACGAGAATGAATCCATGAATGAATCACAACCTCATATCAAAACGTAACTTCCTCTAACGGACTGGGCATGCATCACGTGCTTGCTTCCTCTAGAAGCAATGGTGTGGCTTCCTAGACTATAGAAAATGTGAAGGAGGGAGCTCAGTAGGATTTAGTTCCGTGAGGAAATGAAGGACGTCCTTGCCTAATGGGTTGGGACTACATTTTGTGGGTGCTTAATTTCCCCATAAGAAAAAACACATTTTTACAAAATGGGTGGCCTTCCCAATTTGAATTTGACATCCATACCTTTCCCATCCCAAGGAAATAAATTCCTCAACCAACTTCTAGATGACTAGGCACAAAAGAAAAAATGGGTAGTTGACAACTTTATGGGTTTACCCTTTGAAATTTGGCTTTTCCCCATTGGCTCAAGGGTTTTGATATCCCCCCCTATTCCTTGTGAAATCATGCCCCCATCTCTTTAAAATTTGTAGTCCCATAACTAGCTCTGGTTTTATATTAATTTATACATTTGCATGATATATCAAAATATTAATATTGTTCTTGACTTAGCACTATAACCATAGGTATCACCCTGACCACCTTAACACAAGAAATCCGTCAATGGCAGGGCCTTGTCCTTGATCTCCTTGCCACGATTCTAATACAATATTTTGACCATATACAATTAAATACCAAGGGGTCAAGACCGGGGTATTAAAATCCCCTCCCTCTACAACAACACTGTCCTCAGTGCTTAAAAAAATTAAAAAAAATGATACATTGGAACCTACTTCATTAATCCTTTTGAAGATGAATTACTCTGTGATGTGGCACCGCTTTCCTTAGCCGACACCTTGTTCGAAAAACCTTACCTATGGGATCGAAAAGGTACATAACAGTCACGACCTCATAAGGTGATCGTCAAAATTTTGAATCAATAGTATGGCATACCAGAGTGACAACCCACATCAATGGTTTCTATGATATATTCCAAACAAACAAATAAGCTTACCAATCATGATCAAAATTTGGCATTAATAATGATAAAGACTCAACATTCTAGGAATATTGCAGCAACAAGTTGACTCGTCGACCAACGCATCTCTCGACAATAAGAACAGATCGAACGCATTATTTAAGAATACAAGAATGTATTTCAAGCACCAAATGGAGTACCTATGCATTGTCAGGTAAAATAATCCATTAAACTTGTTCCTGGTTCTTCATTACCTAACGCATCTTTTTACAAAAGATCCATTCTCTAAAATGAAGAGATTCACAGGAAAATCCATGATTTGATCGACAAGAGTCATATATGCCCCAACTCCTCTACTTATGGAAGTCCATTCGTCTTAGTTCAAAAGAAAGATGGGACTTGGTGCATGTGTATCAAGTATGGGCTCTCAACAAAATTTTAGTAAATAACATATACCCTCTTACATGGATTGTTGAAGTCATCGACAATTTCAAAGGTACTAAGTTCTTTACGAAACTCAACCTTAAGTTGGGATACCACCAAATTCTAATCGATTCCACTGATGTATGGAAAACAGTTTTCAAGACCAAGGAAGGATTGTTTGAATGGTTAGTCATGCCTTTTGGCTTAACCAATGCACTAGAAACCTTCATGAGATATATGGATTACCTTATAAGACCTTTCATCGGTAATTGTGTCATTGTCTATCTCGAAAATATCTTGATTTTCAGTCGATCATGGGAAGAACATGTCAAACAACTTTGACAAGTCTTTGAAACTCTCCAGTAACATCGAATATATATGAACATGGAAAAATGCTCATTTGCATGACCAACATCAAATATTTGCAGTATTGTTGGTGTGATTTTCTGACCTAGGCCAACTAAGGAGATTAACCCCACACAAGTCGCTTAGAATAGCTCCCGGTGTGTTTAGAATGGAAAAATATCGCAGGTTATGGTCGTGCTACCAACTGAATTTTTCTCTTAAGGAGCATTTAAAATTCAGTAAAAATTTATCCTAATCTAATTATTATTTAAATAAATCCTAGAATTAGTTTTCTAAAACCTAAGTTATCCTAAAATGATTTCTTAATGAAAGTCTTCGATTTTTGAGGATTTTGCTTCAAATATTCTAATTTAAAGACGATTATAAATATTATGAAATTAATCTAATCCTATTTAACAACTGTTAAATATAAACTACACTAAAACTAAAATTAACTAAATATTCTATCTAAGCTGAGAGCAACTTAAATACTAAATTAATTATTAATTAATATTTCAAGTAAACTAAGAGATAAATGATTAAGATTTAAATGAAAATATTTAAATCATTCACATTAAATCACTTTGCTATATATTCACAATCACAGAAAATTAAAATAGACAACTACTTTAAACTTCTCTATAATGTCTTATTAATTAACAATCAATAATCAATACTAAAAATTTGAATAAAAGATGATATTTATAATGAAAACATTCTAACAATACAAATGAAATCAAAATAAACATAAATATGTATATTACTAAGATTTGAATTTTCAATAAAAATATTGATCGGTTCAATATAGTAACATACTCATTCAAATAGCAATATTGTGTTAACAAAGTATTATATCAGATAATGAATACAATCATAACAAAGTATAACTATACCAATAGTATAACTAGAAGATGATATATTGAAATATATATATAAAGTGTTCAAAAATAGTACCGAACAGTGATACCAGTCTGAGAACTTTAAGTCACACTCCTTCTCCGAAGGTAAAACTCCAGTAAAGAGATAAAACTAGAACTGAAATGATATTTCAATTATGTTTTCTTCTGATACTCCATCTCCAATTTACATTGAAATTACTAGTTTATATAACCAAACTAGTCTCTCATTTCAGTTTCTAATAAGTGCTATAATAAATACAATAGGAATCCTATTCCTATTTAATTGCATCGAATCTCTTCAAAAAGACACTTGTCATAAACATTTATACTATGGGATAAAACTATCAATTAAGTGACTAGCCTGTATTATCTCCTGCTTCAAATGAATTGACTTATAACGTGGCCATATTGAACATCCAATCCTTCCAGAAGCATCAGCGTATACCAATTGTGAACAAAAACAACCTATATTCTTTATAGCATAATGATACCATGTACACCTGTAACATACGAAACAAAATTCTTATTAAAATCATGTTAACGGGAAATAAACTAAAGCAAAACAAATTATATGCATGCCTACAAAATCAACGATTTTGCAGGTGTGCTCATTAAAAAATTTTATTACCTATCAAAAAGAGAAATAAACCACATAACCACAAATGAACTGACATCAAGTTCTATTTTGTAAACTGATTACTCTTCTTGCTTCAGAGAGTTTATCTTTGAGCCTGATAATTATCAGCTTCTGTCGATCTACTTGCTCAAGCAAGTGTTGGTTAGTGTTTATCATTGATTTATTGGCTTCCTTGTATCAGATATTCTTTAGGTTCATGTCCTTCCATCTATTAACCCAATTTAGTAATTCTACCCTGAATGTTTTATTTTCTTCATCTTTTAAGGCTGCATGTGCTTGACATTCTTTTAATTCATTTTTTTAATTCTGTGATTTTGGTTTCATATACTCTGTCAAGTACCTGTTGAAGGGTTTCTTCATCTTTATCATGAAATGAATCATTAGACTGAGAAGAATCAAGATTATTCACATCCTGATCTGGTGATCGGATGCTTATAAATGATGGCTTAGGGCGAGACCCACAAGCATCCATACATGATGGTGCTACTTCAAACTTACTTGGCTCAGTAATGTTTTTGGCCAACGATTTTTCATGATTCTCCTCTATGGGAATAGGTTCATTCATATGCGTTGTCTCAGGAATCAAAGACGAAACATTATCCTCAAGTTGGACAACAACTGGCCGAGCATTCTATTGAATGGTTACAGGGACAGAGGCTATAGTCACCACAGTCATGCTTCGAGTGAATCTTCATGTACAAACAAACAAAAAACCTTTTGGTTCAAAAATTCCTCTATCACAACAAACTTGTGCTAACTGTTCAAGTTTTCGCATAGATTCATCACCAGGTTTTTAGAAGTACATAAATCAGTGGGGGCTTCATGAGTAACATAATCAACATTCTCATCATTCGTCAATTCACCATCTACTTTTGCAGGTGTGCTGAAATGTTTGAGAGATAGGGATTGGTCCATATTTGTTTCAGCATAAAAGGGATCGACCTTAATGGTACCATCACTACTAATACGAGTATATATAGGTGAACTTGCTTCCTGTAGTTTACTATCCCCTGACTCAGCCTGATGAATATCATCCACCTCAAATTTTAATGGAGCTTTACACTTCCTATGAGTTTTAGGAGGAGAGTTTGGCCAATACTGTGTTGACCCTAGTTTATTTTCAACCAAGAATTCATCCCAGGATCTACAGCTAAGAGATAGTTGATGCTGGATTAGAATTTTAATTAGACTATGGTGGAATAAGCTCCTATTAGGGTTTCCTATAGTACTTTGCACTGAATGTGCCATTTTCTTTAGGATTTGAAGTAAGTAAAAAGGAATATTGAGCTTACAACCCTTCAACGCTAATAGTAATCGCAGATGATAATAATGAAGATGAGAGAGACGACCGTCACAAGAGACATACCTGACTAGGATTTCATAATGCGCTCACCATTCTAGTTTTAAGAACTTAACTGAAACCCCAATTTTTAACTTTGCATTGGTGAGTAAGGGTAACAGTAATGACCTACACCTCTTCTTATCGACATTTCCTCCTTCAAACCAATGTTCTCCATTCTGAGGAAGCGTTGTTGCTTCTATAATCTTATCCTCATCAATTATAAATTTAAAACCCCCAATATGAGCTACATTGTCCCTCAAGTTCATAGCGAATTGTTTGGTAACTTCTGCATTATGACCACTAAAACATTTGAAAAATGAACCCCACCCAATCTTTTCGAACAGTACATCGACTTTCTTGTCAGCTTCCACTAGCTCAGGCCCTGAAATCTTGAATCGACTAAGAGGCGCCATTGTCTCCTCACTGCAACTCTGGTTTTGGTTTGAAACGAATGAGGTTGTGAAAATCGAAGGAATAGGTATCCAAGTGAAAGGCATTATGTGAAATGTCAAATCTCCAATTGATTCATACGTGACAAAAATGAGAACCCCACTTTTGGCCATGTTAATCATATTTTGAAATAATGAGAATGACAGCCAGCGTTTTGTGCTATGATTCATGGATAAACTAGCCACGACTAACTGAATTCTTCAGAAAAAATTATGTTAATACTTTAAACTCTAAATGAACTTCCATATCCAAAGTAATTCAATTCAGAGATCGATAATCGAAGCATTGATAATACCTAGTATGAAATGATAGCTTCGTCTAGCGTCATCAATGGAAATGGCTATCAGTCATTTATGGAATTAAATTCCAATGACAGGATTTCTTCATTAAACTAACAAATGTCAGTTAAATTGATAGGTGTCAAACAATTAAAACCAAAACCAAATGTCAATACGACCTCAATCTTTACGCAGTGATTTGAAAATATCATTATCATTAAAAAATCCCTATAAATAGTTGTTATCAATTCAACCATCCATATCATAAACATGACTGTCAATCAAAATAAACAAGAATTACACGTGGAGGGAAGTCGTGCTCATGATCTGGATGATATGAAGTTGTCATAACAATCCATAATATCTCTTAGGGTTTTGTAATTACAACTAAGTAGCAAGACTAATTCTAAATAAAATCTAAACCATTCAAAACCATATATATACATGTAATTGATTCAACAATATAGTTTTGAATGAATTCATGAAATCCCAATTACCTATGACCAAATACAAGATATGAAACCTACATTAAATCAAAATTCGACTATTATGATTATATTACAATGAAAATTTTGAAATGATATACATATGACTGAACTCTAGCTATTTTGTGAGACATATGTACACTTTTCACAAAGTAATGACACGATATTAAAATATCAAGTTATATGTAAAATCTAAACTTTAGGGTTAATATAAAATATTCCAATTAATAAATCAACCCTAATTATAAAAATTACAAAAACTTATGATAATAAATACCTTATCAAAACCAAATTTTAAACATGTTCAAAATGTATTTTCATTTTAATTCGAAAAACTAATTAGCATACTATTCCTTGAATTTCTTAAATCAATATATATAATCAAGTGAATTAATAATGACAAAAATTGATTATATATAAAATTTACAAGATTGACACCTACTGATTTATCAAATTTATGAAAGTATTTCATAAATTTCTAATATGACTCTTAACTCTTCTGAAATTGAGAGTACCTTCAGAATCAAAGATTCTGAAGGCACTCTTATATAATCTTTTAAAATAAGTCATAGAATAGAACTAATCATTTTTTCAACATAATAGAAAAAATGAGAAGGTTGTTGCTGACTACCAACAAATGGCGACGACCTGGGCGAACCAGTTATCTCTGCTCATACAGTTTTCAAATGATAATATAAACAAAATATTAAAACTTATTAAAAACAATCAAAAATTCTCTGTCTAAGTAAAAACCATTATTCTGATTTATATTCATAAGTATAATTCAGAAATATCCCATCCTTTTAAATAAAAATCTTGTTAAAGATGAACTTAGAAATATCCTAATCAAAACAAAGTACTTCATAGTAAAAATAATCTGCACCATCAGTACAAGATATAGAAATTTACTTCTCTGAAAAATTTCCAGAATCTGTTCCATGAACATAATAATTTTCTTTCCTCTTCTTTTAAAACAATTACTGTGACTGAAGACTACTATCTATGTATGATAACCCAATGTGATAGTATCATTCATGAGAACTATCTAGAATAAGAAAGCCGACTCGTGATGAGACCTCTTGTCTCTTGATTATTTAACCAAGATCCATCACCTTGATGGTCAGACATGAATTTATTCTAAGTAGCACTGATGATCATGATTAGGCCCGCTCATGATGAGACCTCCTATTCTTCAATCAAAATTATGTTTTACTTTATTTAATTTGAAATTTGAAATTTTATAAAATAAGAGATCATTACCTAGCATGGTTACCAAATGGTAATGTCAGTCACTAATATCACCAGAAAATTAATCAGCTGGCTCGTGATGAGACCCCCTATATCTTGAACTTATGACCAAGATTCATTATCAGTTTCCTAATAATGTCATTCCAGTGATATTTATGATCCTGATCAGATTGTATTATTACTAAGACCTTCTGTCTCTCATTTTAGCATTTTATTGAATGGAACAGATTCTCAAAAGTTTTCAGATTGTAAATAACTTTTTAAAATGATGACTGATAGTAGAGATCCATAAGAATTTTTCAAAGCACAAGTTTCGAAAAAGACATTAATTAGCTATCCCAACTATTATAAGAAAATAGAAGAGTGAGGAATAATATGAATAAAACTTACAAATATTTACAAATAATGATAGATTCGTAATAGACTTAAGAAAATTTGATCATTTTGAACCAATTGAAATATTTAGTCTAATATCATAATTTTTAACTAATGAACAAACTTGTTTTTAAAACACAAGACTTATTTATTTACACTTATCCTTTCAATTGACACATGTACATTAATGACTGATTATTTTAAATCATATATACAGAAATTTGATAGTCCTTAATACAAATGATCTCTTACTACTTGATTAAGAAAATCAAAACTCGTTGCAAGAGTAAAATGATGTTTGAAATGTACATAAGTATCATGAATTTATCATCATCCTTTATTTGATAAAAACAATTTTACAAAATATTGACAATTTTATAAGAAAACTATATATATATGAAAATTTTAAATAAAATTATTTACAAACAGAAAACAAGTTTATATACATAATTATATACATTTTAGGGTCTGAAAGATCAACAGAAATGTTTTTTTAAGATTAGTCCATTCACTGGGAATGTTTCAAACCAACCTTCTAGGGTTTGTAAATGAAAAGTACTTGGACCTATCTTTTCAGCAATAACAAAGGGACCTAACCAAAGTTTTTGAAACTTAGTATGATCTCCTTTCTCCTCGTGAACTTTTTCCCATTTTAAAACTAAGTCCCCCACCTAAAATTCTCGATTAGAACTTGAGGATTGGTCACACCAAGACTTCACAATTTGTTGATGTTTTGTAAAATGTTGCTTTGACTTGTCTCTTTCTTCCTCAAGTTTTAACAAAGTATTGATCCTTTTTTCCATTGCTGGAAAATCTTCATCTTGAACAGACTGAGCTAACTGTAATGAAGGTAAAAATAAATTTGGTGGTAAAATAGCTTCAATTCCATAAACCAAGAAGAAGGGTGATTTCCCTATTGCATCTTTAGGAGTTACCCTGTCTTCCCAAAGGGCATTAAATAATTATGTATGCCAATCACGATGGTGAACTGAAATAGTTCTTTTGAGAATTTTCAATAAATTTTTGTTTGTTGATTCGACTAATCCATTTCCATGAGGATGATAGTTAGTTGAATACCTAACTCTTATTCCCTTCTCTAAGGAAAATTGAGTTAACTCAACTGATGAAAAATATGAAGCATTATCAAAGATAAGGGAATCTCGAACATGAAATCTCATTATGATAAAAGATTCTAAAAGTAATACAACCTGATTGGTGTTTACAATCCTTAATGGTGCAGATTCTTCCCAACAAGTAAAATAATTAGTTGAAGTTATTATATACTTGTGTTGCATAGAAGAGGGAGGGTTTATTGGTAACACTATATCAATACCCCATTGCTGAAAAGGTCTTTCTACTGAAACAGGTTGTAAAGGAAAAGTTGGCTTCTTAACTCTTCCTACAGCAAGTTGACATTCCTGACACTTTCTGACAAAAGCATAGGAATCTTGAAATAAAGTAGGCCAATAATAGCTAGCCCTAAGAATCTTATGTGCAGTAGTTTCTCCACCAAAATGACCACCTGCCGGTCCAAAAACTTCTGTTTCCTCTTTATCTAGGCATCGAAGAAACACCCTGTCTGAATTTCTCCTAAAGAGGATGTTATCAATTAATAAATAAGGAGCAGATTTCAATCTAAGTGCTCTCTTTTTCCTTGGTTCTAGGTAATCAGGAGCAGTTCCTGTTTCCAAAAGTGTTCTTATATCTGTATACTAGGAATCCTATGGTGAAGGATAGAAGTAAATTTCCCTCGTAAGTAAAACTTCATCAATGACAGCTTCAGAATTATTATTAGGTAGCTGAGCTGCTTCAGCAGCCAGTTTACATAATCCTTGACCTTTGACTATCATTGAAGGTTTAATTTCCAAGTCATACTCTTGAAGAGTTGTCATCCATGGTGCTCTTTTTTCACCTAAATCTTTTTGCACTAACAAATTTCTGATTGAAGGATAAGGAACTATCACATTTGTTTTAGATTTCAATAAATATGGAAGAAAGTGTTTGACAGAAAAAAAATTGCTTATCAACTTCATGGTAATTAAGTTCAGCACCTTTAAAATTTGAACTCATAAAAGAAATTGGCACTTCATTATTTTGCTGATTTAGTTGAGTTAAAACTTCTACATATGATATGTCAAAAATGAAAGTATACAATATGAAATCTTTGTTAAAATATGGGCTCAAAAGACTAGGAGCTTCTGAAATGGATTCTAAAATTTTCTGAAATGACTCTTTTTTAGTTTGTCCCCAATTAAAAATAACATCCTTCTTAATCATTTTCTGTAAAGGACGGATTATTTCAGAAAAGCTAGGGATGAATCTTCTGACAAAATTTATTTTACCAAGAAATGATTGCATTGCTTTCTTACTAGAAGAGTAAGTTATTTTTTAAATATCTTGGGTTCATTCGGGATCAATCATGATCCCGTGTTTTGAAACCATGCAACCTAATAAAATACCTTCTGAAATAGCAAATATTGTTTTCTTAGGATTTAAGGATACTCCGAATTTTCTACATCATTCAAATACCTTTCTAAGATGATTAATATGATCATGTTGACATTTAGAATATATAGTAACGTCATCTAAATAGAAAACTACTGAATGATTCATTAAGCCTCTAAAATCAATATCCATTACCCTTTGAAAAGTTTCCCCAGCATTGATTAACCCAAAGGGCATCTTTCTGTAAGCATATGTTCCCCATGGGGTTCTAAAAGCTGTTTTCAATTGATCATCTGGGGAAACCAATATTTGTATGTATCCTGAGAATCCATCAAGAAGTGATAGTATCTTAGACCTAGAAACTTTTTGAATAATTTGTTCCATGGGAGGAACTGGGTAATTATCCTTTTCGGAAGACTTACTAAGATTTCTAAAATCAACACATAATCTAATATCACCATTTTTTTTCCTAACTAGAACTAGGTTGGTTACCCACTGAGTATGCCCCATAGGAAAAATAATCTTGGCAGCTAACAGTTTATTTAGTTCCTTCTTAGTTATTGGTTCTAATGATGGATGATATTTCCTTAGTTTTTGTTGGAAAGGTTTTGACTCCTGTTTAATTGGAATTATGTGTTGCATGACTTGTGGATTGAAGGTTTTCAAATTGTCATATGTCCATGCAAAGACATCCTTAAATTCATTAAATAATTTTATGAATGCTATTTTTTCTGCAGGAGTGCAATCTATTCCTAGATTTATAGTTTGAGGATTCAGTTATGTTCCTAAATTTATGGTTTCATATTTCATTTGAGGGCTATTGGTTTTACAATTAGGAATATATCTAAATTTATCTTGAATATCAAAGAACTTTTCTAATCTCAAAACTGAATTAGGAATTGGTTTTACCTTCTCAAAATCTTTTTCAACTGAACAAAAATCATTTATTACCGAGAAATCCCATATATTTTTGTCATGTGTAACTTCATCAATGGCTGAATCTTTAAACGTATCATCATTTGTTAGAAAATTCAGCACCTGCACATCATTATCAAACGCATGCCAGTTAAAGATATTATCTGATATAGAAGGCCTAAAAATCAATTCAATTGAAAAAAAAATTGGTGTAAAATTTTCTGATGGAATTAATTTTGATGCTACATTCGCTAATAAATCTGCCTCTTGATTTTGAACTCTTGGAACTGAAATTATATTAAATGCATCAAAACATGAAATGAGATTCCATACCTCTCGTTGATAATTCTGCAAATGTTTAGAAAGGAAGTGAATAGAATTATAGACCTGTCTGACGATGATTTCAGAATCACCATATGCAATTAACACTTTGATATCCAAATCAATCGCTTTTTTCAAACCCTGTATTAAAGCTTCATATTCCACAGTATTGTTTGTACAATTAAATTCCATCCTAAAAGCTATACATGTTTTATTTCCTTGAGGGTCTATTAGTAGTCAACCAGCTCCTACTCCTTCTTTAGACTTCGCCCCATCGAAATATAAATTCCAAGTAGAACTATTAACAACTACTTTACTTTCTATAATATTTACAATATTATGATTATCTACATCATTTATAATTTCCTTGAATGAAGAGTCATGAGAAATAGTTGTCACATTAAGAATTTATGATTGTTGTTTTATTTTCAGAAAAAATAGAATTTTCACATTTAAACTTACCAAATCCTAGTTCATACATGTAATTCCCCATAATGGAATTTGAAAATAAAACTGGTTCACTAGGATCATGTAACTTTGTCATAGTATGTTTCATATATCTTTCTCTATTTATCTTAATTTTATTTGACTTTCCATTCTTAGGTAACCATAAATTTTACCATTCTATAGAAAAGAATCCATTCAATTGTTGAGACCAATCTCTACTAAAAAACAACCCATACGCATCAGGAATATCTGCAACCACAATGTCTATAATTTGAAAAACTGAAGGGTTACAAGCAATCCTAGCTAAAACATCTTTCATCTCTCCTACAACCCTCACATTTGTCCTATCCAATTGAGTTATTTGTGAATTTGATGGAACATATTTTCCATTCAACCTTTTGCATACAGATAAAGGCATTGCATTGGAAGATGCTCCAGAATCCACCATGCAGTTATGAACATTCCTATTAAAAATCTCAAAGGTAAGTAGGAATGGAGTAGTTGATGATTTTTAATTCTTCCCTATTAGCGAGGCTTTATCAGCTACTGACTTTCCTTTATCAATTGATGTTAAATTATTATTAGAATTGTTAGCAGCGACACTTTGTTTAGCATTAGGAATTATTGAACTCATGGCAGGATTTATAATATGACTATTAGGTAGTGGGTAAATTTGAAGAAGATCATACATACTAATGTTTTCACGTGTCTTCTTTAAATATTCAATTATGTCATATTGTAAATCCAACTTTGGATCATTTTGAATAGCCTGAGCAATCCTCATAGATTGAGTCTATTTATTAGGTTGTGAATTATTGTTATCATTACTCGGGGTAGAACTTGATGAAGCTCCAGGAGTGTTTGCAAATGTTCTACTATGAGTATTATAGGGATGTTGTCTTGAAGAAGGACTTTTACCTTCATAATATTTTACAAGACTGTCCCAGAAATGACCATTAAGTTGTTGAGGTTCTTCCAATTCTTCATCATTTTCTGATTCCTATTCTTCTTCATTTTCAACCATTTCTTGATTTGAGGGAGTTTCAGATAAGGATAAGACAGCTCGAATAGTATTAACAATTTCTTCATTTACTACTATATTAGGTGGTGTACTTGTTTTATTATTAGTATTAGGATTCTGTCTAAACTAATTTTTGAAATATCCTCTAGAGGAGGAAGCTTCAGAATTAGTTTTTTTTTAATCCTACAACTTCATTGGTTAATGCCCGAATAGCATTCTACAGCTGTTCTACATCAAATGCCTTATCTTTTCAGAATTAGGTTTTTTGATCTTCCTACGAGGGAAAGTATCAGATTTCCCACTTCTATCTGGTTCATAGGACATAGAATCCTTTTCAACTTTAATGGCTTCCTCAAAAGTTTCTACCAAAGTTCTTTTACCAGCTCCCTTAACAAACATCCCAGGATATTTTGGTAAAGCTAAAGTATACTTTTCTATAATTATATCCTCGGGTGGTTGAGAAGCAACCAAAATTTTATTTTTTAAGGTAAGAAACCTCTGATTAAAATCTTTAATTCTTTCTTTAGGTTCCATTTTAATATGAGATAACTCAAGGGCTAAAAGAGTAGGTGTTTTATCCTCCCTAAATTTATCTAAGAAAGCTTTATTAAATTCATCCCAATTTGTAATTGATCCTTGAACTAACTAAAAGTATGAAGTAGAGGATTTTCCCTCAAAAGTTAAAGGGAAAAACTGACAAACCACATCTTCATGCTGAACATTCATGGTTTTAACAGCTAACATGAATTTATCTACATGCACCTCTACAGGTTCTTTGTTATCTGGGTTAAACTTCGGAAGAAGTTTATCTAAATGTTTGGGCAGAGGATGTTGTACACCAGGCACAGCTACAGCAGCTGTTCTCAACCAAGGAAGTTGTGGATTAGGTGGAGGATTACCTCCTCCTCCAACAATAGGACTTCCTTCAGAATCTGAAGAACTCCCTGAATTAGATGACCTTGGACTATCAGGTGGTGATTTTGGAGGAGAAGGTGGTTGATCAAAACCACCTACGGAAGTCAATCTTATAGTAGTATTTGTTCGAGTAGTTTCTCTATGATGACTTCTAACTTGATCACTTGGAGTGCTATCAGCTTCTAATAAATCTTGAGTAACTATATTCAATTGTGGATTATGTCTTTGTTGTCTAGGTAGACCATAATCTATTGGAGTTACACCAAGTTGATTAGCATATTCTCTTGTAAGAATATGACGTGATTCTTCTAAAGTTTGAGTACTTTGTTCAGGAGTAAATGGGGATGTGATATGATCATTCTCAAGGATGTTCCTAACATTTTCTATGAACGATGATCTACTGACTTCGGATTGTAATGGAGATTGTTGACTAGTTGAATTTTTATCATTAGTTCTACCTACCATTACTCATTAACAGGCCCTCCTTTTAGCGCCATTTGTTGGCCTAATTTTCTCACCTAGGACAACTAAGGAGATTAAGCCCACACAAGTCGCTTAAAACAACTTGAGGTCTGTTTAGAATGGAAAAATATCATAGGTTATGGTCCTTCTAACAACTGAATTTTTCTCTTAAGGAGCATTTAAAATTCAGTAAAAATTTATCCTAATCTAATTATTATTTAAATAAATCCTTGAATTAGTTTTCTAAAAGCTAAGTTATCCTAAAATGCTTTCTTAATGAAAGTCTTCGATTTTTGAGGATTTTGCCTCAAATATTCTAATTTAAAGACTATTATAAATATTATGAAATTAATCTAATCCTATTTAACAACTATTAAATATAAACTACACTAAAACTAAAATTAACTAAATGTTCTATCTGAACTGAGAGAAACTTAAATACTAGATTAATTATTATTTAATATTTCAAGTAAACAAAGAGATAAATGATTGAGATTTAAATGAAAATATTTAAATCATTCACATTAAATCACTTTGCTATATATTCACAATCACAGAAAATTAAAATGGACAACTACTTTAAACTTCTTTGTAATGTCTTATTAATTAACAATCAATAATCAATACTAAATATTTGAATAAAAGATGATATTTATAATGAAAACATTGTAAAATACAAATGAAATCAAAATAAACATAAATATGTATATTACTAAGATTCGAATTTTCAATAAAAATATTGATCAATTCAATATAGTAACATAGTCATTCAAACAACAATATTGTGTTAACAGAGTATTAAATCAGATAATGAATACAATCATAACAAAGTATAGCTGTACCAATAGTATAACTAGAAGATGATATATTGAAATATATATAAAAAAGTGTTCAAAAATAGTACCGAACAGTGATACCAGTCTGAGAACTTTAAGTCACACTCCTTCTCCGAAGGTAAAACTCCAGTAAAGAGATAAAACTAGAACTGAAATGATATTTCAATTATGTTTTCTTCTAATACTCCATCTCCACTTTACATTGAAATTACTAGTTTATATAACCAAACTAGTCTCTCATTTCAGTTTCTAATAAGTGCTATAATAAATACAACATGAATCCTATTCCTATTTAGTTGCATCGAATCTCTTCAAAAACAAACTTGTCATAAACATTTATACTATGGGATAAAACTATCAATTAAGTGACTAGCCTATATTATCTCCTGCTTCAAATGAACTGACTTATAACATGGACATATTTAACATCCAATCATTCCAGAAGCATCAACGTATGCCAATTGTGAACAAAAATAGCCTATATTCTTTATAGCATAACGATACCATGTACACCTGTAACATACGAAACAAAATTCTTATTAAAATCATGTTAACCGAAAATAAACTAAAGTAAAACAAATTATATGCATGCCTGCAAAATCTATGATTTTGCAGGTGTGCTCATTAAAAATTTTTATTACCTGTCAAAAAGAGAAATAAACCACATAACCACAATAGAAATGACATCAAGTTCTATTTTGTAAACTGATTACTCTTCTTGCTTCAGAGAGTTTAGCTTTGAGCCTGATAATTATCAGCTTCTGTCGATCGACTTGCTCATGCAAGTGTTGGTTAGTGTTTATCATTGATTTCTTGGCTTCCTTGTATTGATTCTTATTTAGGTTCATGTCCTTCCATTTATTTACCCAATTTAGTAATTCTGCCCTGAATGTTTTATTTTCTTCATCTTTTAAGGCTGCATTTGCTTGACATTCTTTTAATTCATTTTTTAATTCTACGATTTTGGTTTCATATACTCTATCAAGTACCTGTTGAAGGGTTTCTTCATCCTGATCACAAAATGAATCATCCGACTAAGAAGAATCAAGATTATTCACATCTTGATCTGGTGATGGGATGCTTATAAATGATGGCTCATGGCCAGACCCACAAGCATCCATACATGATGATGCTACTTCAAACTTACTTGGCTCAGTAATGGTTTTGGCCAATGATTTTTCATGATCCTCCTCTATGGGAATAGGTTCATTCATATGCGTTGTCTCAGGAATCAAGGATGAAACATCATCCTCAAGTTGGACAACAACTGGTTGAGCATTCTACTGAATGGTTATAGGAACAGAGGCTGTATTCACCGTAGTCATGCTTTGAGTGAATCTTTGTGTATGAACAAACACAAAACATTTTGTCTCAAAACTTCCTCTATCACAACAAACTTGTGCTAACTATTCAAGTTTTTGGATAGATTCATCACCAGGTTTTTAGAAATACATAAGTCAGAGGGGTCTTCACGAGTAACAAAATCAACATTCTCATCATTCATCAATTCGTCGTCTACCTTTGGAGGTGTGCTAAAATGTTTGGCTGATAAGGATTGGTCCATATTTGTTTCAGCATAAAAGGGATCGACCTTAATGGTACCATCATTACTAATACGAGTATCTACAGGTGAACTTGCTTCCTGTAGTTTTCTATCCCCTGACTCAACCTGATGAATATCATCCACCTCCGATTTTAATGGAGATTTACGCTTCCTACAAGTTTTAGGAGGAGGGTTTGGCCAATAATGTGTTGACCCTAGTTTATTTTCAACTAAGAATTCATCCCAGGATGTATAGCTAAGAGATAACTGATGCTGGATTAGAATTTTAATCAGACCATGGTGGAACAAGCTCCTATCAGGGTTTCCTATAGTACTTTGCACTGAATGTGCCATTTTCTTCAGTAAGTAAAAAGGAATATTGAGCTTACAACCCTTCAACGCTAATAGTAATCATAGATGATAATAATGAAGATGAGAGAGACGGTTGTCACAAGAGACATACATGACTAGGATTTCATAATATGCTTTCCATTCTAGTTTTAAGAACTTAATTGAAACCCCAAATTTTAACTTTGAATTGGTGGGTAAGGGTAACAGTAATGACCTACACCTCTTCTTATCAACCTTTCCTCCTTTAAACCAACGTTCTCTGGTCTAAGGAAGTTTTGTTTCTTCTGCAATCTTATCCTCATCAATTATAAATTTAAACCCCCAATTTGAGCTACATTCTCCCTCAAGCTCATAGTGAATTGCTTGGTAACTTCTGCATTATGACCACTGAAACATCAGAAAAATGAACCCCACCCAATCTTTTCAAATAGTACAATGAGTTTCTCATCAGCTTCCACTAGCTCAGGCCCTAAAATCTTGAATCGGATGAGAGGAGCCATTGTCTCCTCACTGCAACTTTAGTTTTGGTTTGAAACGAATGAGGTTGTGAAAATCAAAGGAATAGGTATCCAAGTGAAATGTCAAATCTCCAATTGATTCATACGTGACAAGAATGAGAACCCCAATTTTGGCCATGTTAACCAGATTTTTAAATAATGAGAACAATAGCCAGCGTTTTGTGCTATGATTAATGGATAAACTAGCCACGACTAACCGAATTCTTCAGAAAACATTATGTTAATACTTCAAACTCTAACTGAACTTCCATATCCGAAGTAATTCAATTCAGAGATCAATAATCAAAGCATTGATAATACCCAGTCTAGAATGATAGCTTCGTACAACATCATCAATGGAAATGGCTATCAGTCATTTATGGAATTGAATTCCAATGACATGATTTCATCATTAAACTAACAAATTTCAGTTAAATTGATAGGTGTCAAACAATTAAAACCAAAACCAAATGTCAATACGACCTCAATCTTTACGCAGTGATTTGAAAATATCATTATCATTAAAAATTCCCTATAAACAGTTGTTATCAATTCAACCATTCGTATCATAAACATGACTGTCAATCAAAATAAACAAGAATTACACATGGAGGGGAGTCGTTCTCACGATCTGGATGATGTGAAGTCATCATAACAATCCATAATGTCTCTTAGGGTTTTGTAATTACAACTAAGTAGCAAGATTAATTCTAAATAAAATTTAAACCATTCAAAACCATATATATATACATGTAATTGATTCAACAATATAGTTTTGAATGAATTCATGAAATCCCAATTACCTATTACCAAATACAAGATGTGAAACCTACACTAAATTAAAATTTGACTATTATGATTATATTACAATGAAAATTTTGAAATGATATACATATGACTGAACTCTAGCTATTTCATGAGACATATGTGTTATACACTTGAATGGCACCTCTACGTCCGAGTGCCAACATCCTTCATGTTGGCACACAAAAGGACACTTATGGATAGAGGTTAGCCCAAAACACTATAGCTTGGCTTGTCATGAAATACATGCTTTCTCCATCCAGCTAGTTACTTTGCCATTTTGCCTATATTGAGATGTACTCACGACTATCATTCTATACAACTCACGCATCACACTCGAGTCTCCTTTACAGCAAGTCGCGAATCCATGTATTCGCGGGTTGCGCTTATATATAGTCACAAATCATTCACAGGTTGCTCTACTACAGACCCGTGAATGTATCTCAACATTAAAACATAAAAACACTCACGCTAATGGGAGATTAGTTAAGTTATTATAACTTAATTTCCTTACCTGCTGTAACCTCCCTAACCTTAGAGAACTACCTTATTTCACCCATATAAATACAGGCCTTGCGGAGGGTGTTAATTACTTACACTTGGAGAGCAAAGTTATGCTGGTGGAGTTTATACAGAAGTCTTTGGAGCAGTGAACTCAGAATCCTTTGGTTGTAGAGAAGTCCTTGTCTCAAGCATTGGGTTGTATCTAAACTCTTTCCATTATTGATAATAAAGAGATTACTTCTTCCATATGTGTTTTATGTCTTGTGGTTTGATAAATGTTTATGCATATATATGTGATTTATCTAACCTGTTTATAAGCATATGAATCATCTTGTATCTGGAAAAGCGTTTCTTGACAGGTGAAAGAGGAGCAATCTTGAAGACTTTGGAAGTGGAACAGAGAAGAAGAAGATTAGAAAGGATCGACCTTCGTTTAACAAGTAAGTCCTTTAATCTTTCTATTTCTTATTCTGCACTTTAGAAGTCAATTGTCTGCAAGTAATTGAGTATGTTGGTAACCCCAGACCTTAGGTTATTAGGTGTATAATCCTGTACAATAGAACTAGCGACTCCGCTGGGGAGCCCAGACTGCTATAGGTTGTTTTCTGTCCTCCTGACCAGTTTTTCTTGTGAGTCTGTTTGTGATTTGTTATCCTGTTTCAATACTTGCTTCAGCATTTGAAAGTCTTGGTTTTTTCTTGGTTTTCTGAGAAAATTTTTATACCCATTCATGGGTTGTATTTCTAGACAGTCGCAAATACTACTGTGCATTCGCGGGTTTTTATACTAGACAGTCGCGAGTCACTCACGAGTTGCTCTTAGTGACAGTCACAAATACTCCTGGAAGTGGGGATTTTTAAGATAAGTTTTGCTTGTTCTTTTCTTTGTTTGGTCCCTATTTCGGAGTGGTCTTTCTTTAAGAATGCTGTGTAGTGAGTCTGAATACTGTTGGTGATCACATTTCTTTGATTTTTTGCAAGCTCTTGAGTCTTTTTGCTTGGTTTATTTACTGCTTGCATACTTAAGTGTTTTGGCCTGTTTGGGTAGTGGGTTAAAGTGTCTTAGTCCAGATCAGTGATCAGGGTCTTGGGCTCTATTTTTCTAGTCTGTCTTCTGACAGTGGCTGGTTGTCACTTGCCTTTGTAAGTTTGCATTGATTTTTTGTCATTGTTTTCACCCAAGATAGGGTTCCTAGCCTTCCTTCATTGGTTGTCTTTTGGTCCTGTCAGCCTGTTTGCTTCAGTCTATTGCTTTTATACAGTTTATAAGTTTCAAGTTTGCTCAAGATTTGTGCATTGTAGATGCATAGTAGAGTTTTGATTATGTTTAAAAAAGTGAAAAGAAAACATAGTTAAAGCTTTTGCATTGTGATTTTTGCATAAGTAGTGTTCATTTCAATTTAAAAATATTATATCAAAAAACTACAAAAACATAGGCTTAGTTTCTTTCATCGTAGCTTTCATTTCATCAATACATATTTGCAAAAATTAAAAAGAAGTTTGTTGTTATGGTAATTTTTCTTTGAATGCACCTTTACTTTCATTTGTTTCTTGTTTGAGTCAAAACATCATACAGTATACCACTCCATTTCCTCTTGAGTAAAGAACAGCCCTTTAAAATAAACGCATAAATTAAAATTTACTAGTAAGTTTTGTTTTTTAGGGGCCTTTCACCTACTATCTTAGGCTAGACTTGTGGGCTAGGGAGTGTAAACTTCCCACAAGTTATAAACTCAGACGTAGTGGACCTTTCTTTAGGGAAATCCTTGACTCTATCACTATATCTAGGAAGCTCCTCTCAAATGGGAGTTAAGCACTAGGCCGCGTGGAGGCTTGGACAGAGGAGATAACCCTCCGAGTCCTTGTCAAAACGTAACCTAGGAATTTTATGCATTTGGGGATTCTGTCCTAGATAGATTTTTGGGCTCAGCTACCCTGCCCATGCGTACGAGTTTGACTGACGAATAACCCCCCAGATAGCTAGTATTTCCAAGGTAGCCTTTAGTCTCTTGTCTTTTAGGGTTCATACCTAGGTAAACCGGAAGGCTATTTCTGGTTCACCTTGAATGGGATTGGAAGGTAACCCTTGTGGAAAGTGTAGGAGGGCAGTGGGTGATTCCTCCACTTGTGCCTAAGAACCAATTCAAGGACGCCAGGTAATCGTTCATCAGCTTTTTTCGGGAAAGTATATCTTTTACCCTGGTTTGATTGCTTGAGACTCTAGGAACTTTTTAGTGTATGCTCTGTGGTTTTTCCTGTGTTTAGTTGGCCTTAGGGTGTGATTTGTTAAATTTTTAATTCTGGAGGACCAACCAGTTAGAAGGTCAAGAATATCGAGAAACCTTCCTCCTACCACTACATTGGAGCCTCCACCTTTACCTCAAAGGTGGAGATTAGACACAAAGGGTTCATTTGAACTTGTAGGAACAAGTGAAGTTCTTGGTGAACCGGAACTCATTGCTAACCATTTCAATCTTGACACAGTTGAGATAGAAGAATTGCAAACTGATGAGTTTGTAAGAAATTTTAACTCCCCCTTGACTGACTTAAACGATCCTGCGATCGTCTAGGTTAGGCCTTTTGATTCACCAGTGCTAGGTGTACCTATGGGTAGAGTCATGTATTCTATGGAAGAAGGTTCTTTTGTGTTTACCTCAACCATTCCGTTTGAAGGGGTGCTACCTCCCTCGGTCAGTACCCCTAGATCTAGTTTGCCTTCTACACCTTTGACTCCAGCGAGCCGGGTGGTTCAACCATCGGTTCACTCAAACATAGGAGGTACTTCTAGTAACACGGTTGCTGGGATCCCCAGTATACCTACCATTCCTTCTTCCTTCCCTTACACTACCTAGAGTTGTCCGGTAGGATCCTCGGCTTATGTCCAATGATTTCCTTAGAATGGGGGACACATTCCCCCATCCAGTCCATACGTAGGTCCATATCCTTCATATGTAGGAGTGTAGTTTGGGAGAAACACCTCTTACGGGCAGAGCTTCCAAACCCCTATTTCGGTCCCATACACGAGCTCTCCCTTTTCGTTGTTTAGCGGAGGGATACCTGCTCCAGTCTTTCAGACCCCTGCTTCTATGGGGATGGCCCGAAACACTTACACTGCACCTCCCACACAAAACTCTATGGCTTACAGATGGAATCCATTTCAAAGAAACCTTCCCACTTCACAACCGGTGGCTGGGGGAAACCCCACTTTTACCCATGGGAATTCGGGGGCAGGTCCCTCGAATCCCCAAGTTGGCACATTTACTACCTCGGTTAGGCCCAAAATTCCTTTCCTAGCAACTTTAAACTTGCCAAACTTGTCAAAGTTGATGAATGACCCAGTGAGGCATGACCCCTTGTGGCCACCTGTTCCCACCAAATTGCCATCGGACATCCCTAAGTTCGAAGGTAAAGCTGGTGAAGACCCTGGGGCACATGCCACCACTTTTCACTTATGGTGTTCTTCTAATTCGTTGAATGAGGATTCAATTAGATTGAGGCTATTCCATAGGACCTTGACTGGTACGGCGGCTAAGTGGTACATCGAATTGCCTTCTGCTGCCTTTAGTAGTTTCTGGAATTTGGCTACTGCTTTCCTTAGCCACTTTCAGCTTCTGGTTCGATACGATTTCGGAATGGACTTGTTGTCTACTTTTAGACAAAACAAGGCTACCCACATCTCAGATCATATCCAAGAGTGGAGGAGGTTAAAGAGCCTTATCAAAGCCACCATTCCTCCTGAGTTTTTGTTAGAATGGTTCCTTAAATCACTGTTGCCATACATATCTAAGGATGTTTCCACATCAGGAGTAACGAATGAAGAAGAAGCCATACCCAGGGCCCAGCAGTTAGACTTGATTTACTCACAGTCTGGGATCTTGTATGAGATCATCCCTGAGGCACCGAGGCCTTCGCACGAGGCAGAGAAGCCTAAGCCTGGACCCCATGCCAATGGTGTGGTTGGGTCCATCAACTCTCCCACCATAGAGTCTTTAAATAAGAAACTTCACCAGTTGTCGGTCAAACAGTCTACAGCGGAGGTAGCAAAGGATACCCCCTCTCCCCAAAATGCAAATGTTTTTGTGTAAACTTCTTCTAAGGGCAATCAGCAGCCCTGCGGGAAGAAGAAGAAAGGTAAGAAAGGAGAGGGAAACCAAAACAAGCCCAAGCCTGCGAACAATGTTGATGGGGGAAAAAAATAAAAGAAGAAGGTCAAGTTCCTTTGTAAGTTGTGCCAAGAGGACCACCTTACTCACCTTTGTCCCCTTATGGATCAAGCCCAGAAGCTGCTCAAATCTCAACAACCGGCTGTCCTGAAGGACCCGTTTCCCCAAGGACAGAATTCTGCTTCAGCTTCTAATGTAGCAGGGGGCACTCAAACTACCCCTGACCCTAATTATATCAACATGGTTCGATCTTCAACTTTGTTGCAAACCAGGAACAAAAACTATGAAACTGAGACTTCTGAGAAGGGTAAAGCTGTAGTTGAAACTTCCAACCCTCTCACGATAGAAAAACCTGCTGAAACTATGCCGAACATACCGGAAGGTGTTTTCAAGAAGACTTTGCATAACCCTAATGCTAGGGCTGCTTCAAACTACTCAGTGGTTGAAGACTTAGCTCAAACCCCGTGTGCAATGTCAGCTTTAGAGGTGTTATAGAGTTGTCCTACCCAGTGGGATGCTCTCTTAGCAGCTTTAGGTAGCATGGATTCTTTGAGTCTCATGGCAAAATTCAATCTGTCTGATGTCAAAATTCGCCCGCCTTACCATGTATCCCTATCAATAGATGTCATCCATGGTGGTAAGACCATTGGAAGGGCAGTTGTTGATGAGGGAGACTCTACATGTGTTATGTCCCTAGCCTGTTGGAAAGCTCTTGGATCCCCAGAGCTGGTCCCATCAAACACTTTACTTACTGCTTTTGATGGAAGGTCCTTCCGTCCTCATGGTATCCTGCCGGCTTTCGAGCTTAAATTGGTAGGCAAAGTGGTGTCTGTTGAAGTTGAAGTGATTGATGCTCCCTTGGACTATAATTTTCTTCTGGGAAGGAATTGGACTTATGCAATGTCTAATGTTGCATCGGCTGTTCTTCGTGTCATGGTTTTTCCACATGAGGGCAAGTTGGTTACTGTTGACCAGCTTGAGTTTACCCGAAAAGGTCGTTTAGAGTCTAAGGAATCCACTGTGCCATTGGTTTATCAGGTCAAACCTGCTGCACAAAGCTTGGGAGCTGGAATGTACGTATCATTGATGGGAACATTTGACCTTCTAGCCTCGGTGAACTATATTGGTTCTACTACTGTGGGGAAGTACATCACTGCGGTTGTTGATAGGACTGATCCTTGGGTCCTACCAACTCCCCATGAACCAGAAGTTCCCTTATCGGCAGTAGAGGTAGCTTATCAAGCCATCATTGAAGCTACTGCTGATCCCATTCTAGATCCTCTTTTAGTCTCAGATGATCTAGAAGAAGTCTATTTGCCCGCATGGGCGGAAAACTCTTTATATTCCATAGATTGCTTAGATACATTTTTACCTTCCGATGAAGCTATTATGGAATCTATGAGTGGACGTGATAAGATTAGTGAGGATCTTCATCATTGATCCTATTTTCTTCCAAATCTGAGCAAGATAGAAAACCAAGAATTTAAAGTGAGACTGTCAAATGATATTGAGGTACCTATCAACCCTTTGCCTAGGGAAGGAGTGTTTGCTGAGGGGAATATGGCAAACATTTCCACCACTATACTCATCAATATCTCTGTAAACCCATATGTTATGGAAAATGTCTATATAGGTGCAAACTGCTCTCCGGAGGAGATTGCCATCTACACTGCCCTTTTCAAGGAATTCCGCGATATCTTTTCCTGGTCATATGAGGAGATGCCATGCATTGATCCATCTATTGTCCAACATGAAATCCAAACCTATCGTGATGCCAAGCCGGTTCAACAGAAATTACGCCTCGTGAACCCGCGTAAAGCGACGGCTGTGAAGGCAGAGGTTGAGAAGCTCTTGAAAGATGGTTTTATATATCCCATAGCTTTGACTGAATGGGTATCCAAACCTGTTCCTGTTGATAAAAATCAAGGGACTATTCGCATTTGTACAGACTTTAGAGATCTCAATAAATCCTGTCCTAAGGACAATTACCCCACACCATTCATTGACCAAATCATAGATGCACGTGCAGGGAGTGAAGTGTTTTCATTTATGGATGGTTTCTCCAGCTACAATCAAATCCAAATCAAACCGGAAGACCAACATAAAACTGCTTTCATTTTCCCTTGGGTTACATTTGCGTATAGAAAAATTCCCTTTGGATTGAAAAATGCTGGGGATACCTTTCAATGAGCCATGAACTTTGCTTTTCACGACATAAAAGCCATTGTTGAACCTTACCTTGATGACCTGCCGGCACATTCTCGCAAGAGGGTCCAGCATCCAGACCATTTGAGGTTTATTTTTGAAAGATGCAGATACTATAAAATTCACTTGAATCCCCACAAGTGTGTTTTCTGTGTCGAGTCGGGAAGATTACTCAGATTCATTGTATCTAGTAGAGGCATCCAGGTGGATCCATTAAAAGTTGAGGGCATTGTAAATCTGCCTCTTCCTCGTTCTCTCAGGCAACTTCAAAGCCTGCAAGGAAAGTCCAACTTTCTTCAACATTTTATCGTTAATTATGCCAAGATCACTAAAGGTTTCATGTGCTTGCTCAAACAAGACACTCCTTTTGTATGGGATGAAACCGTACAACTTGCATTCGAGGCATTGAAAAAAGCTTTGCTGTCAGCTCCTTTGTTATGCCCACCAGATTATTCTAGGGATTTTATATTATATCTGGCCGCGTCGGAGTCTACCATTGGGGTAGTGCTAGTTCAGGAGGACGATAATCTTGTTGAGAATGTCATTTATTATCTTAGCCGTGCTTTGGCCGGACATGAGCTTAGGTACTCCCACATCGAGAAGTTAGCCTTAGCAGCTGTTTATGCGGTGCAGAGGTTGCGCCACTACATTTTACTAAGGACCACAACAGTAGTGGCGGATGTTAATCCGTTCCAATATGTTTTATCCCGATGGATTGTTGGGGGGAAATTCAACAAGTGGATAGTCATTCTCCAGGAGTTTGACTTGGATTTTCAATCCTCTAAGTCTAAAAAGTCCTTAGTTTTTGCTGAGCTAATAGCAAAATTTCCCACTGAAGAAAATGTAGCAGTTGAGGATGACTCATTCCGAGATGAGCACATCTTTTTGATATCTACCTCTGATCCTTGGTACGGGGATATTCTTATATATATCCAGACTTTGAAGTATCCTGCTGCTTACTCTAGGGAGGAACGACGTAAGTTACGCCTTCATGCCAAGAACTACCTCATTATAGGAGATACATTATATCGATGAGGGGTAGATTCCGTCTTGCGTCAGTGCCTTACTCATGAGGAAGCGGAGATTTTCCTAAATGATTCCCATAGCGGAGCATGTGGGGGTCATTTATCTGGGTTAGCAACAACCCAGAAGATATTGCGTGCTGGTTATTTCTGGCCCATGATCTTTAAAGATTGTGTGCTAGCCGTGAAGTGTTGTCATCCATGTCAGCTTTACACCAGAAAAATGTGGTCGCATCTTGCTCCATTATTTCCTGTTGTCTCGATAAGCCCCTTCATGAAATGGGGGATTGATTATATGACATGCAACCTAGTCTCAGCTGGGGGGCATAAATACATCATTGACGCTGTTGACTATTTTACAAAATGGGAAAAGGCAATGCCTACTTTCAAAGATAATGGGGAAACAACAGCTTTATTTTTTTTCAATCAAATTATTGCAAGGTTTGGTATTCCCAAAGTGATTGTCACTGACCATGGTAGTCATTTTCAAAATAACATGATGACAGAATTGAGCACCATGCTCGGATTTTGACAAGAGCATTCTTCTCCATACTATCCGCAAGCAAATGGTTAGGTTGAGGCTGTCAACAAGACTTTAAAAACTATCCTTAAATGGACAATTGATACAGCCCATTCTAATTGGAATATCATGTTATATCCTGCTCTTTGGGCTTACCGAACTAATGTTAAGACTGCCACGGGTTATTCACCTTTCCAACTCATTCACGGGGTGGAAGCAGTTACTCCGATTGAATGCGAAATCATGTCCTTGAAGATAGCCATTCATGTGTTACCTGATACGACTGAGCTTGAAGAACGTCTAGTACATCTAGAACAACTTGATGATCAACGTAGAGATGCATTGACTGCCAATCAGGCTCATAAGAATAGGGTAAAATCTCAGTATGATAAAATGGTCAAACCTAGGGTTTTCTCTGAAGGGGAACTTGTCTTGCTTTGGGACCAAGATAAAGAACCTCTGGGGCAGGAAAATTCAAGGCTATGTGATTAGGACCCTATGTCGTGTCAAAATTTTTGAGTAAAGGTGCATATGAATTAGTATATTATGATGGGAATAAGCTGCCTGAGCCTAGAAATGGGCTCTACCTGAAGAAGTACTATGCTTAGGCTTAGCACTTTTTCTTTTATTTTTAGTGTATGTATTTTTTATGTACATTAGGTTGTCAGTTTTGTTTTTTATATTATCTGCTGGTTGTTGCAGATGTCTTCCAAAATGTATGTAGGTTTCACTGATGGCACCAGCCGTCACACTTGCAACCAAGCTTCGGCAGCATGGGTTATCTATTCTACCACAGGACAGCTTGTTGCAGCTGGTGGCGCTTGTCTAGGTCCTACTTCTAATAATGTTGCTGAGTATAGGGCTGTTATCGAGCTCCTATGGGATGCTTTGTCACGTGGCATCACCCACTTGAAGTCCATTTGGATTCTCAGTTGGTAGTTTCCCAGCTCAATCGAGCTTACCAGGTATGAAATCCTACCTTGTTACGTAAGTTCATGCAAATTCATTTACTGGAAAGACATTTTGAAGTTATTACTTTCAATCATATTCCATGAAATCAAAATTCATTAACTGATGCATATGCTAATTATATTTTGGATTGGCATCTCACACACATCTCATAAAATATACAGCAAACATGTAAAAAACACTTGTAAATAAACCAACAACCAAAATATATATATATATATATATATGTAAAATATCTGTCATAGATAGATCGAGTCTGATCTGTAGATCCCGTCATATACAAAATATACAAAATGTGGATCATCATCCATCAAAATGCCCTAGAACTAAGCCTGACCACCCTGGCCACTGGGATCTCCTTGGTGCCCATGATCTCTAGGCACCCTGGCTTCCTCAGCCTCCTCGGCCTCGGTAGCCTCTGCCGCATCTCTGTATACAAGTACTGCTCTAGCTACTCGCCTGAACAGTCGTAGCCAAATCAGTGGAACCCCTACTACAAAATCCTGCATGGCTGTAGGTATGTGCTCAATCCGTATCGTAGGTAATCTCTACGTCATCCTGGACAGCTTCCCCTCTTATACCCGAACCAATCCTGGGTCTCCTCCTACAACCGGTCGCACGAACATATGTAGGTGCCCTTCAGGGCGGACTGGTCCAATATCTGCATTTTGACGCATGACTAGGATTAGAACTTGTACATATGTATATATTCTATCATTTGAAAATTCATAAAAAATTGAAAATGATAGAAAATTAAAAAAATCACTTACCCATCTCGCCCCATATTCCTCCTAGAGGGAGGACAAGGTCAGGGTCACCTCAGAAATCCATCCCAGCGTATGGAAACTGCTCCAATGCTGGCAACTGTCGTTCCCACCATACATAAAACTCATCATCGTAGACGCTATGTACTATGTCTCCTCCTCCCTCATGGAGGAAGATATCTCCCCACTGGCTCAACCTCGGCTGACGTGGATGTCTGACCTGTAGTGGTATCGCAGAGCTCATAGCTGGTACTCTCTCGAAGAAGAACACTACTAGTATGCTGGCATAACCAAAGTTATTGCGTCTTCCTCTCCTGTAGTCGAAAAGTTGCCTCTTCATGATGGGGAGCACTCCCGAGCACCAATCATAAAGAGCACCTCTAAAGCAATCAACTGCCACCCTCATTTGATTCCTAGTGGCCATATGCAACCCTGATGATCCCGAAAGTCTCACAATAGTGCTAGCTAGTACCTGGAGTGTGAAATCCTGGATGTCTGCAATAATAAAACTGTTGCCCCTCTTTTGCGTACCCGGTGTACAGAACATGTCAACATAGTTTTGGACACTCAAGGTGTCTCTGCCCCTGCCAGTGCCCTCCAAGTTCACCGATGCCCCCCATTGTGATAACCCGGCTATGAAATATATATCCTCTACGGTAAGCTCTGAGGTCTCACATTGAATATTAAACATCCCCATGTCATGATCCCAGTAGTTGACCATGAATTCCAGTAAGCAGAAATTTGACCGCATGGGCGATGTACAAAATAACTTCAACAGCCCGCAAGTCCTCAATGCTTGTATTACGGCTGTGCTTTGGAGCACCGCATGATCCATTATTTCATGTTCTCTTTCCCTCCACTCCAACACCATATTTTTCCTGGCAAATACACACAATTTGGTTCAGTATTTCATCTTTAAAAAATAAAAAATTATGCATAAATTTTGAGTTTAACCCATCGCGCAGCATTCACGACTGTCTAATTAGGCAGGCCGCGAGTCATTTGCGACTGCCTAGTTAGACAACTCGTGAGTAAAACGCGTATTCGTGACTTTTACTCCTTTCAACCCGTGAATGCGCCATGATATACTTTGGGATGATGTAAAATACTGAATTAACCATTAATTTTGATATTTGTTTGGATCAAATTGAAGGGCTTAGGGTGTAGAGTTACCTGAAGCTGACGAATCTGGATTCTGATGGTCCAATTGTCCATGGTAATCGTTCAAAGATAGAGGGTAAACTTTCCTTTTTGGTCCAAAAAGTGCAAATGGTGAGAAATGTTTTAATTTTCAAGCTATTTATAGAAATAATATTTCGTAAAGTGGGTCTTTTTATATATTTTGAAATGTCAATTGACTAATATCACCCTCTTTGTTCCTTGGAACAGGTTTACCAACTGTTACAAAGTGTGGATGCTTATATAGGATGGTTTTGCTATCTCCAACACATGTTGGCCTCTTATCACTCCACATTAACCTTAGTATTCAATGTTTTGCCACGGACTATGGTATTCTAAGCCATTAGTCCCTTGTCTCTACCATTGTTCTTCCATGGCTAAGATCCTTATTTTTTGAGTGTCATATTATTATGTCTTTGCCATCCTTTGATACTCATACCATCACTGTTTCAGGCACAAGGGTTTTCTCATAGATATTTTTCACGCCAAATAGAGCTTCTTCTGAATCTCTTTTTACAAGCTATCCCTTTATAGGACTCCCCGACCTTATGGAGTTTCTTTAGGCCCAGGTTTGACTCCTTCAAGACAGACTTGACTACTGAGTTATCTCGTCTGTTCAAGCTCGTTAAGAATATGTGAATGGGCATCTGCATTGGTGGTAGGTTATCTCTTTCTCGGACCATGCAGAATAATACGAGAAAGGATCCCTCTCTTTTCTTTTGAATTGAGAAGAGTATTCTCAGGTATAGTTTTATCACTTTTCCGGACCTGAGGAACTAGATTTATGGAAAAGGAGCACCCGTTTTGAGCTTAGTTTTCTCTTTCTCATGCTCTGGACCCAAACATGAAAAAGATTCCGAGTGTACTTTGTGTCTTTGTCATGCTCGTTAAACACTTAAGAACAAAGCAACGAGTTTATTGTTGTAAGCCCCATTTCGCGTAACCAAATGGATCTTTCCGAGTGATCTTGCTTTCTTTCACACTCGTAAAACTCAAGCTATCTTATGCTGTTCTAGAAGGAGCATTGGGTAGGTGGTAATTTAACCTTTTCTGGACCTCCCTGACTAAGTACGAAAAAGGTGCACCTTTTCTTCTTCAGAAGTTAAGAGAGTTCTTCTGTGGTTTGTTTTATACTTTTTCGGCCTCAGGGGACTAAATTGGACGAAAAAGGATCCCCCTGGAGTCTTCTTTGGAGTTTTCATACTCTCTAAATGTGAAAACACCATTTGAGCATGTACTAGTTCGGGCTCATTAAATCCACGGATCAGTGTATCAAGCATTATTTTCCCATCTCTTCAAGCTTGTTAAAAAATGAAGAGGGAACCGAGTTTACTTTCCTGGACTCGTTAAAATTTAACAGGGAAGGTAAGGAAGAAGTTTTCTCTTCTTTTCAGTAATGGCAGCATGTCGTCCTTGAACATAGCACTCTTTGCTTTTCGATATGCATGTTTCAGTATACACTTGTCTTCAGCTATCACTTTGAGTTTCTTACTCCTCCTCTTGTCCATTATACCTGGGGAATCTGATCATGTCTCCTACATGACAGATAAGTCTAGTTGTTCTATCTATCTGTTGTACGCTGCCTTGGGTCATCTCTGTGTTGTGCTCACTATTCAAGGACTTTACCCAATGTCTGATCTATAACCTGATTCCATCATTGTTATATCTGCTATCTATTTGTGTCTCCCTTCTTTTGCCCAGTTCCTAGTCACTCTTGTGATCCATTGGAGGATATGTTGCCTCCCTTACCACAGCATGGTTCCGTTTCAGTACTTCCTGATGACGAAGACCTAGAGTTTTGATGATCGTACCTCTGGATTCACTTTCATCATTGGTGAACTCCTTTGCTCCAGTTGTCGATTATCACCTATTGGTTGACAAACTGTTGAATCCTCTCCATGTTCAACTTCAGCTTACCCTTATTCACATGTCTTGGATTGTACTGGTTCTTTGGGATCCTTTATGAAGACCTTAGTCTCTCACATATAGACTAAGTTGCGTAAGATTATGTTTGATCTATCTACATAGCTTCCAGATCTTTGAAGACTCATCATTATTGTATATTGTGGCTTCGATCCACCTTTGTAATATACATGGTTCTATACCCGTATCATATGATGTAATAAAATATTGTAAAGGATCTAATGTTCCAGTAAATTGAACATAGCATCCTCAGATGTAACTTTGTATATGACATTACTATGCTTTGTTTCAGGCACTCTCTCTGCTCCATTGGATTTCTGAGTTCTCGAAAGATGAATATTATAATGTATTTCAGCCATCGTTCCCCTCTGACCTCACACATTAGGGGGCATATATTATACACTTGAATGGCACCTCTCCGTCTGAGTGCCGACATCCCTCATGTTGGCACACAAAAGGACACTTATGGATAGAGGTTTACCCAAAACACTATAGCTTGGCTTGTCATGAAATACATGCTTTCTCCATCCAGCTAGTTACTTTGCCATTTTGCCTATATTGAGATGTACTTGCGACTATCATTCTATACAACTCGCACATCACTCGCGAGTCTCCTTTATAGCAAGTCACGAATCCATGTATTCACGGGTTGCACTTATATATAGTCACGAATCATTCGCAGGTTTCTCTACTATAGACCCGCGAATGTATCTCAACATTAAAACATAAAAACACTCACGCTAATGGGAGATTAGTTAAGCTATTTAACTTAATTTCCTTAACTGTTGTAACCTCCCTAACCTTCGAGAATTGCCTTATTTCACCCATATAAATACAGGGCATGGGGAGGGTGTTAATTACTTACACTTGGAGAGAAAAGTTATGCTGGTGGAGTTTATACAGAAGTCTTTGGAGCAGTGAACTCAGAATCCTTTGGTTGCAGAGGATTCCTTGTCTCAGGCATTGGGTTGTATCTGAACTCTTTCCATTATTGATAATAAAGAGATTACTTCTTCCATATGTGCTTTATGTCTTGTGGTTTGATAAATTTTTATGCATATATATGTGATTTATCTAACTTGTTTATAAGCATATGAATCATCTTGTATCTGGAAAAGTGTTTCTTGACAGGTGAAAGAGGAGCAATCTTGAATACTTTGGAAGTGGAATAGAGAAGAAGAATATTAGCAAGGATCGACCTTCATTTAACAAGTAAGTCCTTTAATCTTCCTATTTCTTATTCTGCACTTTAGAAGTCAATTGTCTGCAAGTAATTGAGTATGTTGGTAACCCCAGACCTTAGGTTATTAGGTGTATAATCCTGTACAACAATATGTACACTTTTCGCAAAGTGATGACATGATATTAAAAGATCAAGTTATATGTAAAATCTAAACTTTAGGGTTAATATAAAATATCCCAATTAATAAATCAACCCTAATTATAAAAATTACAAAAACTTATGATAATAAATACCTTATCAAAACCAAATTTTAAACATGTTCAAAATGTATTTTCATTTTAAGTTGAAAAACTAATTAGCATGCTATTCCTTGAATTTATTAAATCAATATATATAATCAAGTGAATTAATAATGAAAAAAATTGATTATATATAAAATTTACAAGATTGACAGCTGCTAATTTATCAAATTTATGAAAGTATTTCATAAATTTCTAATATGACTCGTAACTCTTCTGAAATTGAGAGTACCTTTAGAATCGAAGATTCTGAAGGCACTCTTATATAATCTTTTAAAATAACTCATAGAAGAGAACTGATCATTTTTTCAACATAATAGAAAAAATGTGAAGGTTGTTGCTGACTGCCAACAGGTATGTAATTGACTATGCAGGAATTCATGTCGACCCAAAAAAAGTACAGATCCTCAAATATTGGCCCATTCCTCAAAACATTCATGAAATAAGAATTTTTCTTGGTTTATTGAATTTCTATCGATGATTCATACTTGGATTCAGTCACATCGCATGGCCTTTGGATCAATTGACAGAGGGAAATGGGAAAACTATCTTCAAATGGACACTGACACAACAACAAGATTTTGAAAAAATAAAAAACAATCTTTGTACTACACCAATACTTGTTACCTGATTTGCATCAGCGCTTTGATATTGAGACGGATGCATCGGACTATGCCCTTAGTACAGTGATCACTCACTCAAGTCACCTAGTCGTGTTTCATTTCAAGAATTTCAGTGACACCATTAGAAGGTGTTCGACGTATGAAAAATAATTGTGCACCATTGTGCAAGATCTTAAGAAATGAAGACACTACATTCTTGGCAAGGAAACAATCATCCTCACTGACCATAAAACTTTGTAGTTCACTCCATCCCAGTTGAAACTATAGAAAACTCAACAACTCAGGTGGATTAATTACCTACAACATTTTCAATTGGTATTTAAGTATCGGAAAGGAAAATCCAATGCCGCAACCGATTGTCTCAGTAGACCACCCATTACTATACTGTCTACAATGATGACTATGTAGGGTTACAACACCACTACATGGCCATAATTGTATTTAATAGACTACAATTTCTCTGCAATTTATCGACACCTTCATATCGACATGCTATATACTATCGACTACTTCCTGAGGACACCTTGCTATACAAGCTTGGAAAACTTTTTGAACTGACCGATGAGCATTGACATAAGCTCATTTGGGATGCACACTACAACAAGAATGCATGACATTTTGGAGTCACAAAAATACTTGTTATCCTCCAAAATTATTTCTACTTTCCTTCACATAAATCTAACATCAACAAGTACATTTGATTGTGTGTGGTTTGTGCCATTGCTAAACTGCTGAATCGATGACAAGGACTGTACAAACCCCTTCCAGCTCCTAGTCGACCTTGGGAATCTATTTCTATGGACTACTTGATGGGATATCCTACTACCAAACATCATCATGGTGTGATATTAGTAATAGTTGACATATTTTCCAATATGGCTATACTTATACCATGCAAGAAGACTACAATAGCAGAACAAACTGCTTAGTTCTTCTTTGAGCATGTGTGGAAACATTATGGCCTCCTGATGACCATTATTTCTGAAAAAGATGCTAGATTTTTCAGCACCTTTTGGCAAACACTCTGGAAACATCTCGACACAAGAATTTATATGTTGAAAACCTTCCATCTACAGATAGAGGAATAGGTGGAGGTTGTAAATCGCTCAGTCGTACAACTGCTTCACATGCACAACCAAAAGCATAATTGAACATGGGATGACATCCTTCCATACATACAACACAGATACAATCATTCTCAATTCAACTCTATGTGAAAGAGTCCATTTGAGATATGTTAAATATTTCAACCCTTAGTTCCTATCAACTTAATTAGTTCCTTGACACTGTCGAATGAAACCAAATTCAAAGGACGAGAAGTGGAGAAAGCATTGAAGTTCATAAATAAAATATACAACACTCAAAAGAAAGCACATGACATGTTGCAATGAGATAATGAAAAATCTATGTTCCGAAACGATAAGCATCGTATTCCTCATTCATTCCAAATTGGGGATTAGGTATGGTTACATCTAAAGAAGGAGCACTTCATTGGTCCATACAGAAAGATGGAGCCTTTGCGATATGGTCCATACAGTATTCTTAAAAATATTGTAGAAAACTCTTTTTAGCTCGACATTCCTGCATGCCTTGGCCTACATCGAGTTTTCAATGTATATATACTTCGACCATACCATGCACCATTGTTGGAACAGAGCAACTTGCAGATGACAGAACCCGAAGGAATCCATCTAGATGTCCAAAAACCTCTTCTTTGTAACACCGTTGTGGGACGACACATATGCCATACAAAGATGAAATCCATTCCTTTGTTTCAAGTGGCTAAAGCTGAAAAAATATCGGTGCAAGGAAAATGGTACTATGCTACTGAACTAGTGAACACGTTTCCTCACCTGAACAAATACATAATGAAGACCATTGTTTCTTAAGGAAGGATGAATGATCCAACCAACAGTTGGAAGGTTGTCAAGCTTCGACAAATTCTAGCACTTTGACTACTTCAACTACTCTGACTACTTCGACAGGTTCACCTTGAGATGTCCACCTCGACATGTTCTCTTCAACAGGTTCACCTCAAGAGTTTTTCCTCAAAATACAAGATATCGACATGCCTTTTCAACATCGACGATTGTCAAACATCGACAGAATGCCTCTGTCTTATAGTTGTCTGTGATGGTTGAACTTCTGAATTGTTATTATTTCTTTTGTAAATGAATTTAATGGGTAGTCACCCATGTGTCTTAGCTTAATATATAGGCATGCAAACTAATTTAATATACAATGTTTGTATTCCTCCATATTTCATGGAGAATAAGTAATAAATTCGTTTGAATTCATGCATATTGTCTGTGTGTGTACTTTCTGTCGAACTAAGTGTATTTCCTACTTTACTTTTTCTTCTTATATGCTTCCACCATAATAGCACCCAACTCATTCAGTTGACTATTTTTCCCAGCGTGCACATGGGAATGGCCTCGATCAAGGGAATTGTTTAAGCATTTTGCAACTATTATGTGTTGAATGTGTATGTACATGGTTTTATCTTTGTGTTATCTTTCTACATCCTTGTATTATTTGTTATGGGATTGGTTTTTATTTTCCTACTTTCTACCGAACTGCTTCTACACGAAGCTTCCTGCATGTATTCGATTCATTCTTATCTGGCATATTTAACCGGTATACTTCTACATGCAACTATTTGTAATGAGGTATAATCATAAATTTAATTTTCAAGTAAGTTTATGGTTTGCAATGCATGCTTTAACCATACATCCTAAGGTCATGATGTCTAGATTCTTGAAGCCAAATTTGAGTAGAAAGAAAATATTACCCTAACTGAATCTTTTGCTTGCATGCGCCTAGGATACTACATGAAAATCATAGTCAAACCAATATCACCAAGACCAAGAAGATCTAAAAAACCCCTAAATACCCATGTACATTAGTCTATCCAAAATGGTAATGATAAAAATCCTTTTACAAGAAATAAATTATCTAATCCTAATAACATTCTAATCTAGAGGAAAAGAAAGTATTTCTTAGCATCTCAGGAAAAATGTACATTAACATATCAATTAATCATACTGCATATAACCTACACTTTCTTCCAAAAGAAACAATCATAATATAGAAATTAATAAGACATATTAAAGAAATAAAATTGCGTAGGAACAAAATGTATGAGTAGTAGCTTAAGAAACGTATATGGAAGCCATTCAGGAAAATTGAGAAGGGACCTCCCATTTCCACCCTACCTTAGATAACTACAAGGGTTCAACATCCTTCAACCCTTGTAGATATCACCGCCAAGCTAGACCAAGCTTACTAGAAAACTAGGCTTAGGGTTCTTTGTTGTGAAGATCTTGTATTTAATTAGATGCTGCCATCATGTTCCCTTACTCAACATTTTGGATTTCCTTATTTGGATAAAATTCCTTTTTCTGGAATTATTTCTTTCAAGAACACACCACTGGAATGAAACTAGCTCTGAGTACTCAGGTGGAAATCCATGCCAGACCTTTTTTGGGAAAGCAGGTAGCATTGCCTCTGCAATATCCTCTATATACCGTACATTCTTATTTTCTTAGAATATTTTAAAGGGATGGTTTTCTCTCTCGCTTTTTAGGTTCAAAGGGCTATGATTAGAGAGGAAATTCGAGGAAAAGAAAAAATATGGAGTTGTTTCTCATTAGAATAATAAAATAGCTCAGCAGTCTCAATGAGTAGTCATTCTAGAATAAACGAAGTTTTTTGAACCAAGAAGTAGTTAGGATGTGTCTTTTCGTTTCCTCACAATTTTATTTAGGTTTTTAATTATTAAATATCTTGTTTAGGTTTTCTCTTTTCTTAAAATTTTATCTCATAAGTCCTAGATCCCTAATAAGCTTGGTCCCCTTTTTTCACTAGTGGTTCCATATCAAGGTGCGAGAAGTATTTAAAATCCCATTTTTATAAAATATCATAGTTTATGATGCCTCACATCATTCATAGGTTCAAACCTATAACTTAACCAAAACATACAGTATGTTTAGGGGGGACTTTAGGATGTCACAATCACCCTCTCTCTAGTGGATTCATGCCCCAATTCTTTGAGTCACAGTTAAGCCCTCAATCTCCTAAGTCTATCAAAGCAATTCATAGCTTACAAAAATAAATAACATTACTTAGAGTGCTTTTAATGAAACATCCATGCTCAAATTATATGGTAGTTTAATATAAATATATTTTATAATATTAAATATAAAAAAATTAATAATTATGTTTTAATGATGATGATGATGATGATGATGGTTAACGTCCCTTAAGACCAAACTTTGGTTTATTGGACCTAAAGAAACATAATATTTAGTTTGTTTTAAAATTGTATTCCTATGCTCAAGGAGTTTGGAGAGAAGCGTCCCAAGCTCACTATAATTTTGGCATGCTAAAAGGCTAGGAAGGTCAGTATTGCAACAAAGTTTATAAAATTGAGACATAATGTGGGTGTACACAGGGAACTCTAAGAGGAAGTGATTTTCATTCTCAATGTTCATATTCTCACAGAGATGCCAAATCCTTTCCACCATTGGTGTTTTAGGAACTGTCCAACGACATGTTTCACTATGAATCTAATGAGAGTTCGTTCTTATCTTGGATATATTAATTTTTTTCTTTGAACTAGTTAAAAAAAGAGATACTTTTGATCTTCTAGAGTAGGTTTGATGACCTCCTTATGTTATCTTAATTTTCTTTTAGCTTCTAAATCTTTCTCACACCGCATTTTCTCTTTAAACTTAGAAGTAACAATAGCTTTAATGTTATTAATATTTTGCAATACAACATTTTCGTCGATCTCCCAATGGTATAACCAGGCCTTGGTATCTTTATACCAACCTTGCTTGAGCCTTAGGTGGTCTTCATTGGAATTTAAAGCTAGCTTAGGAAGTCTATGGTATCCGATGTTATTAATTTTTTGCTTGTACAACAGGAGTCTAGTCATAGCAAGGCTCTTGATAGGGGAAAGACCCTCTTCTATAAGGATAACGGGACAGGGTGTATTGTTTTTTATTTTGAGGTTATATGTAATAAAAATCTTTTGTATTTGCTCAATATTTCTTCAGTATTCTCTAGAGATGTTGTAACCTCAAACCTCACAGCCATACAAGATAACAAGAGTGACTAAAGTTTCAAAGAGGAGCTTCTTTTTATCCAACATCACAAGGTTTGTTGCTTTACATATATACTATTATTAATATATTTAAAAATAAAATAAAAATATTTTATTATTGATGTGAAACTTTAAAAAAAATATTAAATATTCTTCAAATTAAGTAAAGTTTATGATATAATTAAAACATATTTTAGTTCAGGTAATCATTCTACAAAACAAATATATATAATTTTTATGTTACGTCCCATACAATATATATATATATATATATATATAATTTTTGTAATATGTTTTAATGTTTTATATAATATTATTTTTTATTATTATAAAATGAGATATTTTAATTTTGGAGCATATTGAGTGTGTAGTTAAGTTGCGCTAAAAGGCTGAAGGATATTGAGGTTATGGTTAAAATATTTTAGTAAAAGAGAAAGTTTTAATAACATTAAAACATATCTATATTATAATTCACCTTATTATACCTGCCTCGGGCAGGTATATTGTAATCGATCACAAGTCAAGCTCCTTTGACTTGGTGTTTTTTGAGGCAGTTTTAAAAAATAAAAACCTGTTTTGCAAAGTATGACTTAGGGGTTTGTAAAATATTTTTTTTAATTTTGTAAAAAAGCTATTTTTGTAAACAGCTGATTGGTGGATAGAAGATGATGTCAGCTTTGGGATTTGGTATCTGGATTTGAGTTGACATGTGGCAAGATGAAGTCATAATAATAGAATTAAAAAAATGAAAATTATATCCGCCATCTGTTATTCTGTTTGTATTTTGTGTTTACTGACGGAATGAGAACCTACGGATTTGCAGGACATGATCGATCAAATCCGGTCAGAATTAGAGCAAGTAAATTGTCGAGCTGGGAATTTGAAAATTTGAATTGGATCATGTCGTTTCATTTCTCTAATTCGTTGACTAATGGTTTTTTGGGCGTTCATGGAGATCGACTTCTGTAAGGACAATTGAGGTGGGAGGAGTCTCATGAATGCAGTTCCAGCACTGAAAGCCGAAGGAGTTATCAATTTGGTAGTCAGTTGATGATAAAGCAAGATGAAATTACCAGCAATGAAGGTGGTTCTGCAGTATTCAGTCAGAATTTGGTATTAGAACAGGGCATGAGATGTGCAGAATGCCCTGCTTCTCCTTCCCCAATATGTATTCCTGTCACTACTTCACCCACCTTGTCACCTCATAAGATAAATGCAAGAAAATCCGTGCGGTGTCTCTGCAACAGCGAATCCGTGGATTCAAGATCTGAGGTATACTTAAATGTTTAAGGAATTCAAGAACTGAGGTAATTTTTAAGGAATTGTGATTGTAATGGCGTTTTTCCTTTTCGTTTTTACTTCTAGGGCTCGATTGTTCTATACAACAAAGATCAATCCCGAGGAAAAGAACCAATTGAAGTATCAGCTGGTGTAGCCGGAGTTGGGCCGTCCTCAGCCAGGTCTGATAATGCCTCATTTGGTTTATTTGCTGCTAATTTGTCTTCTAACAGAGAGAGCAAGCCCACTTCATAGAACCCAGAAGGTTAGCCTTCTTTCTGTAACTCTAGTATTAGTTGTTAATTGAATAGTTTTTTGAGCCTGTTGTTCAAAGGTTAGGTTCTTTCTGTAACTCTAGTATATTTAGCTGTTAATTGAACAGTTTTTAGAGCTTGTTGTCTAGAGTCCAGACATTACAGAAGTATAAATTCAAGAATGTTTTAGTTTCTTTGGTATGGTTTAGTAGATTCTGCTTCAAAGAAAGATTATTAAATTGCAATTTTTGTGTTAGAAGACCGAGATGCTGTTTGAATTCTTGCAAAAGAAAGCGATGGAGTGCGGGATATTCATGTAGCGGCGGAGCGGTCAAGAGCAACAGTGAGCAATGAGACGAGGAGATCTGCGCAGCGTCGTCAATGCAACTGGTCTGATACTTCAATGGGATCGTTTGTATCTAGTGACAGTGAAAGTATAAGCTTGAGCACAGAATTTAATAACGTTCTTGCAGCAGCTGCTGCAGCTACGAGTAATTCCAGTGCCCAGGCTGTGGATTCCACTTGTCTCATCAATTTATTGAACGAAAACTCAACTGCTAGGTCTCCTGCGATGAGGATTAGTAGTCATTTGCCTAGTATTGGAGAAGAAGAACCCATCAGGAGCACGAGTGAGGATGTTGGGGATCGAAACGAGGGCGATGCGAATAATGGCCATAGTAGAAGGGATAATATGGCCCTGGTACCTACCGGTACTACGACGGCTGCAGAATCAAATTGAGAGCAAAGAAATGCAGGGAGAGATTATTTTGCACTCGTTCCTGTCGATGGAACCCCTAAATATACAGGTATGTATTGCATATTGATCCATTTTTAATCTCGTCTTACTATTTAAGAAATCAAGGGAAGCTTCGACATAGAAGAGAATGAACTATTCTGGAACACACTGTAAAAAGTTACAGTGATGCCGAGTTTAATTTTAATATTATAATTATTATTATAAAATAATAAGTTACACCGATTCCGACTTTAATTTTTAATATTATAGTTATTATTATAAAATAATATTGTTTTGGTGCATTTTGCTTCTATAACTTTATACACGTTTATGGATAAACATGTTGGTATTTTATTAATTGTTTTTAAAATCTAAATGAATTTTATTTATTTATTAAATTACTTAGAAATAAAGGTAAAGTTAATTTTGAGATATTAAAGTTTTGGGATAAATCATTTTACTTTAAAATAACTTTAAAATAATCAATTTCAATTTAAAATAAAAATAAACTATCATTTTTAAACATTGAAAACAAAGTTGTTCGGCTCAAGATGGAAATCTGATAATAACATAAAATAACAAGTGGAATAAGCAACAAAGTTGCTTAGTACCTGCCTCCTAAGAAGAGATTGAAAATATATAGCAATAGGATAATTTTGCTATAAAAATATATATGATAAAACAAATATAATTACAATTTGAAAGAAATTAGAACAAAAATGAATTAAAAAATGTCCATTTAAATACGATATAGGTTATTGCAATGTAGCATAAAACAAGCATATTCAGGCTTCCTTACATACTTCTAGTAATATTCTTGACTTATGTTATAAAAATATGCAAGTTTCTTTATAGACTAGCATAAATAGGAAATGAGAAATAATAGCTTATAAGACTATAAATTAATATCATTGTTGTGAGAATAGTTATTTGAAGATTCTTAGCATTGTATCTTGTTAAGAATTAGTTTTAGTTTTTATTATCTTTC
>LPNX010533780.1:41287-59337 GCA_001517045.1 Pseudotsuga menziesii | reverse complement strand
TCTGAAACTTGCTGTTATATGCTTGCTGAACATTGTGCATCTCTCTTTCAACCCCAATATGTTGATGGCCTCTTAAACCCTAGCCATAGGACACTTTCCTTTACAACAGAACTGGCGACTCCGCTCGGGACTAGCCTTGTCTGTTTGGGGTTTTTCTCTTGATTTCTTTCAGCTTTTGCGTTGTTTCAGGTCCCTCTTGCCACTTAGGAACACCTTTTCAGTCTGATTACACACTTCCCCTGCCTTCTTTGAGTAGTTTCTGACCTCTTTTTGAGATTTTGCTACCTATGCGCGGGTTGCTGTTGTAGACAGTCGCGTATACAGTATTGTATGCACGGGTTGCTTCACTGGACAGTCGCGTCTCATGCGCGAGTTGCCCTTATAGACAGTCGCGCATGCCCCTGTAAGCAGTGTTTTTTCCTCTTTTTGGGATTTTTTATTCTGTTTGTGGGCTGATTGGGTAGGTCTTATAGGGTCCCCTGCAGGTGCATGACTCTAGGGAGTTAGTGTCATCCTTTTGCTTGTTTTCTATCTATGTGGTAAGCCTTTTATAGCTTTAGGTTTTGTTCTTTGCTCTTTCTCCCATCTCCTTTGCTTGGTTTGGTCTTTTTGGCTCATGTTTCTGATCAGCCTCTGTTAGTGGCCTTTGCTTGATTTCAAAAGTCTGTTGGTGTTGGTTCCTTCTCCTTTTGTTCGTCAACTTCACCTTGCCAAAGTTGTTGACTTGCCTCTTATTCAAGCCTTCCTTCCAAGTAGAGTTTATGCTGACTTTAGTTCGGTCTAAAGTTTGTTGGATGGTTGTGTAGCAGAGATCCTTTTGCTTTGTTCTTATTATCTGCATGATTTTGCTTTGTAGGTAGTTTTTCTTTTGCCCTTATAAAAGAAAATTAAAAAGAACTTATTTTGTTGCTTTTCCCCCTACCTCTTTCTTTGGTTTGACCTTGTTGGACAAGGTACTGAGCAGCCTTTGTTTGTAGGTTTAGGTTGATACTTAGGACTTGTTGCCCTTTGTTTACGTCAGTCTTTATGCTTAGTCTTTTCATTCTAAAGTTGTTGGATTGTTTCCTTTTGTGAGCCTTCCTTGTAAAAGAGGTCTATATTCAACTTTAGGGAAACCTAGGGTTTGTTTTGGGGTGCAAAGTATTTGTCTATCTCCTTTGTTTTCAGTATTTGCTTGCTTTAGTTGATAGGCTGTTTTTTCTTTTGCATTTTATAAAATAAAAAAGACAAAAACATATTTGCTTTATATGCATATAGATTAGGCTGTTAGTCTAGAGTGCATAGCATATCTGTGTTTTTGGAAAAATTAAAAAATATATATATAAAAAGATTTGATCTTTTTGGCTTTCAAGTTTCTATTGGAAAATATAAAGAGAATAGCTATTTGCTTTTTTGCATTTCATTTCTCTTTGTTTAGTCATTTTATTTCAATTTTTGAGTCAAAACATCACACTAGTTTCATGCCATTTACCCTCTGAGCAAGAAACAGCCCATAAAATAAACGACATAATTTTAAAATTTATTAGTAAGTTTTATTTTATAGGGTCATACACCTACTAGCTTAGGCTAGACTTGTGGGTTAGGGAGTTTTAACTCCCCACAAGTGTTAAACTCAGACGTAGTGGACTATTCATTAGGTAAATCCTTGGTTCTACCGCTGTATCTGGGAAGCTCCTCTCAAACGGGAGTTAAGCACGAGGCCGCGTGGAGGCTTGGACAGAGGGGATAACCCCCCGAATCCTTGTCAAAACGTAACCCAGGACTTTTACGCATCTGGGGATTCTGTCTAGGCAGAATTTCGGGTTCAGCTACCCTACCCATGCGTACGAGTTCGGCTTGAGACTGTCCCCCCAGACAGTAGGTATTATCAAGGTAGCCTTTAGTCTCTTGTCTTTTAGGGCTCATACACAGGTAAACCGGAAGGTTATTTCTAGTTCACCTTGGACGGACTTGGAAGGTAACCCTTGTGGAAAGTGCAGGAGGGTGGTGGGTGATTCCTCCGCTTGTGCCTGAGAACCCCTCAAGGATGCCAAGTAACTGTTCATCAGCCTTGTTTTGGAAGGTATATCTTTATAGCCTGTTTACATTGCTTGAGACTCTAGGATCTTTTAGTGAGTGCTGTGTGGTTTGTCTGTGCTTAGTGGGCCTTTAGGTGTCTGCTTTGTAATTTTGGTTGATCATCAACCTCAGACTTTGTCTCTTGTTTTGAATCTATGGCTAACACCCCTTTGAACACCAACCAAGAGATCCCTTCAATGGGAACTCCTTGTCATATTCCTCTCACAGGGAATGTTGGTGTTCCCTTGATGGCCACCTTGAATCTTCCGGGATTCACCCTAGGGATACCGGTGTGGTTGTTCTCCACTCCAACTGTCCTGAATGCTCCTGATGCTTCTCAAGTAAGATCCTTATATCAAGGGCATCAAAACATTGTCTCCCCTTCACCTGTTGTTAGTTCTCCTCCTCCTTCTACCTCATGCGGTGAAAGTACTGATACTAGTAACCGGCAGTCTAAAAGGAGTAAAAGAAGGAGGAATAGGAAGAAAGAACATAAGCAAGGGGGCACTCGTTCAACCTCTTCAAGTAAAGTTGAACCTCACCACCCAGCCTCGTTTGTTCAGGCTGGGGGCACCCATCCAACCTCTGCAGGTCATGTTGGATCTAGTCACTCAACCTCTGTTGTTCATGCTGAGTGCATCCGTTGAACCTCTGGTTTTCAAGTTGAACCCTCCCATCCAACCTCTGTTGTTCAAGTTGGATCTAGTCACTTAGCCTCTGGTGTTCACGCTGAGTGCATCCGTTCAACCTCTGGTTTTCAAGTTGAACCCTCCCATCCAACCTCTGGTGTTCAAGTTGGATCTAGTCATTCAGCCTCTGGTGTTCAAGCTGAGTGCATCTGTTCAACCTCTGGTTTTCAAGTTGAACCCTCCCATCCAACCTCTGGTGTTCAAGTTGGATCTAGTCATTCAGCCTCTAGTGTTCAAGCTGAGTGCATCCGTTCAACCTCTGGTTTTCAAGTTGAACCCTCCCATCTAACCTCTGGTGTTCAAGTTGGATCTAGTCATTCAGCCTCTGGTGTTCAAGCTGAGTGCACTCGTTCAACCTCTGGTTTTCAAGTTGAACCTCCCCATCCAACCTCTGTTGTTCAAGTTGGATCCGTCCACCCAGCCTCTGTTGCTCAAGCTGGGGGCACACACTCAACTGCTGCAAAGCATGTTGATCCTTACCATGCAGCCTCTGTTGTTCATGTTGATGGTACCCGTCCTACCTCTGCAAGTCAAGTTGGACCTAGTCTCTCAGCCCCTGCCAGGCATGCTGGGGGCAGTCTCTCAGCCTCTGTACTTCACGCTGGAGACAATTCGTCAACCACTGCGAGTCATGTTGACACTGTTGACAAGTCTACCCGTTCAAAACACAAGCTCAAGTTTCCTTGTAAGCTTTGTGAGGGAGACCACCTTACTTATAAATGCCCTTCTATTGAGGAGGTGCGAAGAATTTGGATTCATGGTCATCCCGTTTTTGAACATTCTGGAGTCTCTCAATAGCCAGCCTCTCTTAATGAGGTTGGACCCAGTCACCCAGCCTCTGTTGTTCATGCTGGGGGCAAACTCTTAGCCTCTGCAGGCCATGCTAAGAGCAAACCATCAGCCATTGCTAGTCATGCTGATTCTATTGAGAAAACTGGTCGTTTGAAGCATCATCTTAAGTTCCCTTGTGTGCTATGCAAGGTTGATCATCTTACTCATCTGTGCCCTGCTATCCCAGAGGTGCGAAGAGTGTGGTCCAAGACTCATGGATTTTCTTCTGAACACCCTATAGTTTCTCAACAGCCTATTCAACCTTCGGTTGATCAAGTGGTCGAACAAATCTCAGATTTGGTCGATCCCACTCTTCTTTCGGAGAGTGTCCCTCATGTGATTGAACCAATGTCATCTTTGGTCAATCCCACTCTCCTTTCAGAGAGTGATCCTAATGTGATTGCACCAATGTCATCTTTGGTCAATCCCACTCTCCCTTCGGAGAGTGACTTTCATCAAGTGGTTGAATCGATCCCAGTATCGATCAATCCCACTCTTCCTTTGGAGAGTGAAGTGTCTACTAGTCACATTCTCTTCACTGCCAGTTCAGATCTTACTGAACAAGGGGGCACTGAACTTGTTTCGGATCAACCCCCACCAAGCCCTCGGATTGCTTCCTTTGATTGGGATAGCCTAGTTGAGCTGCGCCTTCCTTCCCATGCACCTTTCCAGATAAAGGTCAAAGTTGAACCCTATATAATTGCTCATTGCATTGTTGATGAAGGAGCCTCAGTTAGTATTTTGTCTGCTCATGCTTGGCGAGGTATGGGATCTCCTAGCCTTGTGTCGACTGCTAGTCAGTTACTGGCGTTTGATAGAAGAACTTGTGTAGCCTTGGGAATTCTTTCTCAAAATCCTGTTACTTTGGGTGGGAAGACCGTCTTAGTTGACTTCATGGTAATAGAAGAACCCTTGGACTTTAATATGCTCCTTGGACGTGATTATGTCTATGCCATGCAAGCTGTGGTGTCAACTTTATTTCGTGTGATGTACTTTAATCATGGTGAAGAAATTTTCACTATCGATCAGTTGGATTTTCTTGATCCTTCTCCTGACCCAACTAGAGACCAAGTCTTTCCTTTATTGATTCCCAGTGTTTCTGTAGACACCACCCCACCACAGGTGAACTATGTGGCCTCTTATCCTTTGTGTTCAATTGCTACTGAGAGGCAGCCTCTGTTTTCATGCTTACCTTCTTGGGACTTGGTCCCAGCAGTTGAACTGGTGAGTCATCCTATACAGACTGTAGAGTCTTCTCTCTACTCTGTTGACCCTTTTGAAAGTCCAGATATGTATCCTATCTCGGATGATTTCCTCTCTTTGGATGAAGTCTTCCTGGAGTCTTTGATACAGTCTGACCTTCTTTTTCAGTTATGACTCTCCCCCTTTAGAGCATTCTTTCTTCTCTCCTTCGAGCTCGTTAAAAACAGTAAGGAGGCCGCGAGTTGACTTTTCCAGACTCGTTAAAACTTCACGGGAAAGATTATGAGTTTCTTTAGGCCCAAGTCTGACTCCTCAAAATAGACTTGACTGCCGAGTAAACTTGTCCATTCAGGCTCGTTAAGAATATGTGAATGGGCATCCACATTGGTGGTAGGTTATCTTTTTCTCGGACCATGCGGAATAATACGAGAAAGGATCACTCTCCTTTCTTCGGAATTGAGAAGAGTATTCTCAGGCATAGGTTTATCTCTTTTCCGGACCTGAGGGACTAAACTTACGGAAAAGGAACCCCCGGTATGAGCTTAGTTTTCTCTTTTTCGTGCTCTGGACCAAAACATGAAAAAGATTCCGAGTGTACTTTATGTCTTTGTCATGCTCGTTAAACCCTAAAGAACAAAGCATCGAGTTTATTGTTGTAAGCCCCATTTCTCGTAACCAAATGGATCTTTCCGAGTGATCTTTCCTTCCTTCACACTCGTAAAACTCAGGCTGTATATGCTGCTTTTGAAGGAGCGTTGGGTAGGTGTTAATTTAACCTTTTTCGGACCTTCCCGACTAATTACGAAAAAGGTGCGCCTTTTCTTCTTCGGAAGTTAAGAGAGTTCTTCTCTGGTTTGTTTTATATGTTTTCGGCCTTAGGAGACTAAATTGTACGAAAAAGGACCCCCCCTGGAGTCTTCTTTGGAGTTTTCAGACTCTCTAAACTATGAAAACACCGTCGAGCATGAACTAGTTCGGGCTCGTAAAATCCACGAATTAGTGCCTTATCAAGCATTCTTCTTTCTTTTCTTCGAGCTTGTCAAAAAATGAAGATGGTCCCGAGTTTGCTTTCTTGGACTCGTTAAACCTTTACAAGAAAGAAGGGAAGGGGAAGGTTTATTTTCCATATCTTTTTATATCATGGCAGCAAGTCTTGTTTCCTTGAACAAAGCACCTGTTTTGAGTCTATCAACAGTTGGGTCCTAGTCTTTTGACCTTATCCTGATTCAGAGTTTTTTTTACTCCTCCAGTTGGTCTCTTTTCCAATTTTATGGGGAATCTGTCAATGTCTCCTACATTGCAGATTTGTTTCATTGGTCCTTTCATGTCAAAAGCTTCCTAAGTCACTTTTGTGTCATGCTCACTGTTCAAGGATTAAACCTTTGTCGGCCATTCTGCAGTTGTCTTGACCTTTTGTGTCGGCCATTCCTTGGTATCCGTTCATTACATCATGTCTTCAGCGGTCCTTTTTGTGAAATTGAGTACCAATTCCAGTTCCAATTAGTCTTTGAGTTACCTCGTGTTGGCTGATGAAGGATGCTTTAATGCCTTCCTTCCAACGGATCTCTTCCTATCGACTGCAACACATCTTGCTCTGGGAACGAGATTTAGAGTTTTATGACAGTACCTTGGGAATTGTTGTCCTCAATGGAAATTTCCCTCGCTATTGGGTAGTGGGGATACCTTAATGTCTCCTACTCGATGGATTCTTCAAGTGTTCGACTTCAAGTCCTTGTAATCACACTTGTTAGAATGTACTAGGTACCTTGGGAACCATTTTCATTAATGGTGGTTTTCCTCGCGTTTGTTAACGGTTTTCATTATTGACCGGTAATCAAACGGTTTCCTCCATGTTCGACTTCAGCTCCTTTATTCGCATGGTTAGGATTCGTACCTTTTTTGGGCGGTTTGGATTGAAGACCTTGGGCCGACAGTAGCATTGCCATTTTTTGCTATTGCCCAAGCTGCGCAAGACCTTGTTATACTTTATATGACATTTTGCTGAGACATAGATCCACCTTGTATTTTTGTGGCTATGATCGATTGTTGAGTATGGATCCACCTTGTTCATTTGTGGCCATCACTCCTTTAGATTTGATATGGCGTCTTTTTGCATATTGAGCGACCATGATAGTTTCATCAGCTATACATATGTTGGATCCGCCTGTATCTTTATGGAGATGTTTTGTATATGGACGTGTATGTCCCAGAGATCAGTTTTTCTGACATTTATCTTTCTTTCAGGTACCTTCACTCGAGCCTTTCGATCTTGGATTCTCTGCTCTCTCCATACTCAGCTGTTTCCTTTATAATGTATTTTGGCTATCATCTTCCCCTCTAACCTCACACATTAGGGGGCATCTGTTATAGCCCAAAATGACACATCTCTGCCTGTGACCACTTTCCCATGATTTCGTCGCATGTTGGCACTTCATGAAAGTCACTGAAAAAACACCTATCTTGGAGGACCCATATTTTGAGTTATGTAACTCCGTTTGACCTCATTTCTATGCCATTGGAAAGGTATTTCAGTTAGCTAAAACTTTCCAGAAGACACCAAAGTCTGAAAATGCCCAGAAATACCTTAAAAATGCGTTTTTTGTGTATGCACGACTCTCCTTATGTGCAACCCGCGCATCATGTGCGACTCTTGTGTTTTGCAAGTCACGCATGCATATATTCGCGGGTTGCTCTGTGTAAACTTGCGTATCATGCGCGGGTTTCTCTCCTTCATAGTCGCGCATCTGTTTCTCAACATTAAAACATAAAAACACGCCTTTTGAGTTAGTTTGGGTAGTTATACAACTGACTCCTTCAGTTGTAACCACTTTGGCTTCGCCCCTAACTCTTCTTAATCATATAAATAGAGGTAGGGAGGTTCATGAAAGGGGACTTGAATTTCTGCATTGTTATGCTGGAAGAATTGGGACTCTCTTTGCCCACACCTTTGCCTTGGAGGTCTTCCCGTTGTGTTGCAGAGCTTGGAGGTTGAGTTCTTTGGAGAAGAGAAGCAGCAGAACCAGATCAAGGTTTCGTGAGGTGCCAAACTTGAAGAGAAGGTATATTTGTACTTGTTTTCAAGATTAACAAAGATGTGATGTCCTTCTTCTTCCCAAATCATTGTTCAATGTGTGATTGAATCTCTGTTTCTGATCATATGATGATGTTATTCAGATCATTTGTTTATGTTTATTTGATTATCATTGTCTTATATGTGGTCATAATGGTTTGAGGAAGGTATAACTTGTTTTGCAGGTCTCTTGGAGCGAGAGGAGCAAGAAGAGGATTGAAGAGAAAGCTTGGACCAGCCTTCAGTTAATCAGGTGTGGATATTTCTCATCTCTGAAACTTGTTGTTATATGCTTGCTGAACATTGTGCATCTCTCTTTCAACCCCAGTACGTTGATGGCCTCTTAAACCCTAGCCATAGGACACTTTCCTTTACAACAACAATGTAACTATATATATAAAAAAATAATGTAACAATATTTATTTTTTGTATAAAATATATATATATAAACAATGTAACAATATTTTAGCATGGATAGATTTGATAGTATATAACCTATCAACAAGTTTTTTTAAGATATTTGTAATGGAAGATATTTGTTGAATTGTCCATTACAATGTACCTCTTTCTTTCATATTAATTATTTTGCAATTTTAATACACCACTCAAAAGTTTCCACATCATACATTACATAATTAAGAAACAAACATCAACAGCATTGACTTAAGTGGTTGGAAAATGAAGTGTCAATTTTCAAATTTTTAAGAAATTTTCAACCTATTACTATTTTCTTGAAACTTTTCTTAAGAGGCAGGTACTTAGCAACTATGTTGCTATTTCCACTTGTTTTAAAATGTAATTCGGTGCTTTACCTCATTTTGTAATGATCATAGTTCTGAGAAAAGAAGTTATCATAGTAAAGTAATTTGTTTTATACATGCATTTAATAAAGTAATATGTTTTATCCAATGTATTTAATTTTTTATTTTAAGATAAGATATTTTTATTTTGGAGGATATAGAGTTTGTGGCTTTAGTATAACGGAAAATTTTGATATCATTATTTAGGAGGTTCAATATAAATTAAAAAACTAAACTTTTATTTTTATTTTACATTTATAATATTTTGAATATATTATTAGATATAGTGTTTTTAAATTTTATAATTAAAGTTTAATTGTTTATATTTTATAGAATTATTTGGAAAAGAAGAAGAAAACAAAATACGACTTTGTTTTTGGAATATATTATTTGAAAGGTATCTATCGATCACTTAATTTTTCATATAATTATTGGAAAATGAAAGATATAATGTTGCAATTTGGGGGCCAGTTTTTTTTTTTACATTGGGTGATTTGATGGAGTTAAGATTTTCTAACATATGGGTAGTTTTTATTCTTATCACATTGATCTTATCCCATTTTGTTGTTCAGGTTGTGACTCTTAAACATAATTGGAGGAGCCTTGTGGCCTTTCCTCTGCTCGAAAATTCTATCGTGTTGTTTGAAGGACTAATACTATGAGAAACAATGGTTCCTATGAAGAACCCCACAATTTTTTGTTGAAGGTGTTAACACTAGGATACCATTCTTAAACTTAAGCCTCATATCCCTCATATTGAAATAAATGATGTTTGATTTGATCATCTTTATAGGTAGTTTCAACAAGGTTCCTTGGTAGGATATTTTGTTGGGAGAATCCCCCCAAATGTGGTGATGTATTCCCTAGTACTTGGTAAATATGAGCATTATTATTGGCATTGTACCTATGTTCATTTCTCCAACAAAGGTATTTTCCTTTCCTAATTTTTGGATGCAAACAATGCTAAGAAAGTGTTGCATAATGGTCCTTGTATTTTTAAAGTATCTGTTGGTTATGTAAGATTGGACTTTAGACTTCTTAGTCAATAAGAAGGATAAAATAGTTTTTGTTGTTTGGATTTAATTACTTGGTCTCTCTATGTAATTTCATCCTAAACTTCAACATTTGATTTCCCCCTTAGGTGAGGTTATCTACCTAAAACCATAAAATGTTCTTTAACCCCAGATTGCAACCTTGGTTTGATATAGTTAACCTATCCCAGGGCCTCGTGGATTTTGTCTTGATTTGAGTTGGAAGAAATATGCCTCTTTACCCTCTTTGTTATGTTAACCAACCAACAACACGTTATTTTTATATCAAATCCTTAACCATTGAATCCATGGATCCTTGCTTATGTCTCTAGTCAACCCCCTTATTAACACTATTGCATGTAAATTCCCATAGGATAAGAATGTTGATGACACTGCATTGATATATGTGCAAATAAAAAATAATTCAAGTAAATCTTCACTAGTGAATCTCTAGCAGTTTCCATGCCCTTAATCCATTGGGCCTTGACGCTTTGACCTCCACCTGCAACATTTATTTACTTCAGTAGATATTTATAGCCCAAGAGTCCTATATTTTCACAATTTGCAGTCCTTGGATATATAAAGAGTTTGGTAATACCCTCCTTATTAGGTAATGGTGTTTCAAAGCCTCACTATCCTCCTAAATTTTCTTCTGCCCAATGAAACTTTGTTGGTGTAGATGGCCGGAAAAGGCCAAATAAAATAATTTAAAAAATGTTGACTTCTTTAATGTTTCCAATTCTTTTAATACATTATAGAATATTTAAGGAAGTGAGATGGAGAAAAAAGATACAATATGTTATCGCAAAATTTCAGTTGGTGCAGATAATTGTTTCCCTAGTATAAATGGTTTAAATATATAACAAAACAAGTACAACTATGCAACTTTTCCATAGATTATTAAATTAATTGAATGTGAATCTTTTATACCTCTTCATGAAGATGATCCTTTCCTTCTTGATGCTTTCATGATCCAATTTTGAAGAAGAGACACCTGCAAAAGATACAAAGGACTAGATACAAGAAATAAAAGAAATAAGATAACTTAATGAATCTATGCTAATGATCAAGGAGAAAATAAATAAACAACATGAATAACATTACAAATTATATATGGGAAAGAAAAAAAACATTTGTGTTAATGAAGATAAGGAAATAATTAAAACCAAATCCTTGATGTTGAAGATTCTTCCTACAAGACTTTCAGTCTCAAAATATACAAGCCTTTCACTCTCAAGATCCAAACTATTTACCTCTCACAACTAGAATAATTTCAACAGGATAAAGGTAATTTTTTGGTCCTCCCCCATCCATGAAGGTAAGCTTGATTAAATAGGCCAAAAGGATATAAAATGGTTTGAGATTTTATTGGAGGAAGGTGAGCGATCATCCCTAGAGATTAAGGGTTCGACTGCCACCTAATTTGATTAGTTGGGATAAGCCTCCAGGAGGCTTTTCTTCTAGAAGGCTCTCGAAAGCTCTATTTTTTTCCTTTTGTGAGCGTCGATGCTCTTTGCATGCTAGAAACACGTGTTAGGGATAGTTGATGCTCCTTTCTCAAAGGAAAGGAGTGTCACCGATGCCTTTTGTCCACTAGAAACCAACATCAGCCTTGGATGACACCTTATGTCAAGAGGTAAGGTGGACCTGAGCTCCTATAAATGGGATTGTAGCAAGGTGAGATTTCTCCAAAAATTATTTTGGCATATGAATTGCAAGGATCCAGCAAAAGTGGCAATATTTTGGTGTAACACAATAAGTTTATGATGCAAGTGACATCGTGGAATATTTGGGGCTATATGTATGTATGTATGTGATGAAAAGCAGGGGTCTTTTATAATTTCTCCTATATTTGATGAAGTAGTTGTTGGCTAGGTTGTTTTCCCTTCACAAAGGCCTATTTCGATATGTAAACACTCCATTTTTTTAAATTTCATTGTAGAGTTGTAATTAACAGGTGATTCTTATGTGTCACTGTTTTCCATGATTTTTAATGTTGATTTTATATTATTTTAAAATTAATAAAATACGTGACACTTTGGAATGATAAGGTGGATCATTAGGCCCCACTATCAGAGTCTTAACACAATGAGTGGACTTTCTCTTTTAGTTTGTATGTCTTTGTCTATACTTATGTAAGTTCTTTTTTTTTTGAAAATAGGTGAACCAATCGAACGTTATAGAGAATAAGAAACCTATATTTTTAGAAATTTGAAATATGACCAAATAAGAATAAATAAAAATATAAAATAGTGTTCTCTTCCTTAATATATATATATATATATATATATTCTAAATATACAAAAATATCTCTATAAGTGTGTGCAATTTAATTAGCAACAAACATGTAGAGAATATATGTAGGTTAGAGGTTGATAAAACAAAGAAATGAAAAATTGGATGTGGTTTTTTAGTTCTAAGCCCAACCTACAGGTTTCATAATCTAAAACTTAAGAAAAAAACAGACAAATCATTGACTGTGTAGGTGGAAAAAGTCATTTGTGCTAATTTTTTTTATATTAAAAATGCACATGCATTAAAAAAAATTCTTCATTTTTTTTAAATAACACACATGAATTTATAAGACACTTTCTCTAATAACAAGAACACATTATTCTCTTATTGTTTATCTAGGTAAAATGATTTGCTAGATCTGATAGGTGAAATAATTTGCTAGATGTGGTTTGGAAGATGAGGCATAAGATTGTCTAGTGGGGACTTCTTAAAGTAACAAATACTCTAAGATATATATCCAATCATGGTTTTCGACCAATACAATGAAAATCCATGTATGAATGACCAAATCATGGATACCAACATATACTGTAGATCCATGATGAACAAGACTCATATTCAAACATAACTACTAGAAATACACTGTAGATCTATGTCATCATGGCTCAAACTTGAGCATATCCACCTGACATACATTGTGGATCTATGTAGTGAATCAACCACAACCTACTCCATCGTAACCTAGGGAGAGGAAAATGATCAAGTGAATTAATAAATACCAAGGGTCTTCATCCCAATCTCGAACAATACGATTCTATCCATGTGAATATATTTCCTAATGTTGAACATGGTAGAAACCACTTGATTACCAGTCATTGATGTATATTTTTAACAAGTCTGAGGGAGATCACCATTGATGTCAATGATTCCCAAGGTACCCTATTACATCACTCCAAATGTGAATAAATGAGTTACAGTCAAACAATTGGTGTAATATTTCAATCAAAGGCCAATGATGGAAGCCCTGTTTTCAAAAGAGAGGAAACATATCATTGAGGCATGCAGGATTCAAGATACTAATTGGTTTCTAGGACTCATTCTCGGATGATGTGTTCATATCGATGGGAATAGAATTGTTGAATGAGGGTCGTGATGTTTCCCCCATCATTGACAAGAAGCTTTGGAACAAACGTAGTTTGAAGTGATATCAATTATGGAACAAACATGGGACTAACTCAGAGATAACTGACATAAAGGAAGGTAAGGTAACTACAGAGGTTGGTTGCAATAAAAAGAATCCCCTTAACATTGAATGACATGAAAAGTGGATTGGTAGCATTGAATTAACAAGGTAGAGACCATACATAATGCAAATACAATGCATTATTTGGATGACTCATGAATGTGGATCAACTCGAGGACAAGATATGAATACACAACTATTTAAATGTAATGTATTCAGGTTCCATGTTCAAGGGTGGCTAAAAACTGCCATTAATACACCTAAAAAATATTTTCCCATTCTCCTAACCCTATCATGATGAATGAGTACCTATTTTCTTTTTAATGAGATGGAAAAGAGTAACAAATGCTTGATATATATCATCATAGGATTATTCCAATATCACATGTTTTATGAACCTGAGAAAGGATGGGTTCAGTACCAGAAAGGGTCATTCATTGCTTCATTTTACGAATCTGAAAAAGGTAAACTCAATGTCATTTATTTTTTAGAGTCTGAAATGACTAAAGAAAACTCCAAGATGGCCATTTTCATAAGTTTATTCCTGAAGGTTCGAAATAGTGTAAACTGATAATTAGGAGAACTCTTATACTTACAATCAACTAGAGTACTGTAAATTTTTTGTAAATGAGTCTAAACATTTTGAAAAAGGGGTAAACTATCACCAGATAGACAACCTTTATAATACTTTTAAAAGCATGAAATAAATGAGTTCACTTAGAAATCTTTTCCCCTTTAGAGAGTCTAAAAAGATCTTAAAGAAAACTACGCGGGTTTTCTTTTTTGTATAAGTTTTACAATTCCGAAAAAGAAATAAAATTATACTCTACACCTTTTCTCTTGGTTTTTAATGAGCATGACCATGGTATCAAAGGAGCTCATAATATTTTTCATTTTGAAAAGGAGCACGAAAAAAATCAAAAAGAAACTCTTCCCTAGCCAAAAATGCCCTACTTTTCCTAAATATCCAAAACAAGGCATTAGAACCCTTTAACATTCAAAACATTAGGAAAGAAGGTAAAAAATAAAACACTATTTAAATAATTAAAAGTTATTTTTCATTTTTTATCCAAAAATAGATTAAGAAGACCAAAAAGTAAAAAAGTTTTACCATTTAGTTTTTTACCATTGAGATTTGAGTGAAAAAGTGCTTTTGAGGTTAATTTTGTTTCAGAGATTACGAGAGCTTTGTTCATCCATTTAACGATTCATTGGATCCAGGTGAATGCCCTTCCCATCCTCTTCAATTTGATAGTATAAATTCAAGTTTTAATCAGGTTTTTAATGAGTTTTAGGTTGGTTTTTTCAAAGTTAAGACCGTTCCCTAGGTGAAGCTCTTCTCCCTTTCGGGAAGTGCACCAGAGCACCCCTCAAAATGGGAAAGAGTGTCATCCTCACTTTGTGTAAAAAGGGAAAGTGCATTAGCTACTTATTAATATATGGAAAGAGCGTCACAGGCCTTAAAAACCAAAAATCATAGTTTTAAACAAAAACTTGAAACTATTTTTGCAGGTATTGCTTCTAATGGTTAATTTATTGGCATTCCACAGATTTTCAAATACAATATGTTCAATTCGAAAGAGATAGAGAATGAACTAGATGATGCCCAAGCTGCCAATTATCTGAACACCATATTGGTTTTAAGAGAATGTGGACTCCTAAAATTATTCAGGATCCTAGGTATGAGGTCCCATGTTAGATTACTGGATCACCTCATACAAATGTGGGACCTTTAACAACAACACTTTTAGGTAGGGACCCACAATCTCACCTTGGATGTGGAGGATATTTACTTACTCACTAGTCTCTCAAGACAGGGGAACCTAGTGTCACTCTCTAGACCAAGAGGGGCATAGGTAATGATATATGACTTTATCGATGGGTACTACACGATTGCCACATGGTCACAAGGTGGAAATATACCAATAAAACATGCAACATATCAACCATTGAGGACTATGTTATTTACTATCGATAAAGTGGTGGGTAGATGGGATACCAACCAAACTACATGCTCTCATATGATTTATGCATTGGATTGTATGGCTCCAACGATATTCAACTGGAGTGAGGGAATCCTCGTGAGCCTCAAAGACCAATTACTAAGTGCCAACGAGGGGAGCTCAAAAATTTTGGCTATGCTGTGATCACAATTTCTTTCTTCCTTGAGAGAGTCCCATTACTACGCCCTCAAGTACCATTGAATGATCTCAAGCCATAGGACCCATGTATGTTGATATGGGTCGAGGCCATGTCTCGACATGGGCGAGGTGGAACTATGGTCACCTATGGATATGTATTCTTATGATGGCTATGTGGTCAATTCCTTATGGTGGAGGACTACACATATATAGGGACAGATTTCAGAGGAGATGCAGATCCACCACTTCCATAGGATGATCAGTGGGGAGAGATAGGTAAGAAATATTCCTTCTCCTTTCTTTTTATTTTGTTATATTTCATTTTTTGTTCTTTTTGTGAGACTAATACATCATGATATATGTTGTAAACATTGGACCATCATATTCAGCGAGGTCAACACCCATTGAGAGGAAAGAAGTTGTTAGGGAGATAGTTGTCTGGAACATCGAGGGTAAGGAAGAGCTGCAAGAGATAGAGGAGAACCTGCATAGGTTGATTGTCAATGTCCCATACATATCCATTGATGAATTACCCTGAAGTTATCAACACCATACAAAATGTGTTTCTGGTCAGTTTAGATGACTACTCTGTAGGGTGTCTTGGTCCATCATGTTGTTATACCCAAATATTGTCACCATCATGTGATAAGACCCTTAACTTCCATGTTTGCCCTTAATCCCAACACTTAGAGTGGAAAATTACTCTGTTTGTCAATTCTACTTGAAAAAACTCAGCGCCACACTTTCCCTATGGCCCATGAGCGGTACCTTGCTCAGCACCACTTCTATCCTATTTTCAAGGAGCGATGCCACCACCTATGGCCTTTGGTCCAAATGTGTTTCTCATCTAAATCGCTCTGTCATAAGAGAAGAAAAGTGGTACCTTGGATAAAATGGGAAAAAGAGAAGTTTCTCGAGGATTCTAGATCATGAGCCTCATATCCTCCCTTACCCCTATCATTATGGGTCAGTTGGGCTCGATATCCCCCATGGTAGGATCTTAGAGCCACCTCACACTACTACATTTCGATCCAAAATCCGACGGCGTGTGGATTTCTCTTTTTAAACTTACCAAAATTCACAAGGATACATTTTTTTTTTGTAAATGTCACTAGTACAAAATGAAGAATTAGCTACTAGGTGACTAAAAATTCTAGTCACCACAGGTTTTCCAAGTGATTTACTACTAAATATGAGCAATTTTGATTGACTCAACTATAAACGACTAAAATTAATGACTAATTTAGTCACCAGTTAACAAATATGACTAGATAATAAGTGACTAAGTTAAAAATGACTAAAATAAATGACTAATTTAGTCACGACATAAAAAATGACTAGCTAGAAGAATATGAATTAGTCATTTATGTTAGTCATTTTTAATTGTGTCATGGAAAATTGCAAATTTGGCAATAAAGTGTAATTTTTGTAAGTTGTCTACCTTCTATTAGAAATAATATTAGTGCCATGCACCTCGATCTTCAGAGATCCAACAAATCAATTGCATGAACTTTTAGCCTTAAGGGGGCTTTTATGGTTCGCAAAAATAAAATAATTCTCTAGCTTTCTATTTTTGGCGAATCAAAGGTCATGATAATTGATTGGGCCAGAGGTCTCACCAAGTTGTAGTCACTGAGTTATATATGATTGTTGGTTGAAAAGGATTGGGCTCCTAAAGAATTGTTTGCTTTCTTTATCCTTCAGGCACCTGTACAGGGAGTTCAATTTTGATGCAGACCTACTGTGTTGAATACTTAGGCTAAGAGGACTAGATTTACAAGTAATATGTCTGAATCTAAGAAGATGCTTGAAGACACATCTAAGAAGAGTAAATGGAATTGGAATTCAGGCAATTATAAACATGGTGATGAGATTGGTGTCGGTGGACAGAAATTGAAACTGACAAATATTGGTATTGAGCTTCATGTTGGGTCTCCACTGCCTTCAGAATGACATCAATGTTTAGACCTTCAGGTTTGTTCTATGATTTTCTTGATTATCTATTGTGTTTTTTTTCTATTCATGTTTTTTTTCTTTGTTGTGGATGTGGTGGAGATGAAATGGCTAGATCATAATTCCCTTACAGTAACAGAGGAATGCTACACCTGCAGATGCACTATAATAGTCCATAATGATCAAATATATTATTGGATATCCTATGATTTTCACAAGTTGCAGCCCCGAAAATAGGTCAGACCTGCCCAGGTTCATAATAATATTGCTATGTTTACAGATAAAACTCAGGAACTAGCAATTCAAGGGTTGGTAGACCAAAAATGTTGTGTATAGGATTTCAGACTAAAGGTTATAATATCTAAGAATTTCCTCGCTTCAAGGTTCAAGGGAGGGACCTGGACTCTTTACTTTCCCTACGGGACCCCTTCCAGAAACACATATGAGAGGAGTTGTGCAAGTCTTTACCTGCTGTTGCACCTCTTTTTTTGTAGTAAAGTATAATGCTTTCCCAATTACTAAAACTGCGTAATCTGCTTAATATTGTTATATTTGTAATATTCATGAGCAGCCCCCAGGAATTGTAAGACTCATTGATTAACTTTGGGGATTACAACAATCTCATACGGAAATAAGCCTTCCAGTCACTACTACATTTCGATTCAAAATCCGACGGAAAAATTTGACGGCGCGTGGATTTCTCTTTTTAAACTTACCAAAAATCACAAGGATACATGTTTTTTTTGTAAATGTGGCCACAAGCGTCGGTGAAGCAACGATTATTCTCATAACCGTT
>LPNX010533780.1:9172-27536 GCA_001517045.1 Pseudotsuga menziesii | reverse complement strand
AATTAGATGTCGGATAACCGATGATTTATATTTAACCGACGGTAAATTGAGCTGTCGCTTAACCGACGGATTGGAAAGATGTCGGATAACCGACGAAAATCCATCGACGCTTACAAAAAATCATAGTGTCGTACATGCGATAGGGAAGTGTCGAAAATCCGATAATGCGGCTGTCGAATTTTTGGTCGAAATGTAGTAGTGTGAAGAGAAATGTTTTGACCATGTCATTTGCACCAAGGGATTCACATGAAGCCCAAGTGTAGTTTTCTTTGGAGCGAGGCGTGCTTGCTGTGATTGGTGTAATGGGGACACAGCAGCTTCCTTACCCTTCCCATAGTAGGGATCGAAACATCGAGATTTGCGAAATCATCCAATGCAGCTCCTTATTTACAATTCTCCACTGCGTAAATGACTACTTTCATAAATACTAGTTATTGGTAAGTTGTAATAGTAATAATTATGTAGTTTGTAGATTGATATCTATCATAAATTTGTTTGAATATCATCATTGTCAAGCAATAACAACTTCTTAAAGGGTGCTAGCTCAATGGTAGAGCGCCTACCTAATTATAGGCAGGAGGTTGGTGGTTCGATTCCTCCGTGCCCTATCATAAATTTGTGACTACAAAAATGACTAAATTCACATATACATGAATATTAGTAGCTAATTTCTCGTATCTTAGTCGTATTTAGCTTAGTCATTAATATGTTAACATTTAGTAGTTTATTTAGTCATATATTTGGTCATTAATGGTTGCAATCAATGACTAAATCAGCGACTAAATCAATGATTAACTCAGTGAATAAATCAATGACTAAATCATTAACTATCAATGACTAAAACAATGACTAAATCATTGACTATCAATGACTAAAGCATTGTCTATCAATGACTAAATCATTGTCTATCAATGACCAAATCAATGACTAAATCAGTGACTACTAAGTCAAGCTATTAATGACTAGTGAAATACGACTAGCTATAAGATAGTGGTAATTTGCTACTATTAGTCACCGACTCAAAAATAGTCGTTTATAGCCTGATTTTAGTCATTTTTTTAGTCATTAATTTCTCATTTTCTACTAGTGTGTGGCCACAAGCATCAGTGAAGCGACGACTATTCTCATAACTGTCAATTAAGCAACGGCGCCTTCGTCGCATATCCGATGGTTAGGGTCATTTCCTATAGTTGTCTTTATTTGGTGTGTGAGGAAGTATAGAGTTTTCATATAAATAAAATAAGATATATTCAAGATGCAATTATGTGTGGTTTAGCAGTTCCCTTTCAAGGTGATCATGGCTAACATGTATGAGTGAGTACATGCTTGTGGGATAAGAATGCAAGGTTTGGGGATGGTTGTTAATTATTTAAAGAGAAATAAATCTAGTCACAATGTATCACATTTTGTTAAAAATATAGAGAACATTTTTAATCTTAGTTTTCAATTTGTAGTGTTGAAAAAAAGCTATTTTTGTATACTTATCATATTATAGTCAGGATGTTTTTGGGAGCATGACCAATCTTATAAAGCATTTGAGTCTTTTATCCAAAACTAGTAGGTTCCTAACTTCAAAGGAAAAATTAAAGTTACTTTTTTGGTAAAGACTTCTTCGATTTACATTTTCAATCTAACTATGGTTATGATTTAATATTATACAATGCCCATGGTTTTGGGGCATTGGAGTTTTGTAACTTAGTCAATGGTCTCTAGATTTTGAGCTAAAATAGGAGATTCCATCATATTTTTTAGTGTGGGAGAGATTTCCCCATATCTCTTTTAACAACTATGCATTAAGAGCCTTGAGGCAATGAGGAATAAGTTAAGAAGAGTTGTTGATAGAGTTTATCCAAGACCGAAGTTCTTTAGTTGTGCTTGAATTCACATTGAAGTATAACTTGAAGAAGAGCTCCCATGAGAAATAGAGCTCCAAAATCAACAAATAGACCCTTGTGCAACCATTCCACTATGAACATATGCCATTATAGTGCAATAGTTGTCATGATTGTAGTCATTTCAACAAGAACTACCCAAAGAACCTAGCCCCAACCTAGCAGAAAGAATAAGAGTTTAAAAAAGCATCCAGATCCTTGAATAGAGCGAGAAAAACATGGTACTCCCAAACCCATAAATGATACAAAATAAGACCTGAGTCAAAACCAATTTTTAACCTTATAAACTATCCAAGCAAAGGAAGCCCTTAAATCAAGGAAAGAGCTCGACAATGAAGACATTTCAAAGTAGGGTTTTCCCTTGGTTGTGAGTATTTTTTCCTTGTGACATATTTTCTTGCCATACATCAAATAATATTCCATATTGCATTATCAAAATTCCTTGAATCAAAATCATTATGAATAGGGTGACCATGCTACATAATGACTTCTCTCTTTACAAAATTAGGCATAATAGTATTGATATGAAATTACTAGGTGAGAATAAGTATAATAAGGATTGATTCAAAGCATTGGTACTTCTTTAATTTTTCAAAATCCCATTGTTGAATATCATATCAAAATAAGGTTAGTTTCTTATTATTGCCACAAAAGGTTAACTAAGAGGCTAGACAATTTATGAGGTTTTATGCCTCTTAGGAAAACACATGGTTATTAGTACATGGTCCCATCCCACACATGATGATATAATATTCGTTGATGGTATAAAATACATTGCATCCAACCGCATGATTATTTTGGGTTTTTGCTTATATTGTTAAATCAGCATCACGAGAAGCTCTGGGTGCAGCAGAGAAGTGCTATATGTGAGATTTAGAATGGGAATGGGAGGGGTTTCTACCCTTTGTCTGCAGAGGAGGGTTGGGATTTCATATGGTGGGAAGCATTCTTCAAGGGGTTACATAGGCATCACTATGAAGGATTCGTTGAAGGGGGGGGAGGATATAAAGCACCGATGCTAGATCTTATCAGAGAGGGTTTTTCGTCCTATTATGTTTAGTCTGCTGGCTATTTTCATTGTGTCCCTATTATTGGTACATGGCACCAGGGTTGTTCTGTTAAGGGCCAACAATCTAGGCAGGCAGTGCTTTGAGACCTCAATTGCAGACAAGGACAGTCTGAAGAGGTTTAGGATTGCGATGGTGACTTGCTTGGATGAGTCTGGAACCATTCCTGCAAGGTCCTTTCAGGGGATTATGAAATTGGTTGAGCCCAACAAAAGAAGCTATGCTGACAGACATCGATATGATTTTATTGATGAGAGCAATATTGTTGATAAAAACAGGCCCCCCAGCTGGAGTAAGATCCTGGTAGTCCGAAAGAATCTTCCCAAGTATGATTGGATCTTCTGGAACGATGCGGTATGCCTTGCTCCATACAATGACCCCTCTCTCCAATATAAGGGATCATTTATCTGTATAAGCAAATAGTAGGTCGTAACTGGTTCTACATGATCTTTTGAAATTGTTATTTTTTGGGTTATTGGGTAATTCTTCCATTTCTTAGGAGTTTACATGCTCATCATGTTCGGTCTATTCAGGATTTTTATTTATAATAGTTTTGGTAAATTGGATCATAACCCTTTCCCTATCTATTCCAAAAGGAAATGAAATGAGTAGGAGTAGGAATAGGAAAAAGTAAATATGAGTAGGAGTAGATCCTTTTAATGTTATGGGACAAATATTTCTACAACCAAATTACATCAAGTAATGGAAATTTTGTTGATTGCATTTAGTAATACACTTCTCTTTTTCTGTTCTTGAAGGTGGAGCTATCCAACCCAAATGCAGAGCTGCGACTACTTGAGGTCTTTTACCACAAAATTTACAAGGTCAGACTTGGGGGCTTCTTTTTTTAACTCTGCAATCTGTGTTTGATTCTTACAAGGCCCACTTTAATCATTTGTATGAGATATGTGATTGACCTATGTAGATTTTTCCTATAAATGAAAAGATTGAGAACGTAAATGACCAGTATTCTTTGTTATTCATAGTTGAAGATGGGTGGGAAATAGGCTTGTTCCTAGTTTCATTCTAAAGTTGTCTTGTCTACAGGTCCATATATGGATGTAAAAATGTTGAATTACATCAAGGAATAACACATAACACTCCTTTTCACCTGGAAAGAATTGACCAGAGATGTTTTTCAGTATCCTACGCAATATCCAATCGCAATTGTAATGCTATAAAATTCACTTTTTAAACATGACAGCAAGGAAAATCCCATTGGAAAATACCCATATTGGTGCAAGTTTTGCACATGGATTTCTTGGTACAAACATGGTATTGTTAGCATAGAATCCTATTACTACTGAATAGAAGCTGGTTCTTGAAATGGAACAATCCAATAGGCATTCCATGTATAGAGGAGCATAAAAAAAAATCAATATCATCTGCAGAAAGAACTTACAATATAACATATATATATCATGGAAGCCAGAATATGCCACTAGCAGAAAATAATCTCCTAACAGTCGAGCCTGATGCCTCAGATGAGCCTGCTTTCCACATTTATCAGTATTATAACCCAACCTCTGTTTGCATGCCTAGTTGGATGGGTAACACTGCAGCCACTCACAATATTTTGATCTTTGAATACTACCTGCTGGAAGGGAAGAGAAAATATCTCATGATCATTCTGTTTAGTTCTCGAGTTTAGATCATTTTACAATGCATGCAAAAACACATCTTTTATAACTGGAAGAATTCCCCAAATAAAGTATGTGTGATGAATGTTCATGGTCACAGGCTGGACAAGTCAGATCCACTGTTCCGCAACTGATTAGTTGGACACTAGACAAAGGCAGAGCTTAAATATACCATCACCACAGATCTGTAAACAAACCATGCATCAACTCCATTGTTGCATTCATTTGGAGAATTTGTTAAAAATTTGCATGGCACAGTACAAGCAAGCAACTACTAAGATGTAGCTTAAATAGGCAAATTAGTATGAATTAGAGAATAAGACCTTTTATAGTTTTCCCCCGCAATAACATTCTGTCTCTTAACACATTGCCCTCAGTTTGCAATCAATGGAGGAACTCTTGAAGAATTTTACTAAAAGGATAACAACATTCTGAGGAATCTAACAGGACACTATCTGGCAGAAATAAAACACTAGTAGCCTGGCTAGAGGTATCTATTGCAACTTGCAAGAGAGAATCCTCTCAATTCAAAACTGCATCTGTCCTTTGACGTTAGCATTGTAGTTAAACAACCTACCACATAACTAATACCCCAGTTACTTGTAATTCACTTCTCATCATTAACATTTCCAAATGTGGTAGCTTTTGACAATGATTATGAACCTATTTTCAAAATGGATGGATCTACTGTCAATTTAAAGGGTTGTTCCTGGTTGACCCATACTCACCATTTTGAAGGACAGAACTAGAAGCACCAATCCCTTGAGAAGTAGTGGATGGCACACTAGTGCTTGCTGTAAAATTAGCAGGTGTGGAAGGCCTTAAAATGCTGCTCTGAGATATCACAGTTCCATCAGAAACTATACTTCGAGGAGAACTTCCTGTGTTGGTAGCGAAGGTTAAAGTTGAAGGTAACCCACTCATTGTAAAGCCAAAAGGTGTTGAAAATGTTTGATGATGTTGTAGATGTGTCACATTCTTCTGCTGCATATTCTCAAACTGCTGATTTTGAGATGATGCCTGCCTAGATTGTGGACTTTGCTATTTGAGGAGTGACTGTTAAAGACATGAACACATTATCAAGGAGATTTGAATTTGATTTCTTTTAAAATTTTAGTTTGGCTGTTGTGTTTGAAGCAGGGTCTTACTTTTAAACATCTATATTTAGTCACTAGTTGAAGCCTGATCCCAAAGGAGGGCCCATTTGTGTGATGGATTTTGAACTGGCAATGCTTTGAACTCAAAAAAAACTCCATGTTTTCTAGGAACCTTTGTTAGCACCATGGCTTGGGAGGCCCTTACTTTCTGCTAACAAAATTTTGAATATCACAGTCATTCTATTTATTCAGTATGTTCCATCAGATCGACATAAATTATACCTTGAGCCTTCCATTTCCTCGGACTGAATGTTTGGGCATTAACATATGGCTAATGAAATCGAACAAGCACCAAAGGTGTCAAAACTCTATAGAATACATGATAACCAATAGTTTGTATACTAAAGAAAAAGCAATTCTTGATTATTTTTTGCATCACTTCGGAGGTAATCTGGCTAGAGCCAGCTGATCAACTCTGCAAGGACAACATCAAAAGTGTAAAAATAGAGATCTTGCTATGTTTAAAGTTTTAAACTTTAACTTGATGATTTTTTTCACTTTACTTTTCATGATTCATGGTGTAGACATTAGGAAATGAACGGCCATGATGTGAGATATTCAATCCATAGGATGATGTTGGGAACTAGAAACATGACGTGACCCAGGATTGTTTAGATGTTGTAGAAGATCAAAGTGAATATCATAATAAATTACTTAACTTTCAAATTCTTGGCTTGATATGTCTGAAGCATTGCAAATCACTGGAATAATTGGTTATCTTGGTTGGTTCAAGCCTCAAGGACTCCCCACCACTGTCTTGATGCAAAGACAAAAGCTAGACGTTGAACCTATTAACAACCATTATAGTCTAAATGTTACAATTCTGAGTTTTATTTTCTGATGTAAAGATTATATGCAATCCAGTCCCATTTGGATGTGGTGTATAATCTACTGTGTCAACCTTTTGTTCAAACCTAATTAATGATCAAGTCATGATTTAGTAGTTGATAAAACATTCTTCAACTGTCCATATAGTGAAATGACTCCATGAATGAATTTTTGAACTGTATAGAATAACTTAGTGCTTGTAGAAATGAACTATTCAAACTTTAAGGAAAGGAATAAAGGAGAAGAAAGGGATTCTTGCCTTATTTTGTTGCAATATCTTGTAGATACTTTTCTCATATAGATGCAGAAAGTATATTTAAAATTATACTAGTGTGTTGTCTTTATTGTTCAAACTTAAAAGAAATATACTCTAGATATGATAAACATGTAGCTACTTTTGATTTACTGTCCACTAAGTCTGACAGGGTCTGTGCTTAGCACATGAGGAATAATATAAAGGATATTAATATGCATAGTCAAATCCATAAATAGATGATTTCATAATTATCAAAAGATAAAATTGGCCAAAGTGGACTGAAACTGGATGGTTATGACAGGTTTTGGCCTTTTCTGGTCAGAATTGATCATTTTAACTGGTTTTGAAACTTGCCGGTTCGACCACTTTTGTGCTAGCGTAGCCCCTTCCCACAAAAAAATGACAAACAAAAACTCTTGAGTCTACAACTAACCTAAAACCTACTTTTCATCTATATAATAATGTTTCAACAGTCTATGAAATTGTTCTAATTTTATTAATCAATTGGTCTTTGTGCAATAGTTCAGAAGTTTATGCTAACCGAATTTACAATAATAAGTCCCCATCTTTATTTCGTTAAAGTTAATGTCGGTTTCACTAGTTGGTTTAGCTGAGTGTTTTCATTTGTATGATATAAATACAATTTGTTGTTCTGCAGTGTCAAAGAGAGCGTTGCAAAGATTATATGTTAGTGAAAATGAGCATAGACCCATTTGATATTTCAACAAATGAATATGATACACCACAAGATTCTCCACATGGCACAGAGGCAACGACAGAGGCAGGAAATGAAGAAGACATCCTCAAGGAGGACATTAAAACTAATAACAAGGGGGGCACCTCTGCTACTGCTACCCCTATCAGCATCAATGAGTCCTCAGTGTTCCCCAAATAAAACTTAAGCAAAATGACTTTACTAGGATCCGTTCTCAGGCATTCCACCATATCAGTTGCACTTGTAAGTAGATGCTCTTTAATAGATAAGTTAACCTCCTTGCTTGAGTTCATTTATTTTACCAGGATTTCCATGTTCTTCAGCAAAAATAGATCACTATACATACATCTCTCGTCTATAGAGGGAATTAAATTATTGAACAGGATTCTACATTTATCATGTATACCCTCAAATAGCCTGTCAAACTTTATGGTCATTATGACCTCAAGCAAACTATTGAAAACTTCTGCATCAACCTCAATTCCCCCTAATGCATCTCTTGCTCTGAAAAATTGCTCAATTGTAGACAAAAATCCCTCAACAGAGAGGGTATAAGAGACCACAGCTGCACTCCCTGGATGAACATGTGATGGGAAACCATGCAACGAGGATCTTAGAAAAAGTTTTTTCAGGTTCCCTGTGTTTTCTTTGCTCACAATTCCTCTAAACTTTGTCAGAGTTCCAAGTACAGACTCTATAAGCTTAAAGCTAGCTCTTAGCTTCCCCAACATCTCTTCCTGCTTTGACTTGTCATAACCTGCTCGAAGCAGCAAATTTAGTGGAAACAGTGCATCATCTTCGCATTCTTTTCCATCAAGAACAAAAAGCACAACTTTTCGCAGTGCCCCGACATGCATGCTCAAAAGGGATGTCAATATTTTCAGCAAAACGCTTGATTTCCCATCCTTTAATACACAAAAACTAACTGCTCACAAAGTGTGAGTAATGAAGTATATTTAGATGTCTTCTCTATCCAAAATGTGTCCTCTCTTGAAACTGGGATCTTTCTCAGAGATAAAATTAAAGACAACCATGCATTATGCCTTAAGAATAACGAACCCCTTTCCTTCACACTATGCTCTTTGTATAATGTTTGAAGATGAGAGTATAATGTTTGAAGATGAGAGTATATTTTCCAGTTGTGATAGCTCCCCTGTATGGCCAAAATGAACATTATGGCGCAGAATCCTGCTAGAACTTATGAAGTATTCAATTTCAAGCAACTTGTCTCTGCCCAATTGAGGACTCCATGGAAAAGCACCAGCTTCCTTAACATCAATATCTAATAGAGTGATCCAGCCAAGTACAGAACAATATCTTTCAAGTATAATCTCATGCGCTTGGGAAGTCTCCCTATTCTGCCACACTTCCAAAATGCGACAAACAACAGAATAGAGATTAGACCAATTTAAACCCAGATATTGAATAACTTTGTGTTCTACAATACCCCAGTTATGAACCACACTAACTTCAATCAGTTACTGAAAGAGATCATCCATTCCATGCTCTTCTGTGACTCCCTCATTCACATTTATAACACTTTGTACCACATGATATACCCATGATTCTAAATAGCTTGTTCCTGTGGGAAGCTGAAAAGTTCCTCCTTGTGTAATTTGTACTAACTTATTTCTTATATTGAACATCAACCAGGATGGGAAGGTTGTAGAGTGGAGAATCATGTGCCGAAGAATCAACATCAGTCTTGAAATTAGCAAAGACCAGCAAACCAATTGTGTGCTGTTAAGTTCCACTAGAGGACAACTTACATTGCTGAGGGTAGAAAAAATATTCTCTTCCATTTTGTTTTTTTCAAATGCATTTGAAGAATGAAAAGCCATGAGAAGAACTTCCAAATGAAATAGGGATGGAATACTTGCACAAACTTCTTGGATATTTAAGCACCCTGAATATGTAGCTTTCACTTTCTCAACAATAAAACCAGCGTAGCCTTTGCAGATTTTGAGTCTTAAGGAGTCATCTCCCAAACTGGACCCTGTGGATGTCCTTATAATAAGAATGCGATCTACAAGAACAAGATCATCATTAGTATAAGCAAACCTCCCATCCTCTACCTTCAAAACTTGATTTACTAGGTGTTCTTCAAGTTCGATGGATAAAACTATTTTTTCAGAAGTGCTTTGAACTCCTCCTAAGAAGCCAATGGGGATTTCTTTTGTTGTTTTGAGGGCTACATGTAGCTCTCCCACCATACTAATGCATGGGTAGTATTTTTCAGCATAGGAAAGTATGCTTTTTTCTTGTCTTTGTATCCTTGGATACTGAAATATCAAATATACCTCTATTTGCTTGAACGAATCATTGTGCTTTTCAGCACCAACGTGTCCATCATAGGTTGGTATATTGATCTTGTCTTCTACTTTGAATGGTGAAATAGAAGGTTAATAAGAATCCATGCCATTAATGGAGGTCTTGTGCCTCTTACCTTTGGTTTCCTCCTGGTCATGATTCTCTTCTTCATTCCTGGAGGCTGCAACAGTTCCTCTTTCTTGGCCATTGTCTTCATGAGATAGGTCATCATCTCTCTTGGGTCTTAGCACAACAATACTTCAATACAACAAGGAAACCTGACCTCTAGGTCCTCTTGGCATTGCCTTACATGGGAATACCCTTCATTTTTTGTTGTTCGTGTCTTCCAACTTTTTCTGCAGTGGTTCTATGCTCTTTTCATACCCACTCCTGGATTTACTATACAGGATTTATTTCCAAGTAATTTTGAACATGGCCTTGATACCAACTTGATCTGAAATTACAGAGACTGAATTTTGGTGATCACTTAATATTTGATCTCTCTTGGATATAGGTGGGCTATCATTTCATCTCAATTGAAAGACAAAACAAGCAGACAGTGCAGGCGAAGGTGAAAATAGTGATTCTTACTCAAATGCAGCTTTGGAGATAAATTCCGATTAGGCTAGTTAGCATTGGTCTTTAATTAAGCATCGAGGTGTTGATTGCTTGAGTGATATGCTGGTGCATTACAATCAGGTCTGAGAAAATTTGATAGGATTTCATCAATCTGAAGATGAAATGTTATACATCTCGAGATTGTAGGGATTTTCTATCATTCTTCTACTTAATAGCATGAGTCAAACTTTGTGGTGTTCACTAGTTTTAGTGGCTCATATCTTGCTTCGCTTTATCTCACTGTTAAGATATTAATGTGGTTTTTGGGAAGATTTTTGATATCTTGTATTATGAAGTACTGGATATACCACTTTCAGAGCTGCAAGGATTGAAATCTTTAAAGGTTACATTTCACCATGCAATGAAAGACGAGGTGAAAATAGTTTGACTCTCAACCAAATTTAATGTAGATCCTTTTAATATATTCTCTTGGGATATATCAATGGTTGTAAATCATGCCATGATAGTATATCCTTGTTCACATTGGTAGTCAATCTGGTTCTCAAGTCAGCGTCCCATTGTTAGAATATCAGCTGGCCCGAGTAGTAAAATAAAATAAAACATGGCATATAATTGAACATGATGACAGAAGTTTTTAAAGTTGGACGCAGTATGGGACCATGGGTGCAGTTTCAGGCACCTTGAAGGAAAATATGGAAGTCTAATATTGTGATAAGTTGATAAATTTGGCATGTTTTTAAGGGTGTATAGAAATTGGAATGGCCATTAATAAATAAGCTTCAACATCAGCACCTCACATTTTTTATGTCATTCAACATTGAAGCTCTTTCTTGTGGCATTTGGTTAAAGTGAGAAGATAACTTCTCACCTTGTAGGCTACACTGTGTTGACAGTCAATATGCTTCAGCCTTTCAATGCGATTTTAAAACTTCTCCAACACGGTGAAATCTTGCAGCTGTGCTTAAGTATATGTTAAGTTTTTCCCAATCTTAGCTTTCGAACATAAAAAAGTTATGGTGTATTTGATGATGATTGTGAATAAAGTTAAAGAGTGCATACTTTATTGTTGATACGATCTCAACCCTGCGAAAGATGATGTGAAGTCTTAGAACAACTTAGAAACTCTAATGAGAAAGAGCTTGCAGAACAGGTTTATTTTAGATCCTTTCACAAAATGCAAGGGCTATTTAAGGTTTGAAGATATAAAGAACCTGCTATTCGAGGACACTGTTTCATGATACTTTGTGGGAAACTTGTATCATAACTAGGCTATTGTAAAGTAATTTTACAAGTTAATGGTTTGTATTTGATAATGTTGGGAACATTTTAGTGTATTATAGTCTAGTAAATGAACTATAAGGATAAGAAGAGAATGGATGAAATTGGGTAGTTTAATGAATGGAGTGACAAACAGTATTTAAGGGATATGGAATTGATGGTCTTACTAAAGGTCATGGCAGCCCTTTAGTGGGCTTGGTTACACCCATATTTAGATTTATCCTTCTTGTTTGCTAAGAGTTATACCTGTGGAATGATTTGCTCATGGTACAAATAGCTAGATCTATCTATTTTGTTTATAGGAGTCCGCTCGATCAATTGCTCGTCTTATCTATTATTCTGTCTATTATCTAGAACGTGTTGGTATCCTTTTAATTTATGGTTTTTATGCAAAATGTTTATGAGCACTTCAGGATTCAGGCTGTAATTTATTTGGTGCTATGTCATCATTTGTTTGTTATGTATTGCAGATTAGACAGTTAACTGAATGCTCATCTTGAATAATTTTCATTGTTTTCCTTTTGTGCTCAAGCTTATTTATTTTTTTATATCTTCCTTATAGAGGTTGCTTCAGAAATTATGATGTGTTTTCTTATGTATTCACCTTGTTGATGTGCAAATACCTCAGTCACTAACTGTTGCATTGTTCCTTATTTTGTCAGTTGCAATAACTTATATGTTCTGATAGAATTTTCATTTCTTAGGGATCATTGACTTGTGAATTGGGATTGTATCCTAAGAATGGCCATCTCTGATATTGAAGTATGGCAACTTATAAACACCTTTTTTTCTGTGCTATTGTAATTTTTTTGCTATCTTATGTAGTTTCTAGGACATATTTCAAAGCTTCATGCATGTAAGCATTAAATCTAATTAGGTGTTTGACATTTTATTTTCTTGTTGTACAGGTAGACTATATTGAGATCAAAGCACGAACGCTACTCAAAGTGCCTGGGTATAAATCCCCAGTGGAGTTTGGTGTTCTAACATCTTTTGCTTATCCTTTACAGAATCCTTTAGAGAAGGATATGGGGGAGATTGTTGTGGCAACAAAAAGGCCTAAAAAAATGCTAGGGGACACTGCAATTGCAGTTCACCCTGAAGATCAGAGGTATATGCATTTGCACAATAAGTTTGTCGTTCAACCTTTCAACGGAAGAAAACTTCCTATCATCTGTGATGCAGAGCTTGTTGATCCAAAATTTTGAACTAGTGCTGTTAAGGTAATGCACTATGATTTTACGGCTATGGATGGTTGTTACTCAAGGGGAAAGTCCTGTCTTTGTTTTCCTATGTTTTCTTTCCCAGTAGTTGTTCGCAGCATAATTTTGATTTTTCCAATAGAATTTTCCATGATTGTTTTCTTTCCATTTAGCTAAGCCACAGTATGCAATTGAAAGGCCCAATTATAACTTTATATTTCCTTTGATATCTTTTGCAGATAACTCAAGCTCATGATCCAAATGATTTTCTTGTGGGGAAGCACCACAATTTGGAATTCATTAACATATTTAGTGATGATGGTATGATTAATAGCAATGGGGGAAGGGAGTTTGAAGGGTTGAAGCGCTTTAATGCTCGAGTTGCTGTGATTGAAGCTTTGAAAAGCAAGGTCAGTTTCACAATTTCTTGTCAAAATAAATGTACAGGGTTTTTACAGAGGTGCTGAAAAATTAAAGTTTTGGTTCTTGAATAAAGAGACTTTGTAACCGCTGGTACTGATGCTTATGTTTTCTATCTACATGGCCTTTACATAGGTGCTGAAAACAATGAGATGCGCCTTGGCACATGTTCTCGAAGTGATGATATTGTAGAACCTATGGTAAAGCCACAATGGTTCATCAACTGCAATGATATGGGAAGACAAGCCTGTGAAGCAGTGGAGGATGGAAGAGTTGAGATTATTCTTGGCATTTGTATATTTTTTTTTAAACAGTTATAGCCGTTGCTTAAGTGACGACCTGTCAATGATTTTCTTTTTTAAATTCCATACCGTCATCGCTTAACCGATGCCTAACTTTTCATAATCTGTCAAATAGCCGTCTCTTAAGCGACGGCCTTTAGGTGATTTAAAAAAAAAAAATTAGATACCGTTGCTTACCCAACGTTTAAGTTTTCATAATCCGTCAGATAGTCATCGCTTAAGCGACACGTTTTTAAAGTTTAATATGAATTAGATGTCGGATAACCAACGATTTACATTTAACCGACGGTAAACTACGCTGTCGCTTAACCGATGGATTGGAAAGATGTCGGATAACTGGTGCAAATCCACCGACACTTAAAAAAAATCATAGTGTCGTACATGCGACAGGGAAGTGTCGAAAATCCGACAATACGACTGTCGGATTTTTGGTCGAAATGTAGTAGTGTCACCCACAATTCTCTCAACTATTCCTATCCATTAAGCCTTAAAAATTCAAGCTCATGTCCATAGTTGAGGGAGAGAACTATAGAGGTATTGTTATGCTGTTGGATTGACCACTTAGCCCAAGCCATTGGGGAGCATAGAGAGAAAAGTTGGAGGTTATGGGGATGAGGTGTTTGTCTTGTGGAGATGCTTATCAACACTAAGGAAACAGTTGTAAGATTCTCCATACATCTTTAATGCAAAGATGATTTCCGTCCCACATTACTGTTGTTTTGATTTCACATGTACATGTTGTTAGATTCCTTAGTCACTAACATGGATAAGTAGATGATTTTATGGTAGCTTTGATGTGTTTGCATGTTTGAACTGTTTACAGGAACAAGTTCACTATCGAACCAACATTCTAGGTGTCTATGACATTCAGGGAAGGTCTTCATCCTTTTTCGTTCACTCATTTGTTCTGGATTTGAACCAGTCACACCAGAGGAACAACTTCTGTCCACAGAAGGTGCAATATTCCTAATTACACATGTGTTACCACGTGCACCAGGGCTAGTTAGGATTAGTGGTTCTATCCGGTTATGGAAACATAGTAAAATATTTTGATCTTTATATTTTGATATACTAAAATATTTTGGATTTCATACTTTGATGTACTCAAAACTTTTGGCTTCAGATTTGTTTCCTTAGTATCGTTATTAAAATATTTATAAAAAACACTTTATACAAAATGGTGTGTTTCTACATGAATGGTTTCTTATTTATTTGTTGTTTTTACACATGTGATCTATTTTGAATTAATATTAAATATGAGTTATGTACCAATCCAAAATGTAATTAGCTAGTGAATCAACAACTACATTTAAATGTCTTGGAATATGCTTGTATGAAATAAACTCAACGAACCTTTCAAGAAGTTGAACTCTTTGGAATAATTGAAGAAGTAAGGGGTTTAGGATAGTATAGACATAGTTTAACTAATAAAGAACTAGTTCTAAATCTAGGTAAACCATAATCTGAATCACATCATTTGAAAAAGAATCAATTAATAGTCCAATCACCACATGATATTCAATGATATTGTTTGTTGCAGGACCTAAGAAAGTTCCACCCAAGCTTACCAAATCATCAGTAGGGGAATAAAATACCCATGTCGCTGATGCAAGATTCAAGGTATGCCAACTAGCATCATCCGTGAATCCTGAATATAAGGCCATTTGTTCATTCAATAATGCTACATAAGAAGTCTTAACTAGGATGAATCCTAAATTCAAAAAAGGAATAAAAGTTCAAACAACACACAACACACTCTTTTAACAAAATATAAAAGGTAAACATGCGAAATTGTCTAAGAATAGCACATTTTGAGGAAAATCCCATTTTGGGGCTCACCTAATTGTATCCCATCATAATCAATTATCTCATAATCCCTTTTTTCTAAAACACAACTCATGATATAAGGCTCGTGCCACATGGATTCTAGTTTTTTCCTCCCAATTTATCATGTTTTTGGTCATAAGTTAAGACCAAATCACCTTCATTATAGAGGTGAGGTTGAAAGAATCGATCATACTAAGCTTTAATTTGTCATTTGTGTACCTCATTAGCGAAGGTTTCATCTAGACGAGTTCCATCAAGTTTGTTCAAATAGAAAAAATGTTCTTCCTCTATGGTGGTACCGGGTAGGAGTTCTACAATGAGTTTTAGAGAAGGGATTTCACACTCAATAGGAAGAGTTTCTTCCATTCTATACACCAATTTAATTGTGTGAAACCAATTGATGTTTTTCTGGTGTTCCTATAATCCCATAATGCCAAATATAGCTACAAGTGCCAGCTAGACTTAGCTTGTCCTACCATGCATTGAAGCATAATTTTTAAAATATTATTGATAGCTTCAACCTATCCATTGGCCTTAAGGTAGCAGGGTGTTGAATTGTCATGATGGAAACCTAGTTTATCACTTAATTTCGACATCATCCAGTTCCTAAAATGAGAACTGTGATCAGTCATGATGGCTTGAGGGACCATGAAACTAGCGATTATGTGATTAAAGAGAAATAGGGTATTATTTTTTACCATATTCAGTGTATGTAGGAATAACCTCAACCCATTTGGTGAAATAATAGACGACCATGATAATATAAACATGCCCCCTGATTGAGGTAGGCTTACAATGCATGAAATCTATGCCCCATTTTGCAAAGGGACTAACAACAATTTTGGGATGGAGTGGAGCTAGGTGGGTGCAATTTTTAGATTGAAAAAGATGACAAGGTAGACATTTATTCATGAATTACATATAATATTTGAATATAGAACGCCAAAAGTACCCAGCACCTAGGATTTTCTGAGATGTAGCCATCCTAGAAATCCAACCACCAAAATATCCACAGTAGAAGTCATTCAACATAGTTTCATCTTCGTCATGAGTTAAACAAAGTTGCAAAATGGAATCAAATCCATGATGATAAAATGTATCATTGATGATAAGGTAGTACTTGGAGTGATCAAAAATACAATGATGTTCATCATGAGTTAAACTCAGCTGAAAATGTTGAGTTTGGAGATATAAAATCACATCTCCATACCAGGGGTCAGATGGACTAATGAGGAACAAAGATTCATCGAGAAATGAATGAATGGGATACGTTTCCTGAGTAATATGAGGAAGATCATACATTTTCTATGCGAAGAATAAACACTTCTTCGAACTATATTTAGAAAATTCTAATTCAAACTCCTAGAGGATAACAATCCAACAAGAATACTTCCCCCCAAGTACTTCACGAGTAAAGATATAATAAATAGGGTTAGAATTTACGTACAAAGTGGCCATGTGGAGAAAAATGTAATGGATAAATTTCTAGATTTCAATGGCCGTAGCCAAAGCTAACTTCTCAACATGTGAATAATGGGTGTCAGAATCAAGAGGATTCTTACTAAGGTGATATATCACATTCTCTTGGTCATTATTGTTTGTTTGTACCAATACCATACAGATGGTGGAAAGAGATAAAACCACATATAAGCAATCCTTATCATAATAATATAGTTACAACATAGGCGTGTGTGTGATGGCATGTTTGAGATTATCGAATTAATTTTGCGCAAGATAATCCCAAATAAATGGCGTATCCTTTTTAAGTAGATGCATAAAATTGTGTGTTTTTATAGCATAGTTTCGTACAAAACGAGACAAGAAGGTTTCCTTCCCTTGCAAGATTTGAATTTTTGTGATGTTGGTAGGTGATGGTAGGGCCAAAATGGCCTCGATTTTCAAAGGATAAATATGGATTCCATCCTTGGAAACAATGAATCCAAGCAGTCATCTAGTATCAACACAAAAGGACATTTATGCGGATTGAACCGGATGTTGTAATGGTGACACCTAAGAAAAATGTCTCTTACATGGTCAACATTATGTTCTTGATGCTTCGAATGAGAAAGTAAATCATCAAGATAGGGTTCCACTATATGTTTGATGTCGTGAAAAGAATAAGACATGGATTGTTGAAACATATCACCAACATTTTTTAGACCAAAATGAAACTTTCAATAACAAAATGTCCCCCGTGGGCATATGAAAGTCATATTGTGCTGATCAGAAAGGAGTATCTCTATCTGATTATAGATAGGAAAAAATATACATGAATGAAAAGATGACACTTCTAGCATAGTTTTCGATAATTTGATTGATATACGGAGCAGGGTAGTTGTCTTTTGGACAAGCCCTATTGAGATCTATGAAATCAATACAAAACCTATTTGTACCATGTTTTTTTGTAACAATAACAATGTTATAAACCCATTATGTCCATGGTATGGGATAAATGAACCCAACTCTAATAATTTTTTCATCTTCTCTGTTAATGGTTGTTGCTTTCTGCAGATGTATTTGATATATTTTTTGACAGATTGGCTTGGAATCAGGGTACATTATGATCTCATGAAAAAAAATTGAAGGATAAATCCCTCAAAATTTATTTGTATCTCCAAGCGAAAACATCATGAAATTCTCTAAAAAGGGGTGCATAATTTTCAACTTCATGAGAAGAACAATTGTGGACCAAATGGATATGTTCAATAAATATAGGTTTCATCGATATATCAACTCGGGTGGTCTTGGTAATGTTGCTCAAATTAAATTCAAACTCAACATTTTGGATGAGTACATGTGTTTGAGGAGTGTTTGTGCCAGAAATTGTTCCTAAGGCTAGGGGAACAAGCCAACACAATCTCAAGAGAAAAACTCAATTCAAACTAGGGCTT
>LPNX010533766.1:4276-15043 GCA_001517045.1 Pseudotsuga menziesii | reverse complement strand
TTGCTTTGAATCGTATTCTGCATTATACTATGTTCCTGTTTCTATAGTTTGGAATGCAATGAGTGCCTTGGTAACTGTGACATTTTAGCTTGCTTTGTATTCTTAGCGGATGTATTCATGTCACATATCAATTTTCCAGGTACCGGAGGTATTCAATCAATGAACATGGAACACAAGACATCCCTGCAATGATTGAAAAAATCCATGAGATAAAGATGTCTGAGCTAAGATAGTTGAAAGCTGATGAGGAATCTTCTGATGCAATAGACAATCTTCCTTATTCAGTTTGTGTTGTTTCTCACAGTCTTGGTGGAGCTGCCATGTTGATGTATTTGGTGACCAGGTGCCTAAAAGGCCTTCCACATCAACTTTCAAGGCTGACTCTATTATCACCTGCAGGATTTCATGAGGATGCTGCTATGATCTTCAAATTATTTCAGTATTTTCTTCCTTCTTTTGCTCCAATTTTAGCTCCCTTGATACCTGGGCTATATATACCTACAAAAAAATTTCGGATGCTTTTCCACAAATTAACTCAGGATTTTCAGAATTATCTCGCAATAGGAGGACTTGTACAGACCTTGTTCAGCTATGTTGTTGGTGGGGATAGCTCAAATTGGGTAGGTGTGGTAGGTACACCAAACTATAATATGAATGACATTCCAGGAGTCTCCTATCGGGTTGCAGTACACTTAGCGCAGATGAAACATGCAAATAAATTTCTTATGTATGATTCTGGGAGTTCATCTGCTAATATGGAAACCTATGGTATACCTTACCCATTATACATTGGGGAAAACTATGGTGTCATTGATATTCCAGTTGATGTAGTCACTGGTCTAAAGGATAGACTCATACCTCGTTCCATGGTGATGAAGCAATACCGAATGATGAAAGAAACTGGAGTCCAAGTCTCATACAATGAGTTTGAATATGCTCATCTTGACTTCACTTTTTTCATAAGGAGGAGATTCTCACATATGTTATGTCACAACTCCAGGTTGGGTCATTGCCAACAATGAAAGGTTTTGATTCTAAATCAACAAAATCAAGGAAGTCTGGTTACGGCAGTCAGAAATATCAAGGGAGTAGGGACACAAGAAAGTCCAGCAAGCATTCATCTCGCAGATCATTTGGCAAGCAAGACAACATTTCTACAGATGAAAAATTGCCTAAACAACCAACAAGTCCCATTTCAAGCTACAGTTCTTCAGAAGGATCTTCAACATCAACGAACACATAACTAAGTGGAGGCTCAAATGGAAAAGAACAGTTTTCAGCGATGTTTTGGAAAGGAAGATGCAGAGAGAATAGTATATAATTCCAAGACTTCATTTGGCATAGTGGGTTTGTTCAGAAAATATATTAAAGCTGATCAATTCTGCTTATAATTTTTTCCTGTTGAAACTATCACCGTGGTAATATTAATATGGCCATAGCTTATATTTATTAATTTTTAGTATTTTTTCCAAGTCTAGAAGAGGTTGAGGTTGATGATATCGATTTTTCTTTTTTCTGAATGTTGAAAACAAATCCCTGGTAGACTCATAGAAAAACCAACCCACTCACAAGATTGTAATTATTGCCTTCTTTAGGTTCCAATCCTGATTCAGATATATGATCATCTTTGAACAACTCCCAAGGATCATCCTCTTTTGTGCTTGCAATATTTAGTACGAATTCTTACCTCTGCAATTGGTTGTATTGTGGGGTCGCACATGGGAACTGGTGATCCCTCTAGTTGGAAGTAGATCCCCATCCTTATACAATCAGATAAGTTTCAGGGTCTCCTGCTATTCCTGCACAACCACTTCTAGATTAGTGACCTTTATAGGTACATGCAGTGCCTCTACTTTCTTCTTTCCATCATCTTTATGTCAATATTATTTAAATTAAATGCTAGCTATTGAGGATTTCTTGGAGAAAAGACAACAGATATTTTAGCAGGTTAAGGAGATTCTCATACTAGCCCATGATAGTATAAAATCCCAGCAGGACCAGCACCACAGTGAGTATCAATTAAATTACTAGGTTTTTCATTGAATATATGACTGAATTGAATTGATGCTTGTGTACTTCATATCAATAGCAGAGTTATTGCTTTGAATCGTATTCTGCATTATACTATGTTCCTGTTTCTATAGTTTGGAATGCAATGAGTGCCTTGGTAACTGTGACATTTTAGCTTGCTTTGTATTCTTAGCTGATGTATTCATGTGATATATCAATTTTCCAGGTACCGGAGGTATTCAATCAATGAACATGGAACACAAGACATCCCTGCAATGATTGAAAAAATCCATGAGATAAAGATGTCTGAGCTAAGACAGTTGAAAGCTGATGAGGAATCTTCTGATGCAACAGACAACCTTCCTTATTCAGTTTGTGATGTTTCTCACAGTCTTGGTGGAGCTGCCATGTTGATGTATTTGGTGACCAGGTGCCTAAAAGGCCTTCCACATCGACTTTCAAGGATGACTCTATTATCACCTGCAGGATTTCATGAGGATGCTGCTATGATATTCAAATTATTTGAGTATTTTCTTCCTGCTTTTGCTCCAATTTTAGCTCCCTTGATACCTGGGCTATATATACCTACAAAAAAAATTTGAATGCTTTTCCACAAATTAGCTCAGGATTTTCAGAATTATCCTGCAATAGGAGGACTTGTACAGACCTTGTTTAGCTATGTTGTTGGTGGGGATAGCTCAAATTGGGTAGGTGTGGTAGGTACACCACACTATAATATGAATGGAATTCCAGGAGTTTCCTATCAGGTTGCAGTACACTTAGTGCAGATGAAACATGCAAATAAATTTCTTATGTATGATTTTGGAAGTTCATCTGCTAATATCGAAACCTATGGTATGCCTTACCCATTAGACATTGGGGCAAACTATGGTGTCATTGATATTCCAGTTGATGTAGTCACTGGTCTAAAGGATAGACTCATACCTCGTTCCATGGTGATGAAGCACTACCGGATGATGAAAGAAGCTGGAGTCCAAGTCTCATACAATGAGTTTGAATATGCTCATCTTGACTTCACTTTTTCTCACAAGGAGGAGATTCTCACATATGTTATGTCACGAATCCAGGTTGGGTCATCGCCAACAATGAAAGGTTTTGATTCTAAATCAACAAAATCAAGGAATTCTGGTTACGGTAGTCAGAAATATCAATGGAGTAGGGACACGAGAAAGTCCAGCAAGCGTTCATTTCATAGATCATTTGGCAAGCAAGACAACATTTCTACAGATGAAAAATTGCCTAAACAACCAACAAGTCCCATTTCAGGCTGTAGTTATTCAGAAGGATCTTCAACATCAATGAAAACATAACTAAGTGGAGGCTCAAATGGAAAATAACAGTTTTCAGCGATGTTTTGGAAAGGAAGATGCAGAGAGAATTGTATATAATTCCAAACTTCATTTGGCATAGTGGGTTTGTTCAGAAAATATATGAAAGCTGATCAATTCTGCTTATAATTTTTTCCTGTTGAAACTATCACCCCGGTAATATTAATATGGCCATAGCTTATATTTATTAATTGATATCATCATCCAACATTCAGAAAAAAGACAAATTGATATTAACTCAATTGGAGATTTAGTGTCCAGATAATAAGTTTGGATGCCTCACCAATAGGCCAAATGACAATACATCTCTGAAATTTGTAGGGTATGAATTAAATTATATAATCCCATCTTATCTTGCATTTATTAATTCAAAAAAAAAAGAGGAGACAAGTTACAACAAACCTCGTCGCGGCTAGATGGATATGTTAAAACCCTATTGATTATCCTTCCATCATGTTAAAACCCTTGTCTCGGCAACACAAAGGGTAAGACCTTCTTTCTTCGGGCGGATTGAATATGCCAGCGTAGCTAGACTACAGCAGAGCCTTTGTTGACAACTAATGATAACCCCGGTCTCCATTTTGTGCAGAAACCCATTTTGAAATCATAAGAAAATTGAACATGAAAATGTCAATTCGCGGCTTCTGGGCCATGGAATGGGAGCGCTGTACTTAGGTGGAGTGGGAACAAGGCAATTTAACCGGTTCGCTTTGTCCGGGCAAAGACATTCAAACCTCTCCCCTCTCACCATGGATTTGAGCTTGGAAATTGCAGCAACATTGTCCAGGCAGGGTATATACTCACTTATATTCTTAGGGCACAGTTTGAATCTCTCAACCTTGGTGTCCACCCTGATCTCGGTGCTCCCCTTCACATTCTCAGATCCATTGAATGATTGCTTGAAGATGTCCATCTAAAAAATAGAGCTGTCATTATCAGTGTCATAATCATCCAGGTTGTCATCCTCCCCCACCAAGAAATGATCCCGCATTACTCCATCCTTGTCCACTATGCCAAAGGAAGCTGGTGATGGAGGAGGAAGAGGGGGGTGGGTTTTGTGATGTTTAGGGAAGAGAGGTCATAGGTTGGAGCCTCGGTGTGTGCAAGGGAAACCATGTGGAATTGAACCGAAGAGGAAATCAAGCCAATAACGATTTGTACCTGGTCATAATCGCTAGCCCAGTGTTTTCCCAAGTAGAAGCATGCGATGGAAAGCAGTAGAAGACCCGCTACCTTCAATGTGAGGGGACTCTTCAGGATATCCTCCATTTTTTCTTCCTCCCTTTGGATCTAGCTTCTACGAATTTGCCTTTGCTCATTGGCTTCCCATGTCCAAAAATGGGTGAAACAATTGATTTGAGAGGGAAAAAACAATTGGGAATTTTTTTTATTATCGGAGTGACAACTATAAATGACCAAATAAATGACCAATTGTTATGTGGTCATTTTTAGTCTAGATATCCAATGACCAAATTTGGTCATTTATCTTTGTTGTTTTTAGTTGGTTTTTATCCCATGACCAAAAGTGGTCATTTATCTTGGTCTTTTTTAGTTATCTCACTTAAATTTATCAATTTTTGTCATTTATCCCTTCAAAAAAACTGTGGTGACCAAAAAATTTGGTCTCCTGGTCACTAATCTCTCATTTTCCACTAGTGCTAGCATCAACCAGCGACAGAGCAAATAACCTAGTCACCTCAGGGTTTGAGTCTGCAAACTTGGGGATAAATGGAAGCCACCCAACTACTTGTACCTTGGCAAGGATCTCAGGATTTTCATCAAGAAGCTTCATGTCATTGGGCTCGACCCTGACAACCGGAGCCATGGCTGCGAGCGTGAACGCACGCAGTAACACACAGAGGTGATACCACAGAACGCACCAAAACAGAAAGCTGGAGAGCGAGCATTCAGGATGCAAAGCAAGCAGAAAAAACAAGCAATGAAACCCAACTCTTTCATAAACGAAGTGCGACATGAGTAAACCCAGACAAGAACCCTGTAAAATCGGCATGAGCGGAGGAATATGATCACGCAGAGAGGTATTCAAGTAATAGAAAGTGGCGGCGAAGACTCCAGATTAAACTCATTTTGCCATAATTTATCCGGCCTAATCGACATAAAACCACTCATCGCATAAGATACAGGTGTTTAACGAGCAGAGATCCACGATGCTGAGCACGTACTTGCAATTGAATGTCATTTACAGAGTTATGTACGAGTGTAATGATACCATATCAACCTTCCATTAAGTGGATCGGATTCGGAGATGACGACATGAATTAAACCAACCATGAGCAATGAAACTTGGGCATTAACATGTCGACCTTACTGTATAATGATCTCAACCTTCGAAAATGGAAAATATACTACGTGAAGCACACGACATAAACCATTGTATCAACCCCAACCCTAACATGCAAGAAAATAAGTCATGTTATGGAGCATATTATAAAGATCGAACTTAAACACTTATGGTAAGATCAAGTATGATTCGAAGTTTAGAGGATAAACTTAGGATAAGGCACCCTCGCAATAAAATATTTGGCCTTTGATGTTCCAGGACCTTGTCCAATTTGCAAAAACATAAATAAACATACCAATTGCTGAATGCTCAAACAAGGCTTATGGTGAGACTATGGTGGAAAGCATACAAATGCATTCAAAATCATGATTTATCATAATAATTTTGTCAATTAGAAATAGTTGACAAGGTTATTAAAAAAAACAAACAATTTGAATTTCACCATTTCAGTAGCTCACGGAATTTCATCGTTTCAGTAGCTCCCGATTCTTTAGATTTAAAATAAGAAATTCAAATATTTCATCAAACAAAATAAAATTTTGTTTGATGAAATTTGTTTTTTAAGGCTGTTGAGTAAGAGCACAATAGATGGCGACTGACTGGGCGGAATAGTTATCTTTGATTCCTTGACCTGAAACCATGCAATCAAAGAATTAGAACCCTCAAGCATACCACTGTAAGAATCAAATCTTAGCATCTTGAACAGATTCAGAAATTTCATATTCCTAAAGCTTACCAGAAATTTACATTTTAAATTATTTATTTGACAAGGATCAGGTTTCTCACAAAAATCAGTCCAAATGAAGTAAAATAGTAGGTGACTTGGTTTTGAAGAATAAAGTCTCAATACCACAAGCATGGCCCTGCTGCCAGCAGGCATCCATAGCCTTGACAGGGTTGCTTCAAAGCCCAAAGAATGCCAGTATCCCATCTGCCAGTTATAGATAGACAATTCTGGTTAGGTTGAAATGTTACCATTTTTTTTTTAAACATACTTGAAGGCCACAGCTCTGGCTTGGTAACTAGCTAGTAACCATGTCAGTCACCAATCTGCATTACATTAAATAAACCGGCTCATGATGAGACCTTTTATCCCTTGGTGTTTTGTCCAAGGGCCACTGTCCCGGCTTGGTAACCGACAGCGACAATGTTACTGAACGCAAATCTATGATCCTGAATAGACTAGCTCATGATGAGACCCTCTGTCCTTCAGATTATGTCAAAAGTTAATTGTTTTTTTTTTTGTACTCAAATCGAACCATGGCCAGATTGTAGTTATATTTAATCTCAAATGAGATCATCTTAGCAGATGGGGAGGCAAATCTAACTCTCTTAACGAGAGGGGGTGGTGTAAAAGACTTGAATAGATAACCTTGAAAAATACTGCCCTAATCCTTCTGGAAAAATCTTTACGGAGACCCATCTTATTAATTTATATTTCCATGACTTAATAATTTCTGGTAAAATCTAGAAAGATGAAAAACGTTCACTGTTCAAGACGTAAAACAACATGATAATATTCAGGATAGTAAGATCATGATGCATGATTTGTAAGTCAATCCTCAAGATTTGATGACAGGTTATCAGCCATAGACTAAATGGAGTGATCACTCTTAAAAATTATGCAAATGAAACAGCAAATAGATGTGAGGGGACATTCAAAGAAAACAAGTAAAATGAACACACTAAAAAAATGAGAAACCGAGAAAACCACACAAAATATGTACAAAATAATCCCTTAATGGGGATCAACAGAAATACTTTTTGATGAGATGGCCCTTCACCGGAAGGTTCTCGATGTCCCCCTCCAGCGTCTACAACCTGAATGTGCTAGGACCAAGATTTTCAGTAATGATAAAAGGTCCCAGCCATAGGCATTGGAACTTGGTATGTTTTCCTCTATCTTCGTGCTCTTTGTCCCATTTCAGAACTAGATCACCTACTTCCAACTCCCTACTAGCTGATTTTCTGTGATCAAACCAGCGTTTAACTGTCTTCTAATGTTGGTCAAATTTCTTTCTGGATAACTCTCTTTCCTCCTCCAGTTTAAGCAGAGTATTAATCCGATGTTCCATGGCGGAACATGATGTTTCCTGCACTGACTGGGAGAGCTGCAGAGAGGGTAAAAATAGATGGGGAGGCAAGATAGCTTCTTTACAATATACCGGGAAAAAAGAAGAATTACCTATGGTATCCTTGGGAGTCACTATGTCAGCCCACAGGGCATTTGATAAGGCGTTGTGCCAATTCCTATGATGATTAACCACTGTGCGTTTCATAATTTTAATTAAATTTTTATTGGAAGACTCAGCTAATTCGTTACCCTGAGGATAATAATTAGCTGAATACTTTAACTTTATACCCTTTTCCAATCCATATTCTGTTAATTTTACAGAAGAGAAATAGGTTGCATTGTAAAAAATCAAAGACTCGGGAACGCCAAACCTGGTGATAATAAAAGAGTCAAGGAACGGTATCACATGTTCTGAGTTAACCACTCACAAGGGGATGGCTTTGACCCATCTAGTGAAATAATCAGTGGCTGTCAGAATGTATTTGTGCTGCTGTGAGGAAGCTGGTGTAATTGGACCAACAATGTCCAAACCCCATTGTTGAAATGGAACTTCAACAATAACAGGATGAAGCGGTAATACTGCTTTCTTAAGTCTTCCACCTGCTCTCTGACACTCTTGACATTTCCTAGCAAAGGCATATGCATCTTTGAACAACATAGGCCAGTAATATCCATCTTTGAGTAATTTATGCACAGTGGTTTCTCCGCCAAAGTGTCCCCCGGCTGGCCCTGCATGTAATTGAGACAACACACTATCAGCTTGATTTCCTTCTAAACAGCGAAGGAGGAATCCTTCAAAATTATTTTTGAACAGAATGTTATCAATCAGCTGATAAGGGGCATATCTTAATCTCAAAGCCCTTTTGCTACGTGAATCTAAATGTTCAGGAGCATTTCCATGCAATAAAAAGAACTTAATTTCGTGATACCAGGTATCAGAAAGGGCTGAGATTGGAAACACTTCCCTTTCAAACAAAAAATGTTCATCAATAAAGTGCATATCAGATTTAGACATGTCTGAAGATCTGGCTGCCAACTTACAAAGTCCCTGTCATCTGACAATATTTAAAGGATTGATTTCCAAGTCATACTCCTGAAGTGCTGTAACCCAATGGGCTCGTTTTTCACCCAAGTCCTTTTGTACCAAAATATTTCTGACTGCAGAATATGGCACAATAACCTTGGTATGAGACTTTAGCAGATAAGGCCGAAAATGTTTTACTGACTTAAAAACAACAAATGCTTGTTTGTCTACTTCTGGATAATTAAGTTATGTGCCGTTTAAACCGGAACTGGTAAAAGCAATGGGAGCTTCATTGTTTTCCTAATTTTTCTGCGTAAAAACAGCTGCATATAACGAATCAGAAGCAAAAGTGTACAAAATAAATGGTTTAGAGAAATCGGGGCTTGTTAATGTAGGAGCTTTAGCAATAGATTTTAATATATCACGAAAAGATTGCTTTTCTTCAGGAGACCATTTGAAATCAGCATCTTTCTTAATCATTTTCTGAAGTGGTCTGACAATCTCAGTGAAACTAGGAACGAACCTGGAGACAAAATTTATCTTCCCTAGAAATGACTGCATAGTTTTCTTTGAGTGAGGCATGGAAATCTGTGCTATAGCCTAGGTACGTTTAGGATCAATATTGATGCCTTGTTTTGAAACTACAAACCCCAATAATTTACCTTCTGTAATAGCGAAGATAGATTTCTTGGGATTCAGGGAGATCCCATATTTCTTGCAATGCTCAAAAACCCTCCTAAGATATGTTAGGTGATCAGCTCTGTTTTTTGAAAAGACAGTTGTATCGTCAAGATAAATGACGACAAATTGGTCGATCAGGCCTCTAAACGCAATATCCATTGCCCTTTGAAATGTTGCTCCGGAATTAATTAAACCAAATGGCATCTTCCTGTAAGCGAAAGTTCCCCAAGGGGTTCTGAAGATTGTTTTCAACTGGTCTGTTTTAGATACTAACACTTGGTTGTATACCGAAAAGCCATCTAAAAGTGAGAACATTTCAGATCCAGAGACCTGTTGTAATATCTTTTCCATAGGTGGAATGGGATAATTATCCTTTTATGAAACCTTGTTTAGATTTTGGAAATCAACGCACAACCTAATATCACCATTTTTCTTTCTAACAGGGACAAGATTTTCCACCCACTTCATATGCCGCACTAGAAAAATTATTCTAGCTGCGAGGAATTTGTTAAGCTCTTTCTTAACAGCCGGTTCTAGGCTAGGGTGCATTTTCCTCAACTTCTGCTGGAAAGGTTTAGCCTGTTGTTTCATGGGGATGACATGTTGCATTATGTTTGGATAAAATGTCTTGAGATCGTCATATGTCCAAGCAAAAATATCTTTAAACTCATTAAAGAGTCGTATGAAAGCTGTTTTTCCTGGGGGGTGCATGTACTGCCCAGATTGACACATTGAGGGTTGTGTTCGGTACCTAGATTGATGACTTCAGATCACATAGTAGAGCTATTGTTTTTACAGTTCCTTACACCTTTAAATTTGTCCTTCAAATCATAAAATTTCTCAAGTTTAATAACAGATCTAGGGAGATTACTTACCTGATCAAGAGATTCTTCAATTGAACAAGGTTTATGGATTACCGCAAAGTTGTACAGATCTTCATCATGAGTCATTTCATCGATGAATGCATCCTTGAAGGTGTCCTTCATGATCAAAAAATCGAGTAATTGCTCGTCATGGTCAAAGACTCTCCAGTTGACAATATTATCAGGTATGGAAGGTCTGAAAAGCAATTCAATAGAGAAAGAATCAGCCAACATCCCTTCAGATGGAATTAACCTTGAAGCAACATTTGCTAGGAGATCTGCTTCCTGATTCAAATAACGAGGGATAGAATTTATGTTAAAATCTTCAAATGATAATAATAAATTCCACACCTCTGTCTGGTAATTTCTTAGATGCCCAGCAATGCAATGTATAGTGTTACGTACCTGTCTAACGATAAATTCAGAATCTCCTAACACTACCAAAGCTTTAGCTCCTAGATCAA
>LPNX010533728.1:107218-131310 GCA_001517045.1 Pseudotsuga menziesii | reverse complement strand
CTCTCTATATCTCTCTCCTAGCCTCTTCCCCCCCCCCACTCCACCTCTCTCTCACTCTCCCTCTCTCTCTTGCTTGCTTCTGGGCTCTCCCACTATTATATCTAAATGAAATTAATGTTTCCCATGCCTAAACTTTTAAAATAAAAATGATAAATTTCAAGAAAAGCTATTTTTATATAAAACGAAGATTATAAAGTTTAAAAAGAACTTAATATTTGTTACCTAAAGTTAGATAAAAAGATGATTATAAAATTCAAAAAAGACCTAGTTTTTTTATAGCTAAACTTCTAAGAGGAAAATTATATAGTACAAGATAACTCTCTCTTTCTAAAAAAAATCCTATAAAGTTTAATAACAATGTTTCTTATATAAAATCTAAAAATAAATCTCTCTTTCTTAAAAAAAAAAACATATAAAATCTAATAACTGAATGTTTCTTATATAAAATCTAAAAATAACCTTGAATGTTTCTTAGATTTCTAAAAAGATGGTTATAAAGTCAAAGAATAACTAACCATTTTATACCTAAACTTTGGATAGACTTAATCTATAGAATATTATGAACAATATGTTCAAATATGTTTGACAAATATCATTTAAATTCTTGAAATCAAATGCTAGGCTTTCAAAGAAAAAATAATATAAAATAATTATTATAGTTTTGTGGGTTTTCAATTTCAACTCTTAAGATATGGAAACCGTCACTCTCCGAAGTAGGTATATTAATGTGACCTATGTAATTGCGGTAAAAAATGGAATGGATTTTATGGATGGATTAATATTTCTGTTGACTCATAAAGTAATGTATACTCTGGGTTGCTACAAAGTAGTATGTAAAAGAAAAGAAAAACTATTCGCATCATGGGCTGCTTATCTACCTAGGTCAATGGATTAGATCAATGGCTTTCCAAGAAAAACTAATGGCATCAGGGGCTCCTTATCTACCTAGGTCAATGGCTTTACAAGAGGTCTCGTCATTTTTCCTTGTCAATGTTCGTCAGTTCTGCATGGACAAATTGTTGACATCTGAAGGACAAGGTGCACATACTCAAGAATAACTGAGAGACAATTCAGTCGTATGCATAAAGGAGGCCCCTATGTTCGACCGTGCGATCTGGCGAGGGACAAAACCCTATGATCCAAACAACATTTGAGCAGCTAAATACAGGTGAAATATATATTTATCGGGAACACATTTTTTATCTCCAAAACCCTCTTAATTTTTTTATAAATTAGTATAGATCCAAAACCTTCTAAATCATATCAAGAAAATCTAGAGTCAAAGGAAACCTACTTTGAATAGATATGAATCCTTGGTTTGGTAAATAATGGGTTCTTAGATTAGGAGTTCCAATTTACTCCCAATACTAAATTTGAATGTGCATGAAAGTAATATAGGCAGTTCAAAAATACAAATAAAATGCATGACGGCAACTATAAAATCCCAAGTTACATAGCTTCTCCATGGATTGGTTGGTGGGTGTAGATAAACATCATTTACTATAGGTTTTGAATGACTCGAATCATACAGTTATAATGGAGGGAAATTAAATTGCCGTGGGCCTTGAAGGATCCTTCAGGGTGTGCTTTCCCTCCTAGAACTTTTAGATGAGCTTTATGCCCTGCTCTCAGAGTGGCTCAGGCTAAACTTTCTCTACAGGAAATGGGAATATTTTACAACCCAATAGCCTTTGGCATCCAAAGAGGAGTTGGAAATGCTGGGCAGAAACGTGACAGAAAAATATGAGCAGCTGGGCGAAGCTAATATAAATTTGAGGAAAGAAGGCATATTATTAAATTTAGTCATGGTCTGAGCACACACTGAAACAGAGAGACTTTAAAGAGAATACACATCAGATATTCATTCGTTCTTTCTATTAATTTGCTCAAACGAGGAACAATACATGATTTCTATTACTTTTCTCAAAGAAGAAACAATATAAGTAGGAAAATAACCATTCTTCTTCCAACGAGCCTAAGAAGAGAATCTGCATCCATAACCATTCTTTTTCCAACGAGCCTAAGAACCAGCGAGAAGAAAATATTATGTCAATGAAATCTTTTCATATTTGAAGGAGATGATATTATATGTTGATGGAAGAACCTAGGTCCCCATGCAAACATACCGTCATTAGATAAGATTTGAACTCATATGAGACAACAATTCCGATAAACCTAAACTTCTAAAGCCAATGAATCCAGTTGGAGCAAAAGCTGAGGAACCTCTATAAGAGAAAAAATTGATAAATATAATAACCATTACAACATTACTAATACTGAAATCTTTACAATATAATAACCTCTATAGTAGAAGAAGTTATTCGAGAAATCTTACCTGTTATCAAAAAATTCACAGAAATTGGGTTTCCGGGATGCTTTCTTACAAGCTGCATGATGGGTTTCCGTCATGCTGCATGATCTGGAGCTGCCTCTCGAACTTCAATTGGGTCACATACACAAAAGGCCAAACATAATCCACAAGCTACACAGAGAACAAACATAACCCACCAAACAATAACTGCTAAATGGGACTGCTCTTGAGTTAAAAGCAAGCAGAAAGCACATAAAAGAGAATCGAGGCCCAAAGCCTCTAAACGATTTAAACCAATGGGAAATCTGCTTTTGTCCGCAATGTCCAGTTGTCACGTTAGCTTTTTTCATTAGTTTTTTTCGCAGATCTAGCCGTTATGTTGAGGAACGTAAATTCAACTTTAAACTCATCCATTCAATCAGATCCCAACGGCCAAACACATTTCATTAAAACTTTATCAGAAGCTCTTTCATGCACAAGGTTTTTAAAATCCAATCTTTTAAAAATAAATTTAAAAAAAAAACAGCACTAATATAAGATCATAATCATTCTTATGGGACACCATGGCAAGAAAATAAATGTGACTTATTAGCCCCATTCCATTTTATAAAATTTTCAAATTTTTTGCTTTAAGGTGATGTGATGAAAACAATTCAATGTTCAAATCTATGACCAATGCAAAGATATGATATGCGAAAGGATACAATTCCTTAATTAACGTTTTTTTAATTAAAAATAAAATTATAATGAATTTAAAAATATTATAAAATAAAGGTTTAAGATTATAAAACTCGCTTGCAGGTAGATTTAAGACTGTATACTATAATGTGTAGTTAATTTATTTGTAGTGGAAAATTTAAAATATTAAATTAAAGGCAGATATTGTTTATATTTAATTTTAGTTGTTAATTTTAATCTGGTTTATGGTAAGAGTAAATTAATTTTCATTTCAGATTGTGAGGGATCAAATATTTGGAAATGTAATCTTTTTTATGAATGCTTTTTTAATTATAAAAAAAATGTAAATTATACTAGCTCCTTTATCAAGGGCAGAGAGGGATTAAATCTCTGGAGCTGCAAACCTCTTTTTAGGTATTGCACTCAATAAACTATCAACTTTGGTGTGTCCTATATATAACCATTGATTTGATTCAAACCAAAAGACACATCTTTTTATTTAAGCTCCACATATAATATTTTTATTATTAATATTTAATATTATTTATGGCAGACATATAATACTTTTTATTAATTTTTATTTTGTTACGAACAAACATTACAACATTTCCCCATACATGGTTTTAAAACTATATGCAAGGCCCTCCTACAACCATAAGTTGTTTAGGAAGCCTTGCACATGGTCTTAAAACCATTTGCAAGGCCCTCCTAAACCATGTACAATAAAACCATGGGCTATTTAGGAGGCCTTGCACATGGTTTTAAAACCATGTGCAAACCATGTGCAAGGCCCTCTTGAACCATGTACAATAAAACCATGGGTTGTTTAGAAGACCTTATGTGCAAGGCCAATATTTGTTTGCACATAATTCAATTTTTTATTTGTTATTATTTTGTTAGGTAAGAACATTACAACATCTCCCCCATATTGTGTATTTTTTCCTCACCCACATTTTTTTTACGAGATAATTAAATTTTTACTTTTTTATTGTTTTGTTAGGTAGGAATATTACAACATCTCCCCCATATTAGGTTGTTTTCATGGGAAACATTTATTTTGGATTATAATTAAATTTTTTATTTTTTATTAATTTTTAGGTATTATTTTTTGCTGACATGTTACAAACGTTACTACGTTACATGACGTTACAAGATCTCTCCCATTAAATTCACTATCACTATTATTTTTTGCCACAAACATTACTAACATTACATCGCGTTACAAGATCTCCTCCATACTGGGCTATAGAGCGCCTCTCAGTGCAATCAATTATTAAATTAGACAATATATTAACTCTAGTTGAAAATAAAGAATCATCCCCACCCCATCCCACTCCACCCCCCCACACACATATATAAGTTGTGGCCTCTAGACATAGTAAACATAGGTTTTTTGTGATATAACTACAAACTCGAATATACACACATATATATAAGTTGTGGCCTCTAGACATAGTAAACATAGGCTTTTGTGATATAACTACAAATCTAAAAAGACAAGTCTAATTTTTTTGGTAAGTATTCTAATTGAGTCTAATTTTATTTCATTGCAAATAAACTATCGTGGAGGATATAACGTGTTCAACCAATTCACATGAAATATGGAAGAACACTCATCATACAAAATCTAAATGGAAAGACACTCAACCTACATCACGAAACTTAAATACATATAAATGAATATAATGGAAAATATATTCATTTAAGATATGTTTATAAATACTATTTACCATTTCTCCCTAACTCATTCGGTTAAGGTGTGGATCTCATCAACAAAGTGACTTAGATTCAATTCCCCTTACTAGGGTGCGCTAGTTGGGAGGCCACACCAAAAATCCAACCAGTTAAGGCTATGTATATGTATATGTAAAATTTAGATTATTTTTGACAATGAAGAATCATAATTAACGAGGAGAAGTAGGTGTGGGAATCATAGTAGATCTCAGAGGAAATAAAACAATAGCCTTTACTTAGGGTTCAAGAAACTAATGATTCAATATAAATTATAACTAATTATCAAGATATAACAATTCTTGGGCATCAAAAGAATGCAACAGGATTAGGGAAAGGAATATTAAGAAAATATTTGAGCGAAAGGCCAAATGCCACCTCCCTTAATCATTTAAATTTTCATTGGAATTACTAAAATTTCATTATTGGAAATATCCAAGTGGTAACACCGAGGAATGGTAGAGATGGAGCCTATAACCTCCCTCGTGGCCTTTGTATCCCTTCTATCCTTTGCAAAATAGTGCACAATTGATACATATACCATGATTAGACCACAGGTACTAAATGAGATTTATGATGGCATGGGATCTAGTATATTTTCTTCAAGACCTTATTGAATTAAGTGTGATTAGAGAATGCTTGTCATGTTTTTGGTGAGTTAGATCAATGTTGAATATTTGGTTATCTTCATTGTTTGGGGATTGGAAATTAGTTGGGTATTATTTGGTCCTCACCCTTTAAATAGTGGAAAATCCCTTCACTAGAGAACACAATGAGTGATCATTTCCTCTTCAGTATCAAAATTTAGAGAATTGAAAGTTGCAATAGAAAATCTATTCCTCCATGCATTATGGAGTGGCATGTCCAATCAAATAGGTGTGCATTATGTGAAACCATGTAGTTGTGCAAGGGAATCATGTGAGAAGTATATAGTTGAGACCCATTAATTTCAAGGTTTATGTGTCACAAAATTGAATAAATCAAGTGAATAATGGAAGTGAAACTATTAGATTTAGATGCATATGGTACACGTAAAGGTGGTAAGTTTAGTCTCAAATTGAATCCGCAAAGAATAAAAAATTGACATGTGAAATCATGGTAGGAAATAATAACATCAAAATGGAAGAGAAAATGAAGGTGGGAGAATCCAACAATTGGAAATAGGAAAGAGAAGGGAAGGGGAAGGAATACTCTATATAGTGTCACAATCTTACTCAGGGAGATCTTCAGGTATAAAGCGAATGCCAACAATATAACAATAAACAATTTAATATGAAAATCTCCATGACCAAAACTAGTCAACTAAACCACACGATCCAAATGATAACTCTATTTAAGTCCATAAAATGTAGATATTTTATTTTATTAAGTTAGTATGTAGGGAAATTTTCATGCTAATTAGAATTTAGTAATCATGTTACTTTTCAGTCTAATTCACATATGTAGAAGAATATGTCTCTTTTTTACTCATTTAAAAAAAAAACCAAAATATATTGAAATTTTTACATTACTTTGTTAGACAATTTGTATAGTCTAATTTCAATACAAATCAAAATTCCTTAAAACTTATATGATCTATTATGGTTGGGTGGGAATAGATCATATCAACAAAGGGTCGGCCTTCAAGTGCTAAATTGGCCTTTCACAAGTTCACTTTCACTAAATATTTTCCTCCCTTTATCCTTCCCCTCCTTTGTCTGGAAAGAGTTACGCACCTTATTAAGGATCAATTTTTTTAGTCGCACTCCATTAACTACTTTTGGTAGCAGTCGATCCTGTAATGTTCTTAATTGAACTGGCGTGATTTTTTTTTGTAATCTATTCTTCATATTAAAATATAGATGAATGTACAAAAAAATAAAGAGTCATAAGCCCTCCGAGGATGGGAAAACAACCTAAAGAAGAGTCATGTGAACCTCTCCATTAGAGAAAATATTCCATAAACATAGTTTCAATGTCATGTTTGTTAAAATATATACTCGAGTCCAAAACTAAGTGTTGCAAAATATAAAATTTGAACTTGAACAAAGCATACATCTTGGTGGCATGTTGATCCTAATACAAAACCTAAAGATAGGTGTAGGAAAATAAGTGGAGAGACTACTTATCAATTTTACCAATGTTGGATGGCAATGTCGGCACCGTTGGCTCTTCGTTGATTTTTCTCGATGATTCCTGTGTGGCTTTGTTGGTGATAACTCCATGAAAGGTGGTAGCATCGTGTGTTCCTTACACATTCATATGTTTATTCTTGGGCTTGACCTTGGTTTCCTCCTCTCCAACATTTCCAATAACGATTCCCTCCTAGACCCCTTAAAAGATGTCATGAATCAAGACGTCCACAACAATGGTTTTGTGTAGAGGCGAAGGGAGATGATTCCACACAACCACCTCTACAAACCAGTCGATAATGTCTTGCACTTTGTCTTTAAGTACAAAAGGGTGGGAATGCATTTTTTCTGCTTCATTAAGGTTGTTGCACCAAAGGTGGAGGGAGTTGGTCATTCTCGCTAGCTTCCCTAAGAGGCCCGCTTCCATTTCTCCCTAATCATGCATGTTTCCCCACCCCCATTCACTTCCTCTATGGCGAGAGTGAGCCATGGGTTCCTAAATATGCATAGTGAAGTCAACCAAAGTATGGTTTGTTCAATGTAAATCATAAGAAGAGTCCACAGGTAGTTGGGGCATGTCACGGAGTTGCACAATGGTTCTTTGCGCACAAATGGAGGGAGATAAATCCCAACTCACTATTGATGGGTGATTAATGTTGCTCGTTCCTCAAGGTCACGTCTAATATTGGGAGGAGGTGGCGCAATTAAGGAGCAAGTATGTGAAGCTTATGTTTCCCTGCGAGTCATCATTGGACTCTTCCATCCGAGCTTCCTCATCCTTTCACTATAAATGTTGTTGCTTCATCCAATTGTCACCCCATCCGACAATTGAACTTTCGTGATTGGTCTTATGTATTAAATAATTTATTAGTGTAATATTTTCTAAGACATGTATAATTAAAAATATATTATTTTAGAATAAAATTTAGAGGAAAGTAAACTAAAATTCATGCGATCTTTTTTAAGAGTTCTACATTATAGAGTTATTCTCTTATAATAAAATTTGGATGAAAGTAAAAGAAAAATCTAATGAAACATTTGATTATGAAGAGTCCATGTTAGAATTTGGTATTTCACATTCATGAGTATTATTATATGTATTATTAAATATTTAGTTATAATTTAATTTAGTTATGATTTAATCCTTCAAACATTTAAACATTAATTTTTAAAAAAACTTTATAAACTTTATAGATTATATTAAAAAAAGTATTTACATTTTTTTCATTAGAATTTTGATTATTTTATTTTATTTAAAAAAATTAAATATTTAATATAAATTATTTTGAAAAAACAAATTGAAAATTTTATTATAAATAAAAAAATAATATGATTTACTAGCGAGAACAATTATCATGTAATTAAAGGTAATGCCACATGAAATGATTTAAATTATATTTAAATTATATGGTAATGGCACATGAAATGATTTAGAAAGGTTGAATTTAACTCTTACAAGATGTTTCCAAGGGTTTAACTATTAACATAATTCCTTATTAAAAAAAGGACTAGCTCTTAACTAATCAAATTACCAGCTCTTAACTAATCAAATTACCCAAGGCTATGAGAAAAAGTTTAAGGATAGATAGTATTTACAATAAAGTCAATATAATTTTTAATCATGGTAAGGCTACTTTCAATGAGTTCATATGATTTCTAATAACTTCAAACATTAATTCTATACATGCAACTTGATACTATTACAATTTAACTTCTTAAGGACAATATCATTTGTTCGTTTACAATTTAACTGCTTAAGGACATTGGTTCGTAAACAATTTAAGATGTTTTCATATTAAAGGTAAATCAAGAATATTATTTTTAAATTTTAAAATGTTTTCTTGTTAAAGGTAATGTATATGGTTAAAAAAATTTAATAAAATTTTAAATTGCTTAAAACGTTCTGGATTTTGAAATATTAAACATTTTGTTACTTTACAAATTATAAAGTGATGTGTACTTTATCTTCATATCGAGGAGATGGTCATCTCCAGTGATTATGATAATCTATTCTCAATTGTGTTTGTGATATTTTAAATTGAGATATATTGCATATTCTGAATTGTGTTTGTGTTATTTTAAATGATAGATATTGTATATTATGGTGTATATTATGATATTGTAATGTGATATATTAATTGGGTTAAATGGATTTAGATTTAGAGTAGTAGTGGGATATATTATTATTTTTTTAATAAGGTTTAATTTTAATATAGGAAATATTGATCTTGTAATATTTATACGTTATTGTTATATTTATGACAAAATTGTATGACTTTATGGAAGTGGAAACATGATGAATTTTTTATTTATAATTCATTATCCTTGAGATATATAGATTTTAGCAATATATTATCATTTTTACTATCTAAAGAAGATAAAGTATATATACAACAATTATTTAAAATATTTTTAAATTTTAGTAATACATTGTCATAATATACTATCTAAACAAGTTGGATTATATAGATAGTACTCAATTATGCATTAGTGTCACATATGTTATCTCCATTCCATATTTGTAAAAATTGCAAAACATGTTATCAATTTTTTTTAGTTTTTAACCTATGGAAAGTAACTTTATCAAATAAGTCACAATGTTTCTTTACTTTCATGATTAATTAGTAATAAATAATCTATGGTGTATTTTAATGAGTATGTATTATGTACAAAAATAATCTAGCTGTAACACTAGAATTTAGTTAATTTCTCTTTTTTCTATGTTTGTAAATGTAGTAACATAACTATGTTTATTATCACCTCTTCATTATAAAACTAATGTTACCTTTATTTAGAATCAGAGATCATGGCCCTTATGTAGTGTACCATCTTGGATATTATAGTTTTGTGATAGTCGAGGAGGATGATTTTTGAAGGATTATGTATCACAAACTTATATTATGGACTTGGTTGGGTAACTTGATGATTTCATCTCATCTTATGTATTCTTATATGCTTAATTATGCATGTATCAAATCCATTTTGGTTAAAAACAAGTTATATGTATGTTTATTTTTTGCATTCATTTAATGATATGAATTATGATATAGGTTTGTAACATGGGAAGACAATCAATAATAGAAATTTTTGGGAAATTAAAATTAATTGAATTTTTCACGAGGGGTGAGGTGTCAACCCAATAAGAGGTTATAAATAAAGAAGAACACACATTGTTTTGGGGGACTTAGAGAGTACATAGATGTCATTGGAATGGCTCTAGGATTCCTAAATTAGATATCAAGGCTAACTTGCTTGGTTGAGGGTGAACAGAATGGTGCTAGAAGTAAGAGAGAATTATCATGTTTATTTTCCTATATTTCAGTTATTGTTGTTGCACATACATGTTTTTCTTTTTGAGCTCTACATCTTAGGACTTACAGCAAGAGAATTTCTCCCTGGATAAGTTTGGGTGGTAAACCAGTTGGTATTTTGAGTTTGAAGATTAAGTTGTTAAAATGTGTAGATCACTTGGGTATTAGTTAAAATATCAATTATGTTACATTTACTTCAATTTAAATATTGAGTAATTTCCTAGAATATTTTCTTAGAGTTGGCTAGTTTAAAATATTACAAAATTGTTGTTATTTATTATGTGTTCACCATGTTTATGTTTGAGTTAATCTATAGAATATTTAACTATTTGTATGTTAACTATAAATGTAAATTTAGATGCATGTGTTTTAGTTATAAATTTGGTGTTTTTCTTAATTCATTATAGACCTTAGAAGCAAATCAATCAAAATGGTGATGAACTGAGGACTATAATGAAACTTGAAGGATGGAGGGTAACAGTGATCCATAAAGGAGAGTGTCGAGGCTTGGGATCTATCCCCAGCCAGGGATCCATCCAAAGGAGTGCATATTGGTAGCATTTAGATTCACTTGAAAGAAATGGGAGACAAATTGAGAAAACTCAGGGTAAACCAATAGGGATTTTGACCTAAGAATTGCTTTCGCATGGAGGAAATGAACCCAAAAATGAAAATCAAATACAAGAGATTAAGAGACCAGATTTGAATAAATGAAAGATGATTCGTTGATAGAAAAAATTGTATGAATGATTCCCTCAAAGAAATACCTAGTTTGGTGGATAAATTCCACCTAAAAACTAATGGGGCACTATGATTTTCAACTCAAATCGAAGGTTTTTTTTACTATAAGAATCATTAGTATGGAGGACCGAAATCGGGTGATGGATGGAGCACCTTACTTTTTCTACTTGACGAGCTTTTTTCTCATACCCTGGAAGGAGATATTTAACCCAAAAAGAAGAAGAAATGAGGATTCCATGTGTGGGATATGACAGTATTCCTTGTCAAGGAGTATTTGGATCTATAATTTTTTTAGGACATAGGAAATACCCTAGGTAACTTCATCAATATATCTGATAAAATGAAGGAAAAAAGGTATACAACATATGCTAGGAGAATTTACATGGACTTATCAAAATCCCTCACATAAGCTATAAACCTTACATGGGAAGATGAGGATTTGAGGTAGTTGTTGGATTATGATAAAATATGTTTATGATGTAGGAATGATCATGAACATGAGAAAATTTTAATATACTTTCCCATGAATTCCCCTCCTCCTCAACCTAAGAAGAATAAAGAAGTGGATAACCAAGGTTTCTCAACAGTGTAGTTGAAGGAACGAGGAGGGAGAAGGAATGATGCACCAAAGATGAATAAAAATCCTATTGTCACTAATCAATTTGTGATATATGGGAAGAAACATGAGAATGAGGAAACCTTGGAATCATTAGTGCAGAAGGAGAGAAACCTAGTTAATAAAAAGAAAATCTAGCAAAAATAACACGGGCGGAAAATACAACTAAAGAATAGTTCATGCCCCAGTAGAAGATGCATATAGAAGAAGCGTAGGATATAGAAATAGAGGATATTAGCCTAGAGGGAATTGAGAAGTCTTATGTAGAAAAAGGTAAATTTTATGTCCCCTAGGAGAAATTTTACTTACTATAAAAATAAATTATAAAGGCTAGGACCGTGAAACCTCTAAGGATCTCAGTTGGTTCCCTGAAGGATCATAAGAGGAAATATGTGGAGACTGGAAATAAATTGGGGAGGAAATCGAATTGGATTTGTATTGCAGAGGCCACAATCAGATTAGTTGAATAAGAGAAGTACCCTGCCATTAGGGCTACTTCAAGTCTATAATTTCTCAAGCGTTTTACAATGAATATTATAACCTGTAACATGATGGGGTTAAATAGCCCTAAAAAACTCAGATTTTGAAGAAAAATTTTCAAAAGGAAAGACCATTCATAATGTTCTTACATGAAACAAAGTATACTGAAGCACGCCTTTTAGAGGTAGGAAGGAAATCATGGCAGGGATATGAATAAATAGGAATAGATGCAGTTGGATCCACTAGGGGCCTTGGGATTATGTAAGATCTGGAAAAGATATCATTCTTGGGATTCATGGTGTTACATAGGTCCATATCAGCATAGTTCTAGGTTGTCAAAACCACCATCAAAGGGATTTTTACCAATGTCTATGGGCCTCATTCCCCTCAGCAAGAGGGGGATTTCATTGAGTCTCTATGAATGGTTCATCATTGGTTCAATGGAATACACTTGGTGATAAGGGGGATTTCAATAAGATCGCCTTCCTAGAAGAGAAAAATGGAAGAAAAACAAGCTTGGAGGGGAAAAGTCTCCCCTTTATAGAATCCATAGAGAATGTGAGATTGGTTTATATTATTTTTGTTGAGGATATTTTTAGTTCGAAAAATAAGAGAGGAGGAGACATGAACATTACTTCTTTCTTGGACTGGTTTCTAATCTTGGATTTAGGGTTGGATCTAGGTAGTGATATCTCAGCCATGATATTACCCTTATCAAGATCAAATAATTGGTTGGTCTCTTTATGGTGGAGTGAGTTAGGTTCCTAATTCAAGAAACCTTTCTGGTTTGAGTAGTTTTGTCTTAGCCATCTAGAATTTAGAAATAAAGTGCACCAATGGTGGGAGGACTTAAGGGAAGAAGATGGTCAAATCATGTATTAGTTTCAGAAAAAACTAAAATATCTTAAAGGTAAAATAAGTAAGTGGAACAAGGAGGAGTTTGGTAACATATTCAAAGATAAGATATACCTACAAGGGAGAATCAAAAGAATTCAAAGGCATGGGATGGGGGAGGGTTACTCCCCTTTTCTTTGAGAGTAGGAAGAGAATGTTCTATCCAAACTCTTAGACAGAGAACACTACTAATAAATTATATGGAAACAAAAATATGTCAAAATAAGGTTTTGTTTTGAATGTCTTCCTTGTGAGAGTTCCTTCCTTTATATAGAAACTGTTAGGCTAATTACAAGGCTGAAAATCAGCCATTACATCTGACTATGCACAGCAAGTAGCTGATCTGAATAGAAACTATCGGGCTAATTACAAGGCTGAAAATAATCCATTACATCTAACTATGCACGGTAAGTAGCTGATCTAAATAGAAACTGTCAATTTTGCTAACATCCCCCTTCAAATTGATGCTGGGTGATTAAGAAGCATCAATTTATCAATCAGGAACTAATGGCGAGGACGAGAGAGAGCCCTGGTGAAGACATCAGCAGTTTGGTGTTCAATGGAAATGTGTGGAAGAGTAATCTCATAGTGAACAATGGCTTCACGAATGGAATGACAATCCACTTCAATATGTTTGGTGCACTCATGAAAAACCAGATTGGAAACAATATGAATAGCACTGGTATTATCAACATGAAGAGGAGTAGGAGTAAGCAGTGGAACACTAAGTTCACCTAACAACCCTCGTATCCATACAATTTCAGAACAGGCAGACCACATAGCCCGATATTTAGACTTGGTGGATGAATTCGAGACACAAGCCTACTTCTTACTCTTCCAAGCAATAAGGGCATCACCAAGAAACATACACCAACCTGTAACAGAACGACGAGTATCCACACAACGAGCACAGTCAGAATCACTAAAACCCTCCACCTGTAAAGAATTCCCTGAAGGGAAAAATAAATCGTGACTAGATGTCCCTTTGAGGTATCGAAGAAGACGACGGACAATGGCCAAATGTGTCTGGCAAGGAGCCTGCATAAAATGACTGACCTGCTAAATAGTAAATGAGATATCAGGTCAAGTAATGGTAAAATAATTCAAACTACCCACCAACTATTGATACATCGAGGGATCAGATAAGGAATCACCACTCGCCTGATGCAACTTCAAATTGACCTCCATAGGTGTAAGAACGGAATTACCGTCTTGAAGACCGGCTAAAGAAAGAAGTTCTTGGGTATACTTATGCTGATGTAAGAGCATTCCATTTGGACAATGTTGGAACTTAAGTCCAAGAAAATACTACAGTGGACCAAGATCTTTCATATGAAACGAAGATTTGAGGTACTGCTAGAGTTGCTCAATTAACGGGAGATCAGATCCGGTAATCACAATATCATTGACATACACAAGAAGTATAACGATCCCAATAGTAGTCTTGAAAAAGAAGAGAGAGGATTCATATTGACTCTGAGTAAAAGCGAAATCCAGTAGAGTAGTATGAAACTTCTCAAACCATGCCCGCGGTGCCTGCTTCAAACCATACAAAGACCGCTTCAAGCGACAAACCTCAACAGAAGAGGGAGGAAACAAGCAAGGAGGAGGAGACATAAATATTGCTTCCTTTAGATCACCATGTAAAAACACATTCTTCACATCCATCTGGCGAAGCGACCATCCTTTCGAAATAGCAAGAGCCATAATAGTGCGAACAAAAGTCATTTTGGCCATGGGAGTGAATGTTTCCTCATAATCAAGCCCATACTCCTGCCAATTCCCGAGTGCAACTAGACAAGATTTATGTCTTTTGATAGAGCCATCACCATGTAGCTTGATGGTGTATACCCATTTGCACCCAATAGGATTAACTCTAGCAGGACAAGTGATGATGTCCCAAGTGTGATTGTCTTGAAGAGCCTGAAGTTCGTCCTGCATAGCTTGGCACCAACACTCTAGAGTAGAAGCATGAGAATAAGACTTAGGCACAAAATTAGTATCAAGAGTATCCTAAAGAGCGAAAGAATAAAACCCATACCAATTCATAGGTTGGGAAACCCTAGTAGACCGGTGGGGCTCATGCAAGATAGGATCAAGTGGCAGTTCAAAGGAAGGAAGAGGCAGTGGGCAGCGTCGCTGATACACAAGACCTGGCTGAAAATGAGTAGGAGTACTAGACACATCATAAAAAGGAGGAAGCGAAATAGAGGAAGAAACAAGATTAGTACAAGATGGAAAGAAATATTGATTTAAAAGAAAAAAAGCACATTTTGAGAAATACGAAGCTTTTTAGCATTCACATAATAACGCACAAACCCTTTATGATAGTTACTATAGCCAAGAAAATCACACTGAACAGCTTTGGCATCAAGTTTGTGACGTTCAATGGGAGGTAATTGAACAAATTAGATGCAACCAAAAACATGCAGAGAATTATATTCAGGAGGAACACCAAACAAACGAGAATATGGAGAATCAAAATGCAAGGTAGGAGAAGGAAAATGATTAATCAAATATACAGCCGTAGATAATGCCTCTACCCAAAATCTAGGAGGGACAGAAGATTCAAGCATCAAGGTATGAACAACATCTAAAATATGTCTATTCTTACGCTTGGCGACTCCATTCTGTTGAAGGGTGTAAGGACAAGAACGCTGAGAGAGAATACCCTTCTGTTGTAGGAAAGATTGAAAATCATGAGACATATATTCCCCCCCTTCTGTTAAGGTCTTAATATAGGTAGAAAATTGTGTTTCTACATAGGCAACAAAATTTTGGAAGGTCGAAAACACATCAGCTTTAGAATGAAGAAAATAGACCCAAGTGAAACGACTGTAATCATCAATAAATGTCACAAAATACCTGTATTGAGCATGAGAAATAATAGGACTCATACCCCAAACATCAGAATGAATAATCTCAAAGCATGTAGAAGCATGACTACCTTGCAAAGCAAAATGGTAAAGAATTGATTTTACCAATTTTACAAGGTGCACAATCAAAAGACAAGGAAGAAAATGCATTTGTATTGCTCAAATAACCATGTTTTATAAGATGTGTCAAAATTACAGAGTTGGGATGTCCCAATTTATTATGCCAAAAATGGCTATTATTAGCAATAGCGGAACAACCAACAGAAATTGACCAAGGAACGGAAAATGATTGAAGAGGAAAAAGACATCCCACTTTAGGCCCCTTCGATATCTCCTGTCCTAATGCTTGATCCTTCACACAACAACCACTACGATCAAAATGAAGAGAACAATTTTCTTCTACTAATTGTCCAACAAAAATGAGATTGGCAGATAAATTAGGAGACATTAAAACATTAGTAAAGGAAGACCCCATATTTCCAACCGCAATAGTAGGAAGAGAACTGCCATTGGCGATCTGAATATGCTGCTCACCATCATACTTACGAACATTATGTAAAGATGCCGGACTTCCAGTCATGTGATTGGAAGCCGCAGAGTCAATTAACCAAGGAGAAGGAAGAATATGTTTCTTACCTTGGAGACCAAGAGCAGAAAGAGCGGAAACAATGATCTGTTGAACCTGCTCGGGAGTAAGGTTGGAAGAAGAACTCGGAACAACGGGCTGAACGGAAGATGCAGGCACAAAGGTGGACTGAAAAATAATATGAAAAGTAGGAGCAGATCGATTTTGAGGGTGTACACAACAATCCTTATTGATATGGCCTTCCTTCTTGCAATAATTGCAGAATTTCTTGCTGCAATGTTTTGCAATGTGCCCAACTTCCTTGCAACAATAACACTGTAGCGGAGATCTGTATCGTCCTTTGCCGTGAGCAGCATAGGCCACATTAACTAGCTTAGTACCACCAACATCTTGAGAAATGCCAAGCTATGAGGAAAGGCGCTATTCTTCATGCAAGAGTTCACCCAAGCAGACATCCAAAGAGGGGACAGGTGTGCGATTGATTAACCCAGCTCATGCACTTTCAAACTTGGGTCAGAGCTTCATCAAAAATTGATCCCACTGGCTCTCAGAATGAACTTCTTGTAGTGCCACTAAAGAATCTTTGGGAACCTTATAGTGTACCAACCCAGAATAATCACTCCATAAATTAAGAAAATAGGAATAGAATTTTTCAATCGATAGGTTTCCTTGGCAATAGTTTCTGATGTCCAACTCCAATTGAAGCTTTCAGGTAGAATTATCTTGATAATAAATCCATCGAAGGTAATCCCACATTGTATTAACAGTAGTGAACCCACGAATATTGTTGACCATATGGGGTTCAACAGAACTTAGTAGCCAGGAAGCAATTTTGGCATCCCTGTCTTCCCATAAACTAAGTTCCTTGGGATTAGTTGGAGCCAGAGAATACCCATCCAAATGACCCCATAACTCCTTCCCTTTCACAAACATTCTGAACTGGAATTCCCGACTGGCATAGTTCTTGCCATTAAAGCTAACAATAGAATTTTTGCTTGACATAATAACCACCAGAAAAAAATAACTGAAATTGTGACAACCCCACACCAGAATTGCGACATCCCAAAACACCCAAAAATCCAAAAAAAAATCCTTTGGAAAGCTAAGAGATTGCCGACAGAACCTATGAAGAGGTTTTTGACAGTCCCGATGCTGAGAAAAAAAAACGTGAAAATAACTTGGGGCTCTGATACCATGTCAAAATAAGGTTTTGTTTTGAATGTCTTCCTTATGAGAGTTCCTTTCTTTATATAGAAACTGTTGGGATAATTACAAGGCTGAAAATCAGCCATTACATATGACTATGCACAATAAGTAGCTGATCTGAATAGAAACTGTTGGGCTAATTACAAGGATGAAAACCATCCATTGCATCTGACTATGCACGGTAAGTAGCTGATCTAAATAGAAACTATCAATTCTGCTAACAAAATATAGGGTTAATAGACCCAAGGAAGGGGAGAGGAACACCAATTCTTTTCATCAATCTACAATTCAACATCACACCTAGAACTGAATCCTACATCTTCAGAGGGAATATGGGAAATGGATCGATACTCAAGAATATGATGAAGGAGAACTCGTTCAATTCTTTGAAAACATCATGGAGGATCCTAGCCTGGATAGAAGAGAGGAAAAAAGTGCATCGCCCATCATATTCCTACTGTAGTCACTGATGACAAAAATGAGTTGTTAATGAAGCCAATCCTACTGTGGGAATTCAAAGATGTTTTGAAACAAATGGCCGATGGAAAATTGTCGGGACTTGATGGTTTCACTATGAATTTTTTCCATCATTTCTGGGATATGGTGATGGAGTAAGTTTGGAAAATTGTGGAGGAATCCAAGAAATTGCAACATATCTTATTGGATTTCAATGCCACATTCCTCACTCTAAATCCGAAAAATGAGGGTGCATATTCACCAAGTATGTTTAGACCTATTGAAATTTGCAATTTGATTTATAAGATTATAACAAAGATAATTTCCAATCGTTTAAAGCCAATTCTATCAACACTAATATGCCAGAAATAATTGGCATTCATGGAGGGGCGCCAAATTATGGATGATATCACTTTTTTGCATGAGGTCATCCATTCTCTCAAAACAACCTGGATTCCTCGGATGATACTAAAACTTGAAATAACCAAATCCTACAATAAGCTCGATTTCCAATACATTTGTGGGGTTGTAAGAGTATTTGGGTTCCAATAGGATTGGATGAGATGGATAATACAACTCATATCATCAGTATTGTTATATGTTCTAGTTAATGATGCCCCATCATTCCTCCTTGGACCCTCAAGAGAGATCAATAAATGGGACCCGTTATCTCCTTTCCTCTTCTTCCTCATGGTAGAGGGCTTATGGAGATCCATCAAAGCTATGAAATAAAACCAAGAGATATAGGTATGATAGGTGCACCTTTAATAAGAAAATCAAATTTACCAATAGTTTTTGTGTGACACTATGCGGATGGGTCACTCGTCCATATAGGAAGCAAGATCCATTAAGAGATTTCTTTAGGATTTTGGTGAAGCATTACACTTCGATATTAACAAAAGGAAGTATTAGGTGTTTTTATTTAATACTACTAGGATAACTAAGCTCAAAATATGCAGAATTCTCAGATTCTAGTACAACTCCGTTCCATCCAGATACTTAGGTGCCCCACTGGTGGAGTTAATTGATCGTAAAGTCTCCTTGAAATATCTATTGGAAAAAATGAGAGGCAACTATTGAATTTGACCTACCAACCCCTAAATTTGGTGAGTCAGCTGGTTTTGGTAAAATATGTTATCTAGGATTTTCCTTTCTATCTATTTCTAGCATGGAGGTTCTAAAGGTAGTTTTAAAGGAAATCCAAAACATTCAGAGGAAATTTCTTCTGAGTGGGGGAGGAGACCAAATGAAATGGGATTTGGTAAAATGGGAGAGTATTTTCAAGCCAAAATTCTATGGGGGTATAAGGCTACATGACCTTGGAAAAATGAATGAGTTTTATGGGGAAAAAAATTGGTGGCATTGGGTATCTAAAGGTTTGAAACCATGGGCCAAGTTGTAGCATTGAAAACATGCCATGAGCTGGGAAATTTGGGTCCTTATACATTTTGCACATGACCAAGGAGTATATCACATATGGAAATACAATATGAGAGGTAGGTATTTGGTTGTGGAAAATAGCTTTTGGGAAAAAATAGATGGGGTTTCTATGCACTTCTAGGCTGATGCATGGTAACAACTTCCTAGACTTACAGAATCTCTGGTTATCCCATGCCTTCGCCGGTAGTGTGAATATCAACAGAGAGTGAAGGTAAAGGATTTTTGCATAAGGGATGAGAATTGTAAATTCATAGAATGGGATCAAAGGGACTGGTGGGAGTAGTCAGGGTCATGAGAGGATGTGTTGGTCATGTTGGATTCCCTTCAGGATAGACACATTCAATCCCAAGTAGGTGAGTACATGATGAGATGGGGTATGAACCCTAAGGGATCCTTTTAAATTAAGAAGGTCTATGATATTATGGAATCATTTTATTAGGAATCACTTCAGTGATTTTGGATAAATATATGGGAATAAAAATTGTGGCAAAAAATTTCAACATTTGTGTGCCTTATGTTTAAACAAATAATTATTATTGGTGAGAATATAATGAAAAGAGGGTTTAATGGCCCTTACCAATGCTTCCTTTTCTATAATATCGAGGAAACATTGGACCACCTTCTAGATTCCTACTCCTTTTCACCCCAATTGTGGGATGGATGAGCTATTTCTTTCCATCACTCCAACAAAATTAGAGGAATATTCGATCTTACGTTACACAACCGATAGAAGGACCCATTTCAAAACCCCATAGTTAATCGATTCTAAAACATATTCCAAGTATTTGTGGTGTGGAAGATATGGAAATAAATAAATAAACAGTTTCAAAGGGAATTATACCTCAATCAATAGGGTCTAGATGGTTGGAAAAATGGAGGTATTGGATACTATACACTTATGCTCATGTGAGGAGAAATATTGGCAGTCCCAAGGGGCCGAAGCTCTCCCTCTTCGATCCTATGGGAATATGCGTCAGTTGCAATTCTTCATTCCGTCAAAATACCACTACTTGGTGGATCCAAGTCCTAATCACTAGGTCCCACCCCATTAGATGAAATTTCACCTCAAAATGGGCCTCCTAAAAAAATTAATAAAATAATAGTTAAAATAATAAAATAATATTTATTAATTTTGGAGGAAGAAAAGAAAACACTATTTTTTTATTTGTATTTTAGACATATCTCCCCGTGTTTTTACTCAAATTTCGATTAGAAGAGCTTGTTGGATGCAGAATTAAGTTCTGCATCCAACGAGTACTAACTCAACATACTTTTGATGGACCCCGCTACCCCGAAACCAAGAAATACCTGAAAAATGTGATGATGATGTTGAAAATACAAACAAAAAAAGTAGTTTTTTTATGATACCTATCCCCCAATTTATATTAAAAAAGAGTTTAAGACCTATAAAGTATTTCAAATTTAAAGCAATTTTATTGGCTAACACATGATGACATCGAATTTGAGTTAAAGTTGAAAGGCCCATTTTGAGTTGAAATTTGCTCTAATGTGCTGGGAATCTTCAAGATGAACTTTTAAGGGGCCTCGAAGGGAAATCCTGGGGCCATGGGTTTTGCGGGCCTGATGAGTGACCATGGAGGGAGGTTTGCATCCTTCTTCTATGGAGGTATTGGCCATGAAACAAATAATTATGTAGATATGGAGGGGATGAATCATGGGTTGATCATGTCTTAGAGAAATAATTTGCTCCCATTGATAGTATAAGATGACTCAAAAATAGTGTTAGAAGCATATTCAAATAGCACCCCCTACTCTATGGTATTAGAATTGCTATGCAATTTAGATATTCAAGCAATTAGTTCTGAATTATGATTGCAGTAAAATGAGAATGAAGATACAAACTAAACAAAACAAACCACACAGGAAACAGATGAGTGTAGCTCAGATAATTATAGTATCATTGTCATTAATTAAATCCAGTGTTACAATATTTTACATAATGGAATAATTTGAATGCATTAGGGAGAAATTAGAATCTGCCAACTAGATCTAACCATACCTAACTAAATACCTAACTCATGGTGTCTCAATCAATATTGGAATTCAATAGATCAACTCCCAGATTTCCAGCCAATTCATACAATGAGTAATAACTAGTTAACTCAGCGCAACTAAGTGTGGTAGGTGGGAAAAGGTTCCTACTCCACATGCATCCATGCATAACTAGTTCTAAATAACTAATTGTGATCGAAATGAAATTAACTAGAATCTAACTATTACTAACTAGTTCCAACTCCACCTAACTAATGGAGATTGGTGTCGGGACTCCCAGTGGATCCTAAAATGTATGGATTTGTCTAGGAGGCACCCAAACTGATGCATGCACATGCAATAAGTGGAAGTTAACCTCTAGTAATGTTCCCCACACTCTAGTAACTGGTACATGTGGAGCCATTAGGCCAAGTGGACCCAATGGTACTAGTGGACCCAAATAATTAATTAAGGTTCCTAAGTTAGGCTAAATAATCTAAGTAGAAAGTATGGTCAAGGGAGGATTAATAATCCTAACACCCTCCATGAATCCTAACTTGGACAACTGTGGGCCCTGGTGACAAGACCATAGGTCACCCAAATACAATCTAAAAGTGACAGGAATGATGCATAATACAACTGATGTAGGGAAAACCTCTTAGGAAAACCCCCCTCAAAATAGGAACTTAGAATCAAGCCTTAATGCCCAAAAGAGACCTGAGAAAGGAAAATCTCTTTTTGGTAAGACACTTGGAAAAAATATCTGCAGTATGATCCTTTGTAGGAAAGTAGTGTAGTGTGACGGTTCTGTCATGCACCAGCTCCCAAATGTAGTACATGTGAACCTCTATGTAATTTTTCCTCTGCTTCTAAAGAGGATCATTGCAAATTTTCATTGTACTCTGGTTGTCACAATAAATATTGACTGTAGATGAAGTATGAATCTTGAAATTTGTCAAGATTCCATGTAGCCAATCTTCCTGAATAGCTGCATTCATAGCTCCTCGATAATCTGCTTCTGTTGAAGAGAGTGCAAGTGCTACTTGCTTCTTGTTGGACCAACAAATTGGCCTAGATACAATCATGAATACAAAACATGAGGTGGATTTCCTATCATTTCCATATCCTTCACAGTATGACTCTATAAATATTGTGAGATCCAGTTGTGCTCTAGCTACATAGTAGATCCCATAATATATAGTACCCTGCACATAGTGCAATATCCTCTTTTCTACCTTGCAGTGCAGCTCATGTGGCTCCTACATGTATCTGGAAGCAACACTCACAGCACAAGATATGTCTAGTCTCAAATGTGTGATATAAAAAAGGCTCCCAATGAGATTTCTATAGAGAGTGCTATCTACCAAGGGCGTGGAACCACCTTCTTCAACTTGATGCCTGATAGAAAGGGGCAGGGGGATGCCTTGAAATCCTCCATGTGGAATCTCTTAAGCATGTATGATGAATACCTAGACTATGAGTGATCCGTTGGATCTCAACTTGAGTGCATTAAAAGTTTTTTAAAGAATGCGTTTACCAGTTTGCTTAATTCATGAAACAACATTAACAGAAATTAAATGCTTAAACAGAAATGAAAAGTAAAACTGATAACCAGATGTGGGAAAAAAAAAACACAGAATCAGAGAGTCACAAACAGAAGTTGATAACGGAGTTCACCCCCTTCACTGGGCTACGTCTCCGGGTCCCTCTCCAATGGGTATCGATCCAATTAATCTTTTTAAAATGGTACAAAAATGGTTATGGAATCAACTTTAGCAACTGTAAACAGAATGTTGTACAAAGTATTCAAGACCTCTCTTTTGGAATTTACAATTAGCCTTCAAAAGGAAAAGAAAGCTAAAATTATAATAGAGAATGTCGACTTCCACAGCAACAGCATCTGGACACTTCATAGCAAAACTCTCAGTGCTTCCTTTATTTTATCTTTGAAGGCTTCTCATAACAGAAAAGCGATGTTCAGTGCTCTAAACAATCTGAACCCCCCTTCACTGTAGCTAGAATCATCTATTTAAGCGTTCAATGGGAGGATAAGTATCGGGTTCAACTCGTCTACTACCCATCTTTTCATATTCCATATGCTATCTTTTAATTTCCGTCGAAACGTTTCAACTAGCTTTATGTTACATTCATTTCTGTTCTGCTAAATGTAGCAGCAGTTCCCAACAGTTCCATCTAATACCATGTATGGTATTGCTATCCCACCACACAATGGATATCTGTCACATTTAGAGCTATTCCAAATGTTATATACACTGTCGTAGCATATAACTAAACTTTACAAATGTCGCAGCATACAACTGTTTCATATGAGAACTTTGCTATATAACTAATTCGCTATCGCAGCATACAAATGTCACATCGTATAACTATTTCATATGAGAACTTTGCTATATAACTGATCCACTGTCGCAGCATATAACTATTTCATATGAGAACTTCACTATATAACTGGTCCACTGTCGCAGCATATAACTAGGCTCCACAAATGTCACAGCAAATGTGACTGTGCACCCTCATCTAACCGCCAGAATAGTGCCATTTAATTGTGCACAAGACCGCCAGAGGGTATACACTTGACTGTGTGGGATTTTCACGAACCATTCGATGTTCCACTTGATGGTGCGCAAGCTGCGCGGCCCATG
>LPNX010533728.1:3749-107106 GCA_001517045.1 Pseudotsuga menziesii | reverse complement strand
TAAGTGAGGGTACAGCTCCCTCACTTTTCCAATCTCCATCCATCTTGCTTTTCTAGGATGCATGCCTTTAAGCCCCACTCGAAGGTACTCAACATTCCCCCTTTGTGAAGTCCTTACATTTCTATCAAGAATAACATCATCCTGAAACTCTTTCATGTATTCAGGTGCCATATCATCAACTGAAGGAATTTTTATGTTAGTTTCCTCATCCATGATCATAGGAGGTTCATACAGTTTAAGATTCTCAACATTGAAAACTGAATAGATTTGCATGTATGGAGGCAACTTCAAGAGAAAAGCATAGTACCAATATTTTCCAAAATCTCAAAAGGACCATACTTGATAGGATTATGCTTTTTACCTTCACCTTGCATTCTTTCTTTGGTGATATGTAACCAAACCCTGTCGCCAACCTAAAATTGATGATCAACTTGATGCTTGTCATGCCTGGCTTTGTACTTTGCCTGGCTCTTCTCCAACTGTTCCTGAACTGCCTACTGCACCGCTTGGATTCCCTGAATGAATCTTAGAGCTTTATCTGCATCATGATGTCCATCCACTATATCTTTGCCAAAAGAGAATTCCATCAATGTTTTTGGAATATAACCAAAACAAGTTTCAAAAGGAGATCTTTTCGTGGAATAATGAACTGCATGATTGTAAGCATGTTGTATATACTACAACTGCTCATCCCAAAGTTTAGGATGTTTACTACAATATCCCCTGAGCAGTTGAACCACTGTTTTGTTTACTACCTCTATTTGTCCATCGGTCTGTGGATGAAAAGATGTACTTTTCTTAAGTTTAGTATCCATAAGCTCCCATAAATTTTACCAGAATTCTCCCAAGAACTAGGAATCCCGATCAGATACAATAGACATGGGTAGCCCAAAATGTACCCAAACATTCTGAAAGAATAGATGAGCTGTTTGTTCAGCAGTGATCATTTTGTGACATGGCATTAAGATACACATTTTGTTGAATCTGTCCACAACAACATATAGGTAATCATGCCCTTTCCTAGACATAGGTAGTCCTCCTACAAAGTCCATAGAAATCCTTTCCCAGGGACAAGAAGAAACTGGAAGAGGTGTGTACAAACCCAATTTCCTATTGCTAGGCTTACTCGTTGTACACATAACATATCCTCGTATGTATTTAGCTACATTTTCTTGCATTTGAGGCCAATAACAGTGATTCTGCAATACTGTCAACGTTTTACTTACACCAAAATGTCCTGCAATCAATGAACTATGTGCTTCTCGGATCACATGCACTCTCTCTTTCTCTGGAATACAGAGTTTACTGAGATTATACAGGAGTTTATTATGCACATAATAGTTCTCTTCCTGTTTACCATGTATCAGTGATGCATATACGTTCTTCAAATCTTTATCTTTGGCTGTTGTTCAACGTAAATTTCATGTATTAATGAACTGTTCTGAAGAATGATTGAAGCGTTTGTAGGAGGCCTTGATAACATGTCCCCTATATTATTATGAATTCCCTTTTTATATTTAATTATGAGATGAAACTGTTGCAAGAATCCCATCCATCTTAAATGCCTACTTTGTTGTACTTTAGTTTGAGATTGCAGATATTGAAGTGGCTGATGATCAGTATGTATGATTGTTTCTTTTCCCATGATATAATGTTTCCACTTCTTCACACTCTGTAGTAAAGCATAAAACTCTTTGTCATAAGTTGGATAGTTACTTACCGCAGTAGAGAATGTTTCTAAATGGTAACAGACTGACTTCCTCCCTTGCATCAAAATGGCTCCCATGGAAAAACCGTTGGCATCTGTTTTGATCTCAAATGGCTGCTGCAAATCTAGCAACGTCAAAACTGGTGTTGTACTAATCATTTCCTTCAAAGTTTTGAAGGCCCTCTGATGCTTGCCTCCCCATTGGAAAATTTCTTTAACGCTTGTCAACGCATGTAATGGGGCATCAATGGAAGAAAACCCAGAAATGAATTTCCTCCAATACTGAACCGCACCCAGAAAAATTTTGATTTCAGTAATGGTGTTAGGCCGTGGCCAGTTTACAATGACAACAACCTTGGTTGGTTCCACTCGCAGGTGGCCTCCACCAATAATATGGCCCAAATATACTAAAGAAGTTTTTGAAAACTCACATTTAGACATTTTTACATAAAACTTCTCCTTCCTCAGTACATCTAAAACGTTTTCCACATGTACAATGTGTTCCTCCCAGGTTTTGCTAAACACCAGGATATCATCTAGATATACAATTACAAAATCATCAATGAATGGATGAAAGACGTCATTCATGACCCACATGAAAGTAGCAGGTGCATTACAGAGCCCAAAAGGCATCACAAGCCATTCATGCAAACCCTATTTTGTTTTAAACGCTGTTTTCTAGGCATCATTTTCAGCAACACGGATTTGATGATACCCACTACGCAGATCCAATTTTGTAAAATAAATTGCATGCTTTAACTGATCAAGCAAATCATCAATGCGAGGAAGAGGAAACCTATTTTTAATGGTGATTTTGTTAAGGGCCCTATAGTCAATGCACATCCTCCAAGACCCATCCTTCTTTGGAACCAAGACTATAGGAGAGCCACAAGGAGAAGTGCTTGGTCAGATGAACCCCTTCTCAATCAGCTCCTAAACCTGCTTCTTGATTTCCTCATTCTGCATTACAGACATCTGGTACATGGCTATGTTCGGGAGTGGCACATCCTACTGCAAATGTATCTCATGCTGAATTTCTCTCTTTGGTGGTAACCCTTTCGGATCTTGAAATTAATCATCATACTCAGAAATAATTTCAATTAGTTCAGATTTATGTTTAGGATCACATCCTTCAAAAGATTTAGATATCTCATCATTTTTCACCTTAACCATCATTAACACAAAATTCTTACTAGAATTTACCAGCCTCTTCATTTGTCCTGCAGAGACTATTGCTAGATTTGTTTTTGTATTATGTTCTCGTACAATATATTCCACACCATCTTTAAAAAAATGATACTTATTCTGCTCTCTATAAAAGACTGCTTTCCGGTCATACAAATATGGACTCCCAAGTACAATTCCACAAATGTCAGGTGGTACTACATCCATATCTACCTCATCCATGAACTTTCTAGTAATTGCAAACTTTAATACACATTTCTTTATAACTTGCAATTGTGTATCATTAGTAACCCAACCAAGAGGATAGGGTTTTTCATGAGGCATAGTAACTAAATGCAATTTCTTAACCACTTCTTCTAATATCAGATTTACTTGTGAATGACTATCAAACAATGTATCAATCTTTGTATGATTTGCAATGACATGAACATGAAACAATGCACTTCTATTTTTATCATTTTACTTAGAAGTAGATGGCATATTTGTACTTGCACTAGAACTTGATTTTGCATCAATAGGAAGTGAGATACTTTTATTCTTACCCTGGATTTCAACAGTTTTAACCTTTGTTTCATCACCTGAGTCGGATCCCAAGTCTTGAATAACTGCTGCAATAGATTTTTCTTTTCCTTTATCTTTGTTTCCCCCATACTTATTTGGCCTTAACTCCGGATGAAGTTTCCAACACTTAGAGACATCATGTCCCTTCTGACAATGCGAACATGTAGGCTTTTCACCTTCTTTCTTAACAGTAGCCATCTTCTTTTTCCCCTTATCTTTACCTTTCGATTTGCTGTCAAATTTAAATGATTTCTTCACAAAAGTATCATTAGTATGCTTACCCCTAGCTTCTAAATGTGTATCTTGAACACATACATCATCCAAATTACTGGGGTTAAACATCAACAAAGTATGTCTCAGATAAGAATGCATGCCACCAATGTACTTAAGAAGACTTTCCTGTGTATCTAATGAAGCATTCAATGCAATAGCCCTCTTTTTGAATTCATGAGTATAGTGTTGAATATTTTGTCCTTTAGCTTGTCTAAACATTTTCCAACTCATGGTTAATTGTTGAATATGTCCTAAAGGATAAAATTGCTTCCTTAATACTTCAATAAATTCATTCCAAACTGAAATAATTTTACCGTTCTTTCGAAGATCTTGTTGAATCTTGCTCTCCCACCAAGTAAGAGCCATACCACTCATTCTCAAAGTGGCCAATTGAATTCTAGAAGGGTCATCATTAATGCCCTGCACCCTACAATATACTTCAAGCTGCTTGATCCAATTGTCTAACTTTTCAGCATCTAAATCTCCATCATAAATTGGTAATTCAAATTTTACATCCAATTTGAAATATGGCATATTAATTTGCATTATGGTAATGAGAAGTATGAGAAGAAGAGAAAGTTTGATTAGTTTCAGGAGGATCACCATCACCTCCTACTCCTTTACCCTTTTCTTCCTTCTTCACTTCTGCATCTTTGGATGAAGATCCTTCTTATTTCTTCTTCCTCTATGCACGCTCATCAAGAATAATTTCCATCATGGCTTTCATACTAATAAAAGCCTCCAAAAACTCAGTTTCAGAAATAACAGGTTTTTCCCATTCTGTATGTCCTTCTTCTTCCCCTCATGGAGAAGACATGGTTCTTGAGAATGTTCTCCTTGAGCCAATCTCAAGATCTCCTTCAATTAATTCTCCTTCACCAAGCTTTAACCTGGACTTGGTAAGCATTCACAAACTTGCACAAGCAATTAACCTGCTTTGATACCATAATATGATCCGTCGGATCTCAACTTGAGTGCATTAAAAGTTTTTTAAAGAATGCGTTTACCAGTTTGCTTAATTTATGAAACAACATTAACATAAATTAAATGCTTAAATAGAAATGAAAAGCAAAACTGATAACCAGATATGGGAAAAAAAAACACAGAATCAGAGAGTCACAAATAGAAGTTGATAACAGAGTTCACCCCCTTCACTGGGCTACATCTTCGAGTCCCTCTCCAATGGGTACCGATCCAATTAATCTTTTTAAAATGGTACAAAAATGGTTCTGGAATCAACTTCAGCAACTGTAAATAGAATGCTGTACAAAGTCTTCAAGACCTCTCTTCTAGAATTTACAATTAGCCTTCAAAAGGCAAAGAAAGCTAAAATTATAACAGAGAATGTCGACTTCCACAGCAACAGCATCTGGACACTTCACAGCAAAACTCTCATCACTTCCTTTCTTTTATCTCTGCAAGATTCTCATAACAGAAAAGCGATGCTCGATGCTCTAAACAATATGAACCCCCCTTCACTGCATCCAGAATCGTCTATTTAAGCGTTCAGTGGGAGGATAAGTATCGGGTTCGACTCGTCTGCTACCCATCTTTTCATATTCCATATGCTATCTTTTAATTTCTGTTGAAACGTTTCAACTAGATGTACATTACATTCATTTCTATTCCGCTAAATGTAGTAGCGGTTCCCAATGGTTCCATCTAATACCATCTATGGTATTGCTATCCCTCCACACAATGGATATCCGTCACATTTAGAGCTATTCCAAATGTTATATCCACTGTCACAACATATAAATAAACACTACAAATGTCACAGCATACAACTGTTTCATATGAGAACTTCACTATATAATTGATCTGCTATCGCAGCATACAAATGTTGCAGCATATAACTATTTCATATGAGAACTTTGCTATATAACTAATCCGCTGTCGCGGCATACAAATGTTGCAGCATATAACTAGACTCCACAAATGTCGCAGCAAACATGACCACACACCCTCATCTAACCACCAGAATAGTGCCATTTAACTGTGCACAAGACCGCCAGAGGGTATACACTTGACCGCGTGTGATTTTCACTAACCATTCGATGTTCCACTTTATGGTGCACAAGATGCATGGCCCATGCTATAACTGCATGGCCCATGCTATAACTGCTAGATGTTACACTTGATTTTGGTTATAATATGTCATATCATATATGATATATATGTGTGTGTGTGTGTGTGTGTGTGTGTGTGTGTGTGTGTAACATTCCACCAATTAGCATATATGTGGAGCATTTCACCGTTTGAATGGTAGATGGAACATACATTAAGGCTATTCTTGCACTATGTTTAGCATATGAGTTAACAACATATGTTATGTTCTTTAAACCATATATTAATAACCATTGTACCATATTGGATCAGTGTAATTTTTGAAGATGAATAATCCATCGGATCAGTGAGATCATGATTCCCAAAGTCTTTTGACTTACTTTGAGACCAAGAAACTGTCTTAACAGTCCTAAGTCAGTCATAACGAATGCTTTGTTAAGAACAGACATGATGTTGCTCAATCTAGTAGAAAAGATACTAATTATAAGCAAGTAATCCACATATAATACTACTGGAAGCAAGAACCCCTATTTCTTCTTCATGTAGACATTGCAATCTTATTTGCACATTTCGAACATCTGAGAGATGAGGAAGGAATCCATCTTGGAGTACCATGCCCTTGGGGATTGTTTGATTCCATACAGATATTTCCTCAGTCTACATACTAAGGAAGGATCATCAATAAACACCTCAGGTTGTTTCACATATATCTCTTTGTTACAGAGAGAAACTTCCTATGGATTGGGGTGTACCATAATAGACAACATTGAAACTAGAAATCAATCTTTCCCAATATGCAAGAGAAACCAAACCTCTAACACTAAGGGGTACCGAATCATACCTTGTTCTGGACGGTTGAAGTAGATCCCCATTGACCTTTCCAATTCATGCTTGTATTATCAATTCACTCTCAACAACAACAAACAAGACAATCATGCTCTATAATAGTGTGTTACACCTACTCTATAATATATATTCAATAATCCATAAACAATTAAACATATCGATGGATTCAATATTCATACTCAATTGCACATAATTGGACAAGAAAAGATATTTCTATTAATAAAATCAAAGATTACAATAGTGACAACCTCTGTTGGAATGTCTACGAACTAGAGAAATTGAGTACTCCACCTAGGTCTCCACCACCTCAATCCTCCATCTCTCGATAGCAAGCTCACAAGGAAAGGAAAGCTTGGGAAGAACACAAAGTGTTCCAAAGGGAAAAAGGGATGTAGACTGAAGTATATGCAGACTGCGAAAATAATGGAATATAGTTTACTTGCTCTTCAATTCCTCTCCTACAATGTATCCAAGGGGTTCCTTATATAGCACTCCAAGAGGGTAATGGATGGTCAAATCCAAACAATCTCAAGGAATATGGAAGGCCAAGAGTCAGGATCTCTAGACTCATATGAGGAAAATTCAATAAATATTTGGACTTATGCACACATCCTAATGTATGCGGGTTTGAGGTCAAAAGTCATGTCTACACGCGAGTATAGGTTTAAAAGTTGCATACAACAATAAACATGGATTTTTTAGGGATGATCTTGGAACATCAAAGGATAACACAAGTCCGTGGAGTCTAAAGAGTCTGCAAAGGGACAGGGAAGACTAGAAATATGTGATTAACCATGTGTGGTAAAATTAGCTATAACAAATTCCCCCTAATGTGGTAGCATGATGGCCGACATACATTATAAAATCCATCCCAGACCCAAATACATAAGAGTACAATGGCCATGGATAGGCATGATATACAAAATGTTACATGTGTGGTCATCACCACATAAAATATACAATAGATCAGAATCTCCAAAGTGGATGAATATATACAACAGATCAAGATCTCCATAATAGTTGAAGATATACAATGGATCAAGATATCCATAGTGGATGAAGATATCTGATATACACTAGAATCAAATCACAAGAGTTGAAATCTCATGAACACTGGCATGATCAAGGAAGTAGCTTATATGGAATGCCACCAAGCTGAAAGGTCTTCTACATGAACCGCTATGAATACATGTACTGCTATGCGAATATATGTGTTGAGGTCGAAACTAGTAGTCCATTGTCTAATTACCGGTCATTGATGTATACCTTTAACAGACGCGAGATCACCCATCGATAATGAAAATGGGAATCAAGGTACATAGTGCAATCTAACAAGTGTGAATAGATGTGTTGAGGTTGAACACTTGGAAGAATCCATCAATTAGGGGATATTGATGTATTCCCAAAAATATCGATGGTGAGAGAACCTACCACTGATGACTTTACGTCTCATGGCACTCAAAGGACTCTAGAATCCTATTCCAGAATAAATGATCTGATGTCGATGTAATGGAATCTACCCGAAGGAGCGCATTAAGGAATCCCCCATCAACCAACATGAGGTACTCAGCAATGCTGTATAATTTGGAAGAACAAGATGTGTATGAATCATTACTAGTATCAAGAATGGCTAACATGCAAAGTCAATATAACTGAGGAATGACCGAATCAGGCTTCAACTGTTGATGTAATTGTAACTTTGAAATGTATTCACTTGTATATCTTATGTATTGTACCCCGATGATTATTCCAGGAAGTTTCTGTAATGTAATTGAGCCATGTCATACCCCGATGTTTCAATTGGGATTTTCTATAATGTAAACAAGTCATGTCAAGTCATTGTGGGTAACCCTCCTATTGATCAAGGGTTAAAGTCCCTGCAGTTTCGGAGCCCTAGGGGTATTAGAATCTCGTAGTGAAGTTGGCCCTAGTGAGTTATTGTTAAGTCGGGAATTAGTATAAATAGAGAGTGATCCTCTTTATTTATCACACACTCACTCACACTCAGTTGTAGCACATAACTGAGGGAGAAGAAGTTGTTGGGGCTAGAAAGAAAGAGGCTACTGCTGTCGGGAGATCATCTTACTATTTTGGGGTTTTACTTTGGTCTTGATTATATCTCTGAGAAAGTTGCAAGGTTTTCTCCATTTATGGTTTCCCCGAGGAAAAACATTGTTTTCATTGTCTCTTGTGTTTGATTGTTGTACTTTTTATTCTCTCAGTTAAAAATCCTAAAATAATTCTAGCTTGAATGATAAAATTCTAACATGGTATTAGAGCTAACCTGAGAATAAGACACTATGCAGCTGTGGAAACTAGGGATTCCTACTTTTTGTATCTCTGTCCATATTTTTTCAGCAAAATAAGGTTGGATTGACTCTCCTCCCTAGGGCACATATTTCTGTTGAAGCAGAATTTGATTCTGAGCATTTTCAGTTTTTGACCCGACACTACTACTGAAAATTAGGGATTTCCACAGAAGTGGAATGTTTGAGTGAGCCCAGGACTAGATTTATCTCCTCCTCAAAATCAAAGTTTATAGATCAATATAAAATCATTTCTTTAGATATAACTAAAGGAAATTCAAACCCTAATCTACTCTTGATTCAGCACTGCAGAAATTCAGCTTCAGATCTAGTTTCAACATCTTGACCTGGTAAGATCTAAATTTTTTGTATTTCCATTTGAGATTCTCAGTCAATATGTCTCACCATACCAATATTGATATAAATCTTGAGGTAGATAATAACTTCCAAGCTTGGAAGTATAGGATCTTCCTAGTCCTGGAAGAAAATGATTTGGACTCCTACTTCAATGAGGAGGTTCCAGTTCCAAAGGGAGATGAGGCTAAGGCCTTACGCTAGAAGAATTTGGTTATGGCTAAGAGTATTTTTTCTGATTCAATGAAGGATCACCTCATACCATAGGTTTCCTCCCTAAAGACACCTAAATCTATGTTTTATGCCCTAACCAAATTGTTTGAAGAAAAGAACATAAACCAGAAGATGACTTTGAGGAACCAGTTGAAGAATGTGAAGATTCAAAATGTGGAGAGCATATAGTCTTACTTCACAAGGGTCTCCCAGATCAAAGAAAAAATTGAAGCAGTGGATGAAGAAGTGGATAATGTAGATATTGTAATGACCACCTTGAATGGTATTTCTAGGACATGGGACTCTTTCATTCAAGGGATCCGTGCTAGAAAGAAGCTAGTCAAGTTCAGAAGACTATGGGAAGAATTGTCACAGGAAGAAGCTAGGATAATAACCCAAGAAGAAAATATGGGAAGTGAAGATCAAGCTCTCACAGTTCAATCCAAGAAAAATAGAAGGGACAATCATCATCATCATCACTCTAAAGGTAAGCACTCTTCCTACAAAAAAACTCAACTCAGATGTTATACTTGTGATGAAATAGGACACTATGCCAAAGATTGTCCTAGAAACAAAATAAACTCTCACAAGAAGAAAAACAACAAGAGAAGACATCATGCTCATGTTGCAGAAGATGATGAACCTTCCACAAAGAGAAACAAGCAAGAAAGTGATGACTCTTCAATTGATGAAGAATATGTTTTTATTTCCACTCTCACAAGAAACATCACACATGGAATAAATTATTGTCTTATAGATAGTGGGGCTTCCAAACATATGAAAGGATTCAAAGAGTATTTTGTGAGACTATCAGAACATGAATCACCCCACAAAGTGAAACACAGAGATGACTACCAGTATCCAATAAAAGTTAGTGAGGAATCCTCCTATAATCTAGACTCTGGAAAGTCTATGAATATGAAGGGTGTATTATTTGTATTGGGACTTAAGAAGAACCTCCTCTCCATATCTGCATTATATGCAAAAGGCATGAGGGTTGCATTTGTAGATGGCCAAGTTCTCATGTGGCCAAAGGGAAAAACGTTTGATGATGCAGTAGTGATTGGGGAACAAGAGGGAGGCCTATACAAAATGAAGGGCCCTTCAGAACAAGCTTTGGTCCATGACACAGTAGAGCCAAATGAACTTTGGCATAGAAGGCTTACACATGTGCACTACCACTTGCAAGCAAAGTTGTTGAAGGTCTTCCAGAAATTCAGGAAAAACATGATGGCATCTGCGAAGGATGTGCAAAAGGAAAGAACAAAAAGAAGACATTTCCAAGTAGCGAGAGCAAGGAAAAAGGAATCTTGGAAATCATTCACTATGATGTATGTAGTCCAATGTCGTCAAGTTCATTAAGTGGGTATGTATACTATGTTTCTTTTATTGATGATTTTTCTAGGAAGAAATGGATTTACTTCATGAAGAACAAAGATCAAGTATTCAGCAAGTTCAAGGAATTCAAAGCCTTGATTGAGAACCACACTAAAAATAAGATCAACACTTTTCGATTAGATAATGGTGGAGAATTCACATAAAATGAATTCAAAGAGTTATGCAAAGATTCAAGGATTAAGAGGGAGTTAACCACTCCATATAATCCACAACAAAATGGGGTTGTAGAAAGGAAGAATAGAACGATCATGGAAGCTACAAGGGATATGCTTCATGATCAAGATCTTCCCATGTATATATGGGCTAAAGATGCCAAAAAAATGGTGTATGTATAGAACTGTACTCCACACAGAGTACTCGAGAACAAGACACCTGAAGAATTCTTTTCAAAAAAGAAACCAAAAGTTAGACATCTCAAAAGATTCAGTTGTCCAGTGTACATACACATTCCAAAATAAAAGAGGACAAAGTTATATCCTTCAGGAAAGAAGGGTATATTTGTGGGATACTTTGAAAGCTTCCTAGGATTCAAGAAGATCGACATCAGCAGGGATATGACATTTAACGAAGACTCAACTTACAAAAAATACAGAAAGAAGCCTACTGAAGAACCTGAAGAAACAGAAGCACCCAGAATTCATGACACAACCATGAATGAAGAAATTCAAGTAGAAGATTAAGAATTAGAAGAATCTCAACAACATGTAGATGCACCTCAGGAGAAGAATCCTCATAAGAGGAAACCTGCTTGGGTACGAGAAGCTATCCAAGGTGCAGAAAGATATGGGGCTCCAGAAGAAAATCACAGAGAAACAAAGAGAACCAGGTCCTGCTTAGGGTATGTAGCCTTATTATGTGATTTCATTGATAAAGAACCTTACAACTATGAAGAAGCGGAAAAAAGGAAAGAATGGAAGGATGATATGCTCGAATAGTATCAATTGATTATGAAGAATGATGTTTGGGATGTTATCACAAGACTAGAAGGGAAGTTGGTTGTAAATTCCAAATGGATCTACAAGATGAAGCATGCTACAGATGGCAACATAGAAAAATATAAAGCAGTATTTGTGGCTCGTGGCTTCTCCTAGAAAGAAGGAATAGATTATGAAGAAACTTTTTCACCTGTAGCCAGATACACTTCCATCAGATCAGTACTTGATCTGGCTATAGTAATGAAATGGAATATACACCAAATGGATATCAAGACTACTTTCTTGAATGGTGTATTGGAAGAGGAACTATATGTGGAGTAGCCACTCGGTTTTGAGACACATGACAAGGAGTCTCATGTGTGTAGATTGAAGAAAGCCCTGTACAATTTGAAACAGGAACCCAAGACATGGTATGACAGAATTGATAGCTTTCTATCCAGTTTGGGATTTACCAAGAGTAAAGTAGATTCCAACCTTTACTACAAGGTTGAAGATGGAAACCTAGTGATGCTCCTACTATATGTAGATGATATATTTGTAACACGAATGGATGGGTTGATTGCTGATACAAAGAGGAAGCTTCCTGCCGAGTTCAAAATGAAGGACTTGGGTATGATGCATTATTTTATAGGCATGGAGGTGTGGCAAAATGCAGATGGAATCTCCCTGGGGCAAAGGAAATATATGGTAGAGATTCTCAAGATATTTGGGATGATGGACTGCAAGGCCATGACCACACCTATGGCATCAAACCTGAAGCTATTGAGTGATGCTTCATCAGAAGCGGTTGATGCTATAAAGTATCATCAGATGATTGGGTCCTTGATGTACCTGACACACATGAGACCATATATTTGCTTTGCTATGAACACCTTGAGCTAGTTCCTGATAGATCTGGCACATGTTCACTTGATTATTGCAAAGCATATTCTGAGGTACCTGAAGGGTACAATTTATTATGGGCTCAAGTATGAGGCCACAATAGGATTTGAACCCAAATTTTGACGTCAGAATCTGACGTCATCCGACATTTTGCATAGATGTATCAGATAGCAATCACTCAAAAGAATGTCGATAACAAAATATTTATAGCACTGTCAAATATTGGACATAAGGGCATCAGATTTTGGACCCTTTTAGTGTTGGATAAATGACACTTTCATGTTGAATATTTGACGTCTATGAACCCAATAATGTCAGTTATCCGACCCCTGAGCGTCGGATATCCGACGGGCTGTATAGGTTTTTTTATAAAAAAAAATTAAGGTTTACATGATTTTAAATGTTATGGTACCATACTTTCAATGGTAACAATGTTCAAGGTGTCGAATATCTGACGCATGTCCATTATAAATATAAATTGTTTTAAACATTTCGACATGTTTGTTGTAGAAGTGACAGACGATTTGAGAAAATTATTTGTTCCTCAACAGATTTTTTCAGGAATTGTTTGATTCTTTAATAGGCGGTTGTGGGAATTTTTTTTCATCGATAGACAGTTTGTCGAGAATTTTTTATTCTTCAAATTCTCTCCATTTGACAAAATATTGATGTGTGGTTGATGTGTGGAACTTGATTTTTTAAGACAACTAGTTATATTCAGTAATGAACTTTATGACAAAATTTCAACTAGATTAAATATTCCGGATCCAAACGAAGACAACCGACAATTGCTTGCTAGACTATGGGATGTAGCGAAATGAAGGGGTGATGGAAAATGTTGTTGTCTGTGTACTCAATGCAGGGGATTTAATAAGAGAAGAATATTGATCTCAACAGCCACAAAACATTGCAGGGAACATGGACACACTAAGGGGGGGAATGAATATCATCCATTTGTAGGTTTAGCATTATAAACATTATTATATTCGTTTTTTTTGGTAATTGTATGTATTTTTTTTCATATATCAATGTATATCTATTAATGTTTCCATGTATTTATATTAAAGAAAATACACCCTATAGCATGTCGTCCAGAGGATGTGCTTTCAGAAAAAGTTCAGGATCAGGATCATGGAGCGTGTATGTTCAATGGAGAACAAGTGAATGATCATATTGAACAAGATGATCATGCCAATGATGTAATTGGAGATGATGGTACAAATCCATTGATTCATGATTCATTTAACTTTAGAATGGATGATGATGATGTTGATAATGAAAATGATGATGAATTTGATGATGTTCACGATATACCTCTTCTTGATAAGGCATATCAACCCCTTTATGAAGGCTCAAAAACAAATCTTCTCTTTACTATATTGTTGATAATGAACTTGAAGGTTATGAATGGTATTTCAAACATTGCAATCACACAGACACTAAGGTATCTAAAATAATCCATCACATATATAGGATTATGATAAATTTTATTTGTATTCCTCTAATAATTGTATTGTTAACTCATTATTGATCATCATACAGTTGAAGCATGTTTCGTTAATATTATTTATTTATTACATTAACAATTTTTTTTTTTTTTTTGTAGCTTGATAGCTGAATTTTTGTTACCACCATCAAATATTTTACACCGCACATATCGAGATTTATCTTCCATCGTGAAAGAGATTGGAATGCATTATGAATCAGTTCATGCATGCCCAGATGACCATGTTATATATTATAATGAGAATGAATTTGCAACAGAATGTTTGGAATGTCATGTAAGTAGATATCATACAGATAAAGTAACAAAAAAGGTGCCTCAGAAGTTTCTTCATTATATTCCCATCATTCCATGTTTGCAACAGCTGTTCAGGTGCAAAAACATAGTGCAATTTATGGATTACCATGCCAGGAACAGAAGTCAAGATGATGTTATCCAAATGCCTGCAGATGGTACTGCTTTTAGAGATATTGAGGAAAAGTGGCGTCACTTTAAAGAAGAACCACATAATCTTAGGATTTCTTTGGCAGCAGATGGTGTTAATCCATTTGCACAGATGAAATTCGTTTACATAGTGTGCCTATTTTTTTTATCAACAATAACATTCCTCCATGGTTGTCAATAAAGAGGNATGGACAATACACGATGCCCCTGGGTTAACTTCATTTTGTGGTTTATAATTTTAAGTTCCACTTTAATTGCATTTAATGATATGGAGTAGTTAGAATATTTTATATGTGAATATATTTTACATAGATATTCCATATCTAAATATTGTAGGTCTTCAGACAAACGGTAAATTTGCATGTCCGGTTTGTGGTCCTAAGATAAAATCTCGTCATTCAAAAAGCTTAAGAAAGGAGGTGTTTGATGAGTATAGGAATTTACTCTCTAAGAATCATAGGTATAGAACAATTGAAAGAAATATTTTCAATGGGAAGCATGAGACTGCATTAAAACCATGGAGAATGACACCTCAACTTTGGAAGATGCAATATAATAGAAATCATCATCATGGTACGTATGGATCATCGTATATGAATTTTTATGTATTTTAATTTTTATTGTGATTTGTTTCCTATAGTGGCCATATTTTATTTATGATGTAATTTATTAATTATAAACTAATATTCATGATTTCCATCATGATCGTGAAGGGATTAATGGTCTTCCACGACGAATGAAAAGTTACCATATTCAATTCAGAAGGTTGCCCTACTATGAGCACCTGCACATTGCCCATTTGTTTGATACAATGCATATTGGAAATAATGTTATTGAAACCTTATGGTGACTACTAGATGTGGAAATTGAACCCAGGTGTTAGAACAATTACACTCACAAAAATTGCCAATTACACATGCAAATTACACACAAAGGAGACTGAATATGGAGCAGAACACTAATCTGTATTATATAAGTGTAAAATATCCAACCCTATGAAGTCATAGGCTACAAAACTAAATAATTACATGAGAGATTCAAATGCATAAGGATTCCATTCGAATTTGGTCAAAAGCAGGATTACTAAATCTAAGCAAATCCCCCATAGGTGCATAAAACAGTTTCCAAATCTGTCTAGAAGCTCACGAATTGGAAAAATCAATTAGGAAATCTACTAGATGATGGAATTACAACTCATACATGCTTTTCATAGGATAAAAGAGTGGAGGATGATGAGGACAAAATACAAGTTAACTTCACCTAGTCAAACTTTCCCAATTGCCTTAAAACTCAGCAAAAGCAAGCAATAAAGTAGAAAAAGCAGACATGCACTAGGAAGGCCAGGAATAAAGAAGATTTGATTCCAAGTGGTTTCCCAAGTGCTCCATGACTCAAATTTATCAATTTTGACCACTTTGGATGTGTGGAGGACAACTTGCATAAGGTGGAATATGGAAACTAAGCAAATAAGACAAAAATTGGATTAATTAATGTCTAAGGTAGCTAACTATGGGTTTATTATTCTAAAACCCCCCCTTAAGCCTGACTTATGAGTAAAATATTAGAAAATTATAGGTCCTAGCAACAGGACTTAGTCACCCTTTACATACTACATGTCCATTTAACCAAGGAAAGAGGCAAAAACCCAGTGGGAAAAATCCTCCTTTAAACATGGACAGTAAAACAAAATTTGAAAATCTTGTCATCACTCATGCTTCACATCATGATCAGCAATCCCCAGTAGTGATTTGAGATTGCTGAATTTCTTCTCACAAAAAACTTTGGTGAAGATATCTGCTACTTGTTCTGAAGATGAACAGAAGAGTAGGTGAATGGTGCCATCATGCACAAGCTATCTGATGTAGTGCATATGGATCTCAATGTGTTTGGTTCTCTATCTCTAAACTGGATCATTATAGATTCGAATGGTACTCTGATTATCACAATAGATAGTACTTGAGTATTATGATTCGAAGCCACACTCACCAAGTAACCCCTGCAACCATAAACATTGAGTTGCTACATTTACAACTCCTCTGTACTCTGCTTCTGTAGATGAGAGTGTAATGGCACTCTGTTTCTTGCTTGACTAGTTGATTGGTCCTTCAGCAAGCATGAACACATATCCTAATGTTGACTTTCGATCTGTGTTGTCACCTACCCAATCACTATCAGTAAACCCAATCAAATCAAGATCAGATTTAGCTTTTTAGAAGATCCCATGAGTCCTTGTTCCCTGAACAAAGTTAAGGATCCTTTTGGTTTCTCTCCAATGGATCTCATGAGGCTGATCCATGTATCTTGAAGCCACATTTACTGCATAAGAAATATCAGGTCGATTATGTGTAAGATACAACAAACATCCAATCAATTTTCTATAGAGTGTATTGTTTACCATAAGTGAAGAATTAGCTTCTTCAAGCTTAACTCCTGAAAGGAAGTGAGTCTTGCTTGGCTTGAAATCCTTCATGTTGAATTTGTTCAGAAAATCCAAGGAATACTCATACTGATGCACTTTTATTCCTTGTTTGTTTTGAGCAATCTCGAGCCCCAAGAATTGGTTGAATAAGCCCAAATCAGTCATTGATAATGCATGGTTCATTGAATCCTTCAAGGAAGCAATTTCATCCTTTGAGCTTCTTGTAATGAGAAGGTCATCAACATACAAAAAGAAATTATTAATGAACCATGAATCAGCTTCAAATAGACATTTGTATCTGACTTGCATCGAACAAAATTCAGTGATAGCAAAAAGCTATCAATCTTGGCATACCAAGTCCTGGGGGCTTGCTTAAGCCCATACAATGACTTCTTTAGCCTACAGACAAGAGATGAATTAGTAGAAAATCCTTGAGGATTATGCATTTAAATCTCTTTAGTGATATCTCCATTCAATAAAATCACACTTCACATCCATGTGATGTACCTCCCACTGCTTCAAAGCTGCAATGGCTAAGGCTAGCCTGATGGAGTCCATCTTTGCCACTGGTACAAAGGTCTCATTGTAGTCTATGCCATGTACTTGTGAGTAGCCTTTGGCTACCAATCTATCCTTGTATTTCAAAGGTGAACCATTAGCAGCAAATTTGTTTTTGTAAACCCACTTACACTGAACTAGCTTCCTCCCTGGGGGAAGATCAACCAGCTCCCAAGTGTTGTTCTTCTGGAGTGAGTTGAACTCTTATTTCATGGAGGTTTTCCATATTGGATAATTTTCTGCATATTCATATGTTTTTTGGTTTTATTCAACCATCATATATCATTTCTCTGCAAACATAGGATCTTTCATGCATAGAGCACTCTCAAACTGAGATCTAGTCCTCCTAGGATCATTAGGATTTCCAGCTAGTTCTCCAGCTGCATGAATGGGATTTGCTGCCCATTTTGGACTTGTAGGATTTTAAGGATCTGCAATTAAATAATCATTATCAGACATATCAGAATTAGTAACATCAACTATCTCTTCACTTACATTCAATGGTTCTGGTGGTGAAGAGGATTCTCCAACTTCCACTGCTGCTAGGGGATCTTCTTGGAACTGAACACTCCTTTCAATGAAGGATTTGTTTGTGCTCAAATTGATCAGATTGTACCCTTTTTAATCTTCATAGTACCCAACAAATAGACACTCTTGGCTTTGGGGTTGTAGAGTCTTCCTCTTTTCTATTGGAATTCTAGCTCAAGCACTTGAGCCAAAAATCCTAAAACGGGTCACATCTGGCTTGTGCCCACTCTATGCTTTGAAATGAGTCATACCATCAAGATATTTATGAGGCACCCTATTCTGGATATAGGCTGCATAGTTTATAGCTTCGGCCCAAAACTTTGGTGGGAAAGTCTTAGCCTCCATCATGCAGGTTGCCATCTCTTTCAGTGATCTGTTCTTCCTCTCAGCAACACCATTTTGCTGTGGTGTGTAAGGGATATAATGTTGCATATGAATACCTACATCTACACAATATTGAATTAACTCAGACTAGACATACTCACCACCATTGTCAAATCTGAGGACCTTGAGTTTCCTCCGAGACTAGTTTTCAACCAAATCCTTAAAGACTTTGAAGAGGCCAAAAACTTCAGACTTGTATTTCAGGAAGTAAACACATCGGTACCTGGAAAATTCATCTGTGAATGTCAATGCATATTTGTCCTGAATCATTGACATATGAGGAAATGGGCCAGTAAGATCACCGTGAATCAACTCAAGAGGTGTAGAGGTTCTCTCATGAATAGCTTTCTCAAATTTATGCTCTGGGTGTTTTCCTAAGATGCAACCTTGACAGAATCCTTTGGAAAACTTAATATTTGGTAAGCCTATGAACATTTCTTTTTCACTAAGATCAGAAAGATAATTGTAATTGAGGTGGCCAAATATTTCATGCCAAATCTTGCTTGCCTCATTAGCATGAATCAGAAGAGTAGAGGGGTTTGAGTAAGGCAGGAAGTGTGAGAACATGTATACCTTCTTATTAATTCTTACTCATGATCTAGGAACTAAGAATCAATCTCATGAAAGAATAATCAACAAATAATCATGAAATGGTGTTAATCGAAACCGGAATTGGTTTCCTTTCTGTATATTTAATAAACAATGAATGGTTACAATACCAATGTCGAGCAATGGCTTAATTCCATGAAGAATTCAAATACCTAAGGAGACAATTTGAATTCAGTGAGTGATTCTAGATTAACTGACTCTCAACCATTGGTTCACACCCATTTAACCACTTGACCAAAACCCTAATTGACTCACCAAACCCTAACTAAAGTCAGAGTGCAATAAGTGACTGAATCTCAACTGAAGGAGATCAAACACATTTCATAGCAAGCCAACCATCAAGTGCTAGTGCTACATGACTTCAATGAACCCCGATGAGGTTAACTGAAGCTGAACTAACCATGAAAAGTTGGTGGAGGCACCCTATTGACTCCAGATCATTAAATAATAATAAAAAACAATTAAATAATATATTTAATGAGAGGAGGCACCCTAACTGGCTAGTTGAACTGATTTTAACCACCGGTTAGCAATTAGGTGCATTAATATCACTCAGATCACCCCCAGAGTGCTCCAGTTAGCCTCCTTGACTGTAGGAGAAGGATAAGTTAGCCTCATTTATTGTAGGTAGGTGTGGGTGTGATTTTATGATGGCAATTAATGCTCCATTGATGTTAATTAAACTTAGGATAGTGGTTTAACTAGGCTAATTTGACCAAAAGAGTGTGTATGATGGTAAATGTCTCCAAAACCCCCCCCTTAATCTATACTCAGGAAGAGTTAGAAAACATATATGCATAAAATGCTAGGGCCCCAGCAACAAACACCATAGGTCACCCTGTACAATAAAGTAACTGCTTAATGTAACCAAGGAAATAGGGAAAACCTCATGGGAAAAATACCCCCCCTCAAACTAAGCAGTAAATCAAGAATCGGTTCTTCTATGCAGCAAAATACTGAGACTGTGCATGTGAACCTATGAATACAAAATAAATGAATATGTCTGGATGAATCTTCCACTTTGGAAGAAGAACAATGCACTCAACTGAATAAAAAATATAAACAGTTGCACGGTGAAAACTGGACCCATGTAGAGTAGCTGAAATCATCTGAAGAGATAGCAAAGTTTCTTTAGTATTTGAACCATGTGTGGAACACTCAAGAAACTGATATGTTGCAGACTTGAAAATCAAACCATGAGTGGTAAAATCAGCCCCAATTCTTAGGAGCAAGTGTCTAAGCGGATGCAGAATGTCTTCCTCTTTACTAGTTCTATGAGGAGATGAGCTTGTGACCAAAGGTAGAGAATCCCTGGGACTCTGGAGAATGAATTATTGAGATCCATAAACTGATATAGCTTCAAAAATATCTAATGATTCACAAAATAAAATATCAACAACCTCATAAGAGAAAACTAACACCAAATCCCCAATAGCAAAATTGAAGAATAACTGCGGTACTTGATTTTTCACACCAGAATTGGTCAAAGCAGCTAAAAGCATGAATGAAATATGAACAAAATAATATCAGATCAGAATGTAAATCATATATAAATAAGTTCACAACAGATACAAAATTATGAAATGAAATCAAATCCCCAACAACAGTTTTGTAGGAGACTTGTGGTACTTATTTCTTCACACCGTTGATGAGAACAGCTACAAGCAGTACTGAAGGCTTATGAACCCGAAATTTTGAACCAATAAATATCAGATCAGATCCAAATAATATCATATCAGATCCAATAATATTCATATCAGATCCAAAATTATGGTCAACCGAGACGGTGGATGCACTGTTTTCTTCTTCTTCAAAATTCTGAATTTTGGTGCATGCAATCCTGGAGGAATTTGTTGAAAGATCTAGATCATGGGGAGCGAATGTGTCACTCTTATAATATGATATTTATTCCAAGATATCCAATTTTTTACATATTTGCACACCAGCAGTAACATTAGAGGGATAAAAATCAAATTTCTCTTCACTTTCAGAAGCAGTTACTGGTAAATTTTACACGAAATTCAAAGGAAAATCACCGGTGAATGTTTGCATGGAAGTGCTGCAGTGTTTTTATTCAATATGAGAGATTCTAATGTCTTCTTCTATTTCAGAAATATTAGGAGATGAGATATCAGATATCTCATAAACTTCTAGAGCATCAGGAGAAGGAGTCACTGCATGGAGACTTTCTTCAATTCGAATTGAATGTGTAGAAGATTTTGCTTCATCTTCATCTTGAACAACTTCATCAGAGAGAGTAGAGGCTGAGAATTTTGAGTGAAGAACTCTTGTGGTGATGGATATGATCTCCAAAGTACTATTATGATCCTCAGTGTGCTTGCCAAAGGTTTTATCCAATATTGTCCAGACTTCCTTTGGGTATTCAACAGAACCAAGAATAAGGTAGTACAAGCTAGGAGAAAGGGCCAGACATATTGCTCCAATAGCTCTATCACCGTCATTTATCCAGTCATTCTCATTCTCGTAAGACTCTTTTCCAAGTCCAATAGACACCCCATAGAGACCTCATCTCTTCAGAGATGCAATCATCTTCAACTTCCATTCTGAATCGCTTGTGAATGGGGTGAGAAGACGGATTGATGAGTCCATTTGAAGTTGTACATGTTAAGACCTGAAAATCAAAACAAAAAGGGCACCATAAGGTCAGACAACCTACACATTCTAGGATTTCATCACACCCATCATAGTCAATCAAGCAAGCTTGATCAACAAGTTCTTTACTTGGGATATTGAGTGGTAAGCCTTGGCTTCTAGTGCAGTGCTAGATTTTTGAGCTATTGCTCAAATTTCATGGAGAAATCTGTCAAAAATATTGTTTTTGAGAGATAGATATTTTATCCACCGTATGCTTTGATACCATATTAATTCTTGCACATGATATAGGAAGTAAGAATCAATCTCATGAAAGAATAATCAACAAATACTCATGAAATGGTGTTAATCGAAACCAGAATTGGTTTCCTTTCTGTATTTTTAATAAACAATGAATGGTTACAATACCAATGTCGATCAATGGCTTAATTCCATGTAGAATTTGAATACATAAGGAGACAATTCGAATTCAGTGAGTGATTCTAGCTTAACTGACTCTCAACCATTGGTTCACACTCAGTTAACCACTTGACCAAAACCCTAATTGACTGACCAAACCCTAACTGAAGTAGAAGTGCAATAAGTGACTGAATCTCAACAGAAGGAGATCAAACACATGTCATAGCAAGCCAACCATCACGTGCGAGTGCTACATGACTTCAATGAACCCCGATGAAGTTAAATGAAGCTGAACTAACCATCAGAAGATGGTGGAGGCGCCCTGTTGACTCCAGATCATTAAATAATAATAAATAATCATTAAATAATATATTTAATGAGAGGAGGCACCCTAACTAACTAGTTGAACTAATTGTAAACACCAGTTAGCAATTAGGTGCATTAATATCACTCAGATCACCCCCAGAGTGCTCCAGTTAGCCTCCTTAATTGTAGGTAGGCGTGGGTGTGACTGGATGATGGCAATTAATGCTCCATTGATGTCAATTAAACTTAGGATAGTGGTTTAACTAGGCCAATTTTACCAAAAGAGTGTGTATGATGGTAAATGTCTCCAACACTTCGAAGTGTGATTTGCAACTCCTTTTGCAATGAATTTACCACTTGAGATCTCTGTGATCTCAACTTCATCAAGGGAGAATATGACCTTCTTTGGAGACCTTGTGTGGGTCATCTGATACACTGATAAGAGGTTAGAGGCAAGACCTGGAACATACAACACATTGCTGAACCTACCATGGTCAATATCAATCCTCCCTTTTCCCAAATTTTCAGTGAGAGAAACATCTCCTAGTACAATTGGTGGACCTTTTGACATGTCAAGTGAGGTGAATTCCTCCTTGGTCAAAACCATATGTCTTGAAGCTCTAGAATCAATGATGAAACTAGGTGATCTTGATGTGCCAGCAACCAATGCATGAACTCTCTCTCTGTCTTCTGAATTTGATCCTCCTTCCCTATTCTTCGAGCTATCAGGAAGGGAGATGCCATTCTTCTCTAGGAGTTGGTTCAGCATGTCAATTTGCTTCTTCATGTAGGATCTTTCAGGATGATTTCCCTTACTACAGTATGCACACTTTCTCATTTCTCCTTTGTTCTTCTTCTTCTAGAAGTTCTTCTTGGAACCTTGGGGCTCCTCTGGAGACTTGTTATTATCTCTCTTTTGATCAAGTGGCTTCTTAGCTTTCTTCTTTCCTTTTGAATCCACCCTCAAATATCCAGCAACTAGAGCTTGGTATTTGGAAGTTTTGATGGTGCCCATCATCACTAGTTTATCTTGTTCTTGTGTGAGAGATTCCATGAAATTTGCAAGGCTAGGCATTTTCCAGGATCGAGCTCTCAACTTTGTGGCATAGAAGGTTTATACAAACATTGAATAGTCAGGACCAAGCTTCGAGAGTATGGCCAAAACTAGTTGCTCATCCTTCTTTTCAATCCCACATTGTTTTAGCTGCAAAACAAGGGCTTTGAACTTGCAAAAATAGAGTTGCATGGATTCAAAGCTATTGGGACTCAGGGAGATCAATTCATTTTCAATTTGATGTCCCCTAATCTCATCTATCTTACCAAAAATCTCAACAATATTCTCCCATACTTCATTTGGTGATGTCAATCCATCAAGATGGAAAAGGAGGTCTCTGGATATGCTCAGACATAGGACACCATAGGCCTCATCCCTCCTGTTGTGCCATTTAATTTTCTCTGCAGCTGCATTGGGCTCTACTTCTGTTGCCATAGTCACTTTGTAGAGGCATCTCACTCTCAATAGTATCTCCATCTCTGCTTTCCATTCAAATAAGTTAAATGGAATCAAGATGATATTCTAAGATTGATCCATAGCTCAGAAATTGTCCCTTCAGTCAGTAGAATGCTCCCAGTCAGTGATGTCGAACCTAAAATACAAATTGGAAGGAGAGAAATAAATTTACAAAGGCTCTGATACCATGTAGAAATTAAACCCAGGTGTTATAATAATTACACTCACGAAAATTGCCATGTACACATGCAAATTACACACAAAGGAGACTGAATATGGAGCAGAACACTAATCTGTATTGAATAAGTGTACAATAGCCAAACCTGTGAAGTCATAGGCTTCCACAATAAATAATTAAATGAGAGATTCAAATGCATAAGGATGCCATTCAAATTTTGTCAAAAGCAGGCTTACTAAATCTAAGCAAATCCCCCATAGGTGCATAAAGCAATTTCCAAATCTGTCTAGAAGCACACAAATTTGAAAAATAAATTAGGCAATCTAATAGATGATGGAAGGACAACTCATACATTCTTTTCATAGGAGAAAAGAGTGGAGGATGATGAGGACAAAAAACAAGTTAACTTCACCTAGTCAAACTTTTCCAATTGCCTTAAAACTCAGCAAAAGTAGGAAATAAAGCAGAAAAAGAAAACATGTGCTAGGAAGGCTAGGAATAAAGTAGATTTGATTTCAAGTGGTTTCCCAAGTGCCCCATGACTCAAATTTATAAAGTTTGACCACTTTGGATGTGTGGATGACAACTTGCATAAGGTGGAATATGGAAACTAGGCAAATAAGACAAAAATTGGATTAATTAATCTCTAAGGTAGCTAACGATGGGTTGATTATTCTAACACTAGAGCTAAGGAGGGAGAAAGCTAAAGTTGTGAAAGTGTGAAAAGACATTCAAGAAAGAAACCATGCAATGAAAGACATCATCCAATTTCATACCAATGGAGAACAAGCTAATATAAACTCAATTCCATGGATGTTTACGGAGCAACAAAGCAATGTTGTCAAAGAAGTAATGCGGAAAAATAAATTTCCCACCAGTTTTTGTGCAAAGTTGAAGAATATCATAACTAAAAAAGGTGATTTTGTGGGGGTCAAGACACATTATTGGCATGTCTTCATCAAGGTAATTATTATTATTACATCCATATATTTTTTTCTTGTTTGTATACTCTTTGTTTAATAAATGGCGTGGTTTGTATATCGATACAATATGTTCTACCTCTCTCTCTCTTGGACAACTTCAACAACAATGTTAAACAAGTTATATATAATCTTGGTAAATACATGAGGTAACTAGCAATTACTTGCACTATTTCAACATATATTGTAATTTAATGTTTATTTTTGTTAAATATCTTTATTGGTTTTCATTACTTGTAGATGGTTGACATCTAAATAAATACATAAAGAAGGTATAAAGTATTGGAGGAGAGAAATTCCTCGTCTCATATGTGAAATGCAGAAGCATCTACCATTGGCATTTTTCAATGCATAGGAACACTACCTCATACACCAAGTTGAGGAGATTGAGTTGTGTGGACCTATGCACTCAAGGTCCATGTCGATGGTTGAAAGGCACTTGAAATTTATGAAGGGTTTGATGAGATAATGAGCACATGCATAGGGTTCTATGATGGAAGGATATACGGTATACCAAAACATGTTTTATGTTAGTGAATATCTTCTTATTTTAGAATCAAAGCTCAATTTACATCGCATTTGTGATATGGACTCCAATAACAAATTTGAAGGGGAGCAACTGAAGGGGAAACGTATATTGAGGAAGCTGAAAGGTAATTATTAGCTAGTGGATGTTTATTATATCCTTCGTATTCTAATTGTACTTTCTAGTCATAATTGCTTCAATTAATAGCATATACATCTTTGTTAAGGAGATTTAAACCTTTCTTTCATTTTAACGGTTATTGTCATTAAACAGTTGGTCAATAATGGGATGCAATTCATTTATACATCGTAAACAATCTTGATTGGATGAAGGTATGGATTGAATGATGCGCACAATCAGGTCATGGAATATCATGGGAAGGTGTGGCTTCATTGGTAAAATCAGCAAAACGCAATGGAGATAACAATCTAACAGAAAGGGAAATCGATTTGGAATATGGTGTAAAAGATAAAATGGCAAGCATATAATTAATCAAATATCCCTCTAAATATTTTATTTTGCAAATTACTTATTGACGTACATGTTCTTATTTTCCATGTATTGTTGCATAAGGACTGAATGGTTGTTTAATCTTTTCATGTATTGCTTATTGTAGGTAAAACACCATAAGTCTATGGTATACAATGGAGGTATATATCAGATCAAAAAACTAGATGAAACAAAGAAAACATCAGATCATTAGAGGAAATTTCAACTCAAAATGGGCCTTTTAACTTTTATTCAAATTCCATGTCATCATGTGTTATCCAATGAAATTGCTTTAAATTTGAAATACCGTATAGGTCTTAAACACTTTTTTAATATAAATTTGGGGATAGGTATCATAAAAAAAAACTACTTTTTTTGTTTGTATTTTTGACATATCTCCCTGTGTTTTTACTCAAATTTTGATCGGGAGAGCTCGTTGGATGTGGAATTAAATTCCACATCCAACGAGTACCCACTCGGAATACTTTTGACGGACCCCGCTACCCCAAAAACAAGAAATACCTGAAAAAATGAAATGATGACATCATCATTCCATTTTTTTCACGTATTTCTTGTTTTTGGGGTAGAAGGGTCCATCAAAAGTATGCCGAGTGGGTGCTCGTTGGATGCGGAATTTAATTCCACATCCAACGAGCTATCCCAATCGAAATTTGAGTAAAAACACAGGGGGATATGTCAAAAATACAAACAAAAAATTAGTTTTTTTCTTTTCTTCCTCCAAAATTAATAAATATTATTTTATTATTTTAAATATAATTTAATTAGTTCATTTTAGGAGGCCCATTTTGAGTTGAAATTTCCTCTAATGCTAGGGTTTCGACTATCTTTGAGGTTACCAATGTTTCATCTAGAACTGACAGACATCCAGAAGTCTCAGAAAATTGATACTATGGGCATTTGGAAGATATTATACAGTGTGACTTTAAATCCTTTAAGGTAGTTATTTTCATTTTCAAATGGTACAGGTTACGATTGAGTCAATGTGATATCGATAGAACTATTATTGAACATGATAATGGATTTACCATGGTAAACACAATGGTGTTTGAGCTAGGAATACAGCCCTATGTTCTTCCAAGACAATGTGAACAAGTATTTTACTCAAAGGTTCCAGTTAAAGTGGGCTAGTCATTTGTTGTGAGACACAATCCAAGGGGAAGGACGATAAAGTATAACCTAGATGATGGTAATGAAGAGGGTTCTCTGGAAGAAGAATATGATGACGAAGATCATGAGCAACTTGAGTTAGCTGGCAATGATGATCCAATAGAAGATGTCCAAGGAATAGTTGAATTAGATGATGTAGAAAATAATGCCAATGAATATTATTTCGGTGATGACATGATGAGCATAACTGATGATGATGATAGTGATGATATGGCCAATCCTTACAATATTGACTATGTATTTGATGATACAGATGATGACATGGATGAAGAAGACATTTACATGGATGAAGAATATGGTGAAATATATTGAAAGGTAAATATTTAATTAGAGCTCTTATTTTATCTTATTTATAAAAAAAGAGTTACTAAAATCATCACCATCACCATCATCTTCATCATCGTCATCATCATCATCATCACCATCATTGTCATCATCATCATCATCATCATTTTCATCATCGACATCATCATCATCATCATCATGGTCTTCATCATCGTCGTCATCGTCATCACACATCATTATCTTCATCGTTGTCGTCATCATCATCAAACATCATCATCATCATCATCATCTAATTATAATCATCGTCTTCATCAACATCATAATCATCATCATCATCATCATCAACAACATCATCATCATCATCGTTTTCATCATTGACATCATCATCATCATCGTTTTCATCGTCGACATCATCATTGTCATCGTCTTCATCAACATCATAATCATCACCATCGTCATCAACATCATCATCATCATCTTCATCATCGTCGTCATCATTATCATTGTCATCCTCATGATGATGATAATCATCATCATCATCATTGTCATCATCGACATCAACATCATAATCTTCATCATCATCATCATCATCGTCATCATCATCATCATCATTTTCATCATCGACATCAACATCATAATCATTATCATCATCATCAACATCTTCATCATCGGCGTCTTCATCGTCATCATCGTCGTCATCATCATGGTATTCATCATCATCATCGTCATCATCTTCATCATTGTCTTCATGATCATCATCAACATGCGCATCATCTTCATCATCATCACCATCTTCCTCATGATGATGATACTCAACATCACCATCATCATCATCTTCATCATCATTGTCATCATCATTGTCATCATCATCATCATCACCATCATCATCATCTTCATCTTCATCGTCATCATCATCATCTTCATCATCACACATCATCATCTTCATCGTCGTCGTCATCTTCATCGTTGTATTCATGATCATCATCTTCATCATCATCATCGTCTTCCTGATGATCATACTCATCATCATCATCACCATCACTGTCATCATCATATTCATCATCATCGTCATTATCCTCATGATCGTCGTCATCATCATCATCATCATCATCACCATCATCATCATCGTCGTCATCATCATCGTCGTCATGATCAACATCATCATCATCATTGTCATCATCAACATCATAATTGTCATCATCTTCATCAACATCATAATCATTACCATCATCATCAATATCATCATCATCAACTTCATCATCATCGTCATCATTATCATCGTCATCCTCATGATGATGATAATCATCGTCATCCTCATGATGATGATAATCATCATCATCATCATTGTCATCGTCGACATCAACATCATAATCTTCATCATCGTCATCATCATCATCATCATATTCATCATCGTCGTCGTCATCATCACCGTCAACATCATATTCATCATTGTCGTCATCATCATCGTCATTATCCTCATGATCATCATGATCATGATCATCATCATCACCATCATGATCATCTTCATCATCATCATCATCATCATCATCGTAGTCATGATCAACATCATCATCATCTTCATCATGATCATCATTGTCGTCGTCATCCTCATGATGATGATAATCATCACCATCATCATCAAGATCATCATCATCATCATAATCATGATCATAGTCGTAATCATAATCATCGTCTTCATCATTATCATAATCATCATCATTGTCATCCTCGACATTATCATTGTCATCGTCTTCATCAACATCATAATCATCACCATCATCATCAACATCAGCATCATCAACATCATCATCATCATCAACAACATCATCAACATCATCATCATCATCATCATCAACATCGTCATCATTGTCACCATCGACATGAACATCATAATCATAATCATCATCATCATCATCATCACCATGATCACATGCTCAACTTTTCAATCATCCTTCAAAGCTATATTTTCATTTATCCAAGATAGGTATGTGTCGTTATGTAGATGGTTCTTCCCTCATTAAAGTGAAGGTTCTTTATTCAAGTTAGGATGTTTTTCTTCCTCTTAGGTTTGCATCTCTCTATTAAACATATATTTGGGACTCATAGTTCTAGAAGTCGAGGAATCTATTAGATATAAGAAGTATTTCAAACATACAAAAAATTCCTTTCATTTTATTGGCTATATCAAATAATTTCCTTCTCATCACTTTTTGATTGAAATTAGGTTTGCCAGTATTATGCATTTTTTTTGGAAAATTAATATTTGAAGTAAACTAAGTTTTACTTATGATGATGATGATGGTGATCATCAGCATTTCCATCATCATCATCATCATCATCATCATCCTCATCATCATCATTATAGTCATCATCGCCATCACCATCATCGTCATCATATTATAATAAAAAATACTACTCCTAAGTTAAAAATACAATTATTAAAAAATACATATAGCTAAGTTAAAAATACTATGCTGAATGAAAAAATACTATTATGGCAATTTATATCATATAAAATAACATATAATATAAAATAAAATACATATAATATAAAATAATATATAATAAAAATAAAATACATATAATATATAATAATTGCGCCAAGAGGCGCTCTACAACCCAGTATGGGGGAGATCTTGTAACGTGATGTAATGTTACTAACATGTCGGAAAAAAATAATAGTGAAAGTGAATATTATGGGAGAGATCTTGTAACGTGATGTAACGTTACTAACATGTCGGCAAAAAATAATAGTGAAAGTGAATATTATGGGAGAGATCTTGTAACATGATGTAACATTACTAACATGTCGGTAAAAAATAATAGTGAAAGCGAATATTATGGGAGAGATCTTGTAACGTGATGTAATGTTACTAACGCCGGCAAAAAATAATAGTGAAAGCGAATATTATGGGAGAGATCTTGTAACGTGATCTAACTTTACTAACATGTCAGAAAAAAATAATAATGAAAGTGAATATTATGGGAGAGATCTTGTAACGTGATGTAACGTTACTAACATGTCAAAAAAAATAATAGGGATAGTAGTAGTGAATATTATGGGAGAGATCTTGTAACCTGATGTAAAATTTGTAATATTGAATAACTAATGTAAAAGGTAGTAAATATTTTGTCGTCCTAATAATGTAAGGTCATAAGGTTTCATTTGAAATACACTCCCTATATTAATACAAACAACAAAAATGTTATATAAAAAAAAAAATTATTCTCAAGGAGCAATTAGAGACGAAGAATCTGATCAAGCAACTATTCTAGACTAGGAATCTGATCGCTTAACAAGGTGAACATGGCATAATTTTAATTCTTCATTTCAAGTAACATGAATTTTTTATAGTGAACATTGCATATTTTTTCTTTCAAAAAGACTCTGAACCATGTCAGAACAGGATGCCTGTACCTCCTCCCCAGATCCAGCTCCACTGGTAGCAACCTCCCCTCCTTGGCAGCTCCAGCACCACTGGTAGCCCCTTCCCCTCCGTGTCCTCCCTGCTGCCTACACATGCCTTAATATTATGCCCAATTCTCATAAGTTTCAATGGAAATAACTTTCTAGTTGGAATTTATGTGCCATATTAGAGGACCAATGGACCTTCGAGGGGATTGAAGTGATTTCCTCTGTGAATTCTCCAGTTTGGGCAATATTCCAAATAAGCAAGCTTACTGGTCCTTCTTTTTGATATTGCAATTTATTATCATCATGATGTAGCTTGAGAAAAGATGAATGAGATTCCTGTGTATTATAGATCTAATCTGGAACTCCTTTGAGATCCCCAATATGAAAGGATGTCGGTGAAGCGAATACCAGCCTGCGATAGGGGATTTTGGACCATTTACAGAATATCTGCAACCTGTGTAAGATCTAGAATGACCCTCTATACCTACGTGTTAAAAGGGTATGGATCAAAATGTCGATTGCATCCCCATGATTGCGTTTTGTCTTTTTCATTTGCAAAATGGGGAGATTCCTTTTGCGATGTTCCTGTTAGTTACAACCGCATGGGTTGCGTCCTGATTTCATTGCTTAATTATTTATATGTCTTAGGATCGGAGGTAGGATTACCAGTATCTGGACCTATCTTTGTTGTAGCTTCTTCGTTTGCATTTGGATTCTTCATTGAATAACTAGATACGATTGTCCAAAAATCCTGTCACTAAGTGGCCTGGACGCCATTCCCCCTGAGTACGTGAGAAGGTGGTCATGTCTCTGTAGTTTTCAGGCCAGAGGAGGTGGAAGTAGTAGTCCTCCCATTCAAGCTGACCGTTGGCATTGTTGGCGAGCTTCAAACCGTATCCCACTATCTTCCCCGCAGCGTGGTCGTTGGCGTATTTCTCCTTTTCCTCGACTGGGAGATCAATGACGGCCTTCCCCGCTGCCTGCAATCGCTCTATGAGAGTCTCAAATATACCGTGGTTTAGCAATTGCATGACCCCCCACTCTCTTCTCACTTTAGCCACTTGATTCCCGATCTCCTTTCTAATTTCTTCATCCATAGAATCCCATCTGGCAACATCTACCACTGGAATCTGCGGGCCTTCGTCTTCCACTCCTCCTTCAAGTTGAAAAGTCCCACAATGGGTCTCTCCTCCATAGGTTTCACGTACTCAGGGGGAATGGCGTCCAGGCCACTCAGTGTCAGGCTCTCGACTTGCGCTGGATTTTAATATTAAAATTAATATAAATTGATATAAATATATATTAATATTTATATTTAATATAAATTAATATTTAAATTTATTTAAATTAATAATTACATTTAATATTTAAATTTAACATAAGTTAATATTAAAACTAATATAAATTAATATTTAAATTTAATATAAATTTATATTAAGTTTAGGTATATATAAAAAATCTCCGCCATGCATTATAGGAACTACTTGTGGTATAGTGGTGAGGGTGTTGGGATAATGGGTGTGAGGTGCAAGGTTCAATTCTCCTTGATCACCTTTTTGTCTTACAAAATATTAAATTTTTGTATGTCATGGGTATATATAAAAAATCTTTGCCATGCATAATGGGAACTACCTCTGGTATAGTGGTGAGGGTGTTGGGATAATGGGTGTAAGGTGCAAGGTTCAATCCTCCTAGATCAACTTTTTGTCCTAAAAAATATTAAATTTAGGTATGTTACGGGTATATATAAAAAATCTTTTCCATGCATAATAAGAACTACTTGTGCTATATTGGTGAGGATATTGGGATAATGGGTGTGAGGTGCAAGGTTCAATCCTCCTAGATCAACTTTTTGTCTTAAAAAATATTAAATTTAGGTATGTCATGGGTATATATAAAAAATATTTTCCATGCATAATAGGAACTACCTGTGCTATATTGGTGAGGGTGTTGGGATAATGGGTGTGAGGTGCAAGGTTCAATCCTCCTAGATCACCTTTTTGTCTTGAAAATATATATCATTTGGTCATTTAGAATTTCATGTAAATTGAGTTGTATACTTGCATAGTTTTCAGTGTATGTTTTTTTTATTGCATTTTTTTCAATGTAGTTGTTATTCTAGTGGTGCATTGCTTTTAGTTTATATTTCCTAGATGCATAAATGTCAGCAGATATGTTAATGTTTGACATTTTTTATATAGTGACTAAACTAGAAATGGAAGATGTGCATGCGGAAGCTGCTATGAGAGAAACAGGAAAAGGAAGCAAATCTTATGAAAAGACAGCAAAACAACAAGAAGAACGAAGAAAACAAAACACAGATCTACAAAAATAAATTCAAAAAATATAGTTGGATGAAAATATAGTAGAAGAACGCAAAGAATGAAGAAAAAAACTCGTAGATCGACAAAAGGAATATCGTAAAAGAAAGTTATAGGAGTTGACATCAGAACAACGAGAAGAACAAAGAAAATGGAACAATGATCAACAAAGAGCATATCGAGAGAGACGGATGAAGCAATCGAAAGAGCAAATAAATAGTCAAAATGCACAAAGTGACCTAATGAAAATAGAAGTGACAGCAGTAGAACAACAAATAAATCAAAATGTACAGAATGACCAGAGGATAGGTGGAATGTCAGCAGAAATAGAAGAAGAAGGAAAAAAACAACACGCAGCTCGACAAAAAGAATCTCGAAAAAGAAAGTTATTCGAATTAACAGCACAAGAATGAGAAGAACTAAGAAAACAAAACCCTGATTGACAAAGAGCGTATCGAGAGAGAAATTTGAAATGATTGGATGAACAAAGAAATCGATTTGCAGAACAACAAATAAATCAAACTGTAGAACGACAAACACAACATTCAACCAGTGTACCAGTAAAACTAACTGTGACAGATGCTTAAGTGATTCGAAATACTAATATGGTCCCACATAAGGATATTGAAATTGACGATAATATATCGGTACCATCTGAACAAATGTATACTACACATCGCAAATTTCGTGAACGAATTGATCAATTTGTAGAGGTGCAAATGTGTCATGTCTGCTAGGAGTCATATGCTAGAGTACACATACATAATACAAATATAGGTCCAATGTGCTTGCAATGTCTGAGAGAGGGATCTAATCACAGATTCTCAGCTACAAACCACATGGATCCAATATTTCAACCGCGTGTCCTTCAAGATCTCACACAAGTTGAAGAGATGTTGATAGCACGTGCAAGTCAATTTTGCAAGTGATGCATTCAATTGGTGGACAATACAAATATCGACGACACACCATTATTTTTCCGCAAGAGATTGAAGATGTTTCTAAGACATTGCCACGACATATTAACAACTTGGACTTGATGGTCATTGTGAGAAAAAAAGGATGACAAGGATCCAGTTATGATTTCACAGTTAGAAAACAAAAAGTTATGGATGCATTATTATATAAGATTCAGAATGATCCATATTATTAAGATGTTCAAGTGGATTATGATGCAGTAGAAGAGTTACCTAAAAATGCAACAGATATCTCACATATGCTTAATTCTATTACACTTCACGATATTGATGACGAAACAGAATTTGCAATGTTGGAAGGGATACCAAGAGTTGATGACATGTTAGACGGTTTACAAACAACTTCTTTTGCATCAAGGCTTCCAAGTGCACCACGAGAGATATAAATTATTAGAGCATGGGAAAATAATCCTAATATAGATGAAAATAACGCAAATGAGCAATCGACTGATGTGCTTAATTGGCTTGGCATTGGCTCATCTCTGATTAACGAGTATAACACTGTTGGATTATTTGATATGGTATTTCCAGCATTGTTCCCTAAAGGAGAGACTGATTGGTTACAACTGCGAATACGAAATGTCCATCTACATGAGTATGCAGAACATCTTCTCAAATATCATGATAACAGATTTGGAAGGCACCCTTGCTTTAGATATTTTTTACTAAATATCATAATGAGACATTGTGCTCAAGCTTCATCAACAATTTTTGTTAAAAAGAATATTAGTGAACTACCCACAACAATGGAGGAGTTACGACAACATTTAAAAAATCTTCCAGATTCAAGATTGGGAGAAAGATTAATGATATTTGGAACGGTATTAAGAGGCACACATGCATATTGGAGAAAGCGGCATCAAGAGTTATCTGACTTGATTCAATAGATAGGTTTTCCGACAATATTTTTCACACTAAGTGTAGCAGATATGCAGTGGCCTGATTTGCATAAATTAATGCCAGGCACAAGTCCTACAGATCCACGTGAAGCGAGGAAATGACAACATCAAAATGTAATTGATAATCCTCACATCGTAGCACATTATATGCACTTGAGACATACAATTTTTCAAGAAGAGGTTTTCGAACATTTTCATCAAGCTATAGATTATTGGAGTCTCTACGAATGGCAACATCATGGATCTCCTCATGTCCATGGGTTTCTTTGGTTAAAAAATGCTTCCAACATGTACACTCTAAATTGGGATGATCCTAGAGAAATTGTATCTGTAAAAAAGTATTTCGATAATTGTGTGGATGCAGTAAATCCATGTGAGGGACATAAATGAAATATTCAAATTGGAGATAATGTAGATGATCATCCTTGTGTAAAAGGAACAAAACAAATATTTCAGTTGGATCCAATGATTGATTATGAAGAACATCTTAACTGTGTTGAGCGTCATATTAGTTACAATGAGAGAAGTTGTCTTCGAAATAAAGGAGGAAAATTGGTATGTTGGTACCACGCACCATGGGATCTATGTGACCAGTCAAAACTTTACATTGATGAACAAGGAGAAAAAAAGTATGAAACTAGAAGAAATGATGACAGAGTGAATACACACAATCGTGAAACACTGATGATGTGGAGGGCTAATATAGATTGGTAGCCTATACTTTTCAAGCGCATTGTTACTAATTACATAGCCAAATACGCTGCTAAATCAGAAAAGGAATCTAAAACTTTCCACAATATGTTGATGCAGGTCTCTTCTATCCAAAATCCAAACGAACCAGTAGCACGTGCATATAAAATTTTGTTGTGTGAATCCATTATTGATAGGGACATTGGTGCATAGGAGACATGCCATATGCTTCTAGAGATTCCTGTTTCAGAATGTAGCTGTCATTTTGTGGTTCTAAATGTTGGTATGAAGTTTTTCAAACAAGTACAAGTTGAAACATATAATGCTGACAATGATAATTCTCTGATTGATGCATATACTAAGTGACCAAAGAATATGGAGCAACTTACGTTGATAGATGTTGCAAAATATTGGTCATATGACAAATGTCGACAAGGGGAAAAATGGTTACCACGAAGTAATGCATCTATTGTACGTGTGTTTCCTAGATTTAACTCTATTCCCGATTGAAAAGATGAGAAATTTCTCGAATTATGTTGGTCCAAGTTGGTTTTGTATAAGAAATTTCATGACTTTCGAAGAGATATAGGCCACGCATTTGATGAAATTTTACAAAATTGGAAAAATTTGCAATATATACCTTGGCATGTTGATCGCAAACCTATGCCTATAGATGCTCGAGTTGAATCCAACGACGAAGAAGAACGTCCAAATCGACAAAGAGATTCCAGGCAGCATGGATGGGAGATCATTTGTGGATTATATAAAAATAAATTTATAAATTATAATGAGTTTGAAATGCTTGGACATAGGGATCTTGATCATATGAATGATTGGAATGCTGCTTTTGTAAATGAAGAGACCTCTAGTCGTGCAATTCATTTCATCTCTGATATGCGAAAATTGAAAATGATTTCTACTAATCAACATGCAAAGTCTTACTCAATTGATAGTTTGGGGGATAAGCAAAGAATAACATACAATATTATCCTTGAGCATTATAGAATGGGGGTTTATCCACTACGCATGATAATCCAAGGAACTGCAGGTACCGAAAAGTCATATTTGATTGGAGCCATCAAAAATACACTTGAAAATCTCTTGCATCTAGGGAAAAGTCCATTACTTCTTCTAGCTCCTACAGGGGCTACAACTTTCAACATATATGCAAGAACAATTCATTCTGCACTTCATATACCGATCAAATAAATTAATCCTTTATGAGGACCGAGTTTAATTAACATACAGGAAGAGTTGAGGAATGTTAAATATATTTTGATCGATGAAATGAGTTTTATTGGAAAAAATATATTAATCAAAATAGATTCAAGACTTCGCCAAGCCTTCCTAGAAAATGCTACTATACCTTTTGGTGGAAGATTAATTATATTGGTTGGTGATTTTGAACAATTGCCACCTATCATGGATAAGCATGTATATGCATCGGAAGGTCTTGCCAAAGAATTGTGGAAAACATTCACAATAGTTGTGACCCTTGATACTGTGTTTCAACAAAATGGACAAAGCAATGAACAACTATCTTTTCGTAATTTGTTAATGAATATTAGAGATGCAGTTCCAACAATAGAGGATTGGAAATTACTGATGACTTGTACAGATACTTCTGTACATGCAACATTGAAAAATTCCTTCGATAATGTGATACATTTGTTTGCAACAAACGATGATGTAAACTGTCATAAAAAGCGTTTATTAAGAAGCCTAAACTGCCCCATTGCGATCAGTATTGCTACATCTGGAAGAAGCAACTATTATATTGAAGGAGATGAAGAAGGGTTGGAAATTGAATTACTTATAGCCATAGGAGCAAGGTAATGCTCACATCAAACCTCTGGACTGATGTAGGCCTCATTAATGGTGCTCTTGGTGTTATACAACAAATTGTATATAACCCGAGAAGTTCACCTCCAGAACCACCCACTTATGTTTTAATTAAATTTGATAATTATGTGGGGGTATCATTGGATGAATCGTTTCCTCAAGTTGTTCCTATTACATCTATCGAAAGAGGTAATAAAAAACAACTTCCATTGAAACTTGCTTGGGGTTTAACAATCCATAAGTCACAAGGATTGACATTGGAGAGAGCTACTATTAATATTGGAAAGCAAGAGAGACAGGGTATGACATTTACAACAATATCTCGAGTTAAATATTTGGCAGTTCTATGATTTCAACCTCCATTCTCATATGATCGATATGAGAAGATGTCAAAACTACCAGGAGTGAAGATAATAAAAGATGAAGAAGATAGATTGAGAATGATCACGATGTGAACCATATTCTCATTTATTTAATCCTTACAAAATTATTGTCTTTATTTTCCATTTTAACAATTTACTCAATCCTTAATACTTATTACGTACATCATGATAATCCTCATAATTATATCTATTTTTTCAAGTTAACCTATTCCTTACAATGTTGATCAAACTCAAATTTTGTGTCACCGCCCATGACTGGAACTAGCCTAGATCCAAATCCTAGGCTCTATCAAGCACCGAGAGGGATCAAATATCCCGAGGTGAAAACCTCTCCTCGAAAAGCTCCTTGAGTGCAATACCTAAGAAGAGGTTTGCACCTCGAGAGATTTGATCCCTCTTGGCGCTTGATAGAGCCTAGGATTTGGATCTAGACTGGTATATAATAAAAAATGACAAGTGTATTTGGACATTGTCGCGACTCATTTTGGACAATTTAGTTCAATTTGGAGGTTTTTGTGAATTTGGGAGTAGGTCCAATGGAGCACAGGGTTCAGAATTGGAGCTCGCGGTTGATAATTGGAGGTCAAGGTTGAGAACTGGAGCTCACGATTGATAATTGGAGCTCACGACTAAGAATTGGAGCTCATGGTACAAATTTGGAGCACATAGTTCATGTTTTAGAGTTCCCATTTTGGATTTGGAGCTCATGGCTCAATAGGTAAGCATCATGACCTCCTTTTTTTGGGCATGTTGTGACAAGGGTTTTTGGGCATCCTGTGACAAGGGTTTTTTGTGTGCGCTGTGATGTTTTCTCCTTTCTGTCGATCTCAAAAATTGGTTGTCCAATATTGACTTGCCTTAAGGGGGAGGGGACCCTATGCTATATAATTTGATACCATCAACTGCTCACTTTGGCAAGTTGCTATGGCACCTCAAACTCATAAACCCATTTCCCAATAACTAGGGTTGGGGTTTACCATAAGCACCCCAATTGATCATTCCATTCCTTAACATGTGGAACCGGAGCCTGGACTTATGATCTTAGAAGAGTTAGTTAATAACTGTTGTATTAGAACATGGCTCGATTAATATGCTCACATCATGCTCCAAGCCATAGACTAGTAGCAAAGTCTCATAATGTCTCTGTGATATTTGTTGTGTATTCCAAACTGGACAAGGGAAACACATGGATTACCAACATGAGGGAAAGCCATTGAATATGCTAATGCTTGGACTATAATAGGCCAAGAATATGTACTAGAAATATTTTCCTCGACTTGTTGATTTCACTGTTAAGTTGAACGTAAATGACAAACACAAAGGAGCACTAAGAAAGCTACAACACCTTGTACGAAATCAAATGAGTATAGATATAATGATGTTAGTACCTCGAGATCCTGTAGAGTGGATGCTTGATTTCTCTATAGGTTCCAAATATTTAGGTTCCTCATTAGATGCTTCACTAGATGAATCATATATGGGGCCCCCAAAACTATGATTATTGATTTCAAATATAACATCCAACTCTTCATGAAATGGATAAATGCATGCATTTTCCATATCATCATGAAACAAGGGGTTGCCTACAAAATATTCCTCATCAAAATCTCAACAATATGGACCGTCTAATTCAGATTCTTTGGATGAGGTAATATAATAGGAGAATGGGTTCTTTCATAACTAACAACCCAAAGGGTCTCTGTCTATACTTCCTGCTTCTACACCAACTTCAATCCATCCTTATCAGCTTTCAAACATGGGTTTTCTTCGTTGTGCATTCATTTACATTGATAAGCTAATGATAGACCCAGTTTGATAGTTTCAGCTAACCCACATTTATCCCATATTGGCTGATATGGATTCTAAAGTCTGGCCAGTCTGAGCGTTACAATTGCTAGTGTATGCATCCAATACTTGCTAGTTACTTGATCATTATCAGGGAACACCTTCAACTCTATCATGTTAACCTTACTTCATCTAGCTAAAAGCAGTTCACATATTCAAAGAACACAATACTAAGGCTGATAACTTATTCAAAGAAGCATTAACCTTGGCCATTTTCAGTTTACTGAATTCACTGATGGTGAATGTACTGATTAGGCCACTTTCCAACTTTTCTAGCCCTTAGCACTTGAGTCTTTTATGTGCTGTTGCTATTGACATCCTTTGGATGATTGAGGTGGATGATCCCCTCATATTACTGATATCTCTTGTTTATTACTTCTTTGGATTAGCTACTTCAGTATTAGGCTTGAATTCTCTGTCTGTTGAAGGTGTGATGTGGATGTAGTCAAGATTCCTAGATTATAGGTTTTACATTTGAAGGTTTGTCCAATATTCTTGTGAAACGTATCAATTGTAATCTGTCTGCCGATGATGAACATAACTATATCTATTCCGATGCCTTTGTGTCAGATATTCGACGACAATATAAATCTTTTTTTATCGACATTCTTTTTAGTGATTGTTGTCCGACACATCCGTACGAGATGTCGGATGACATCGGATTCTGATGTCAGATTTCAGGTTCAAATCCTGTTGTGTAAGGGAAGTTTAGATAACAATTTGAGTTCCACCATAGCCATGATAGTTAGAGTTTTTTTCTCACATGTATTCTTAGTCCGTTGGAGAAGGATGAAAAATGGTCACTACCCCGAGTAGGATTACTGAGCCATGTTTTGTTATAAGCAACAAACTAGAACATAACCCCTAGATCATTGAAGATCATTATAAAATATTAAATTTTTTTCTACATACCTATTAATATCATCGTCAAACAAAATTTCCCATGAGGATAGAGTTCAAGAACTATGTCCACATGAACTATATCTCACAAAAATAACAAGTGTTCATCCAAGCAATGGTGACAACTTGTGGTATTATGCCTCACAAGTTTGCGATGTTGCAACCCAATGAAACATAATACCATGAGTCGTCACCATTATTAGCCAACACTTATTAGCTATTTTAGAGTTAGTTAGTGAATTGAAAGTGGCTAAGTCAACGCAAAAAAGAAAGGTAATAAGTTTGACTAAACAAACTATTTTGATAATTGTACCTACATCTTCCGCTATTTTGATAATTGTACCTAATAAACTATTTTGATAACGGTGATGATTCTTGGTATTTTGTTTCACAAGTTTTCCATGTTGCAACCTAATGAAACATAATACCAGGAATCGTCACCATTATTAGCCAACACTTATTAGCTATTTTAGAGTTAGTGAATTGAAAGTGGCTAAGTCAATGCAAAAAAGAAAGGTAATAAGTTTGACTAAATAAACTTTTTCGATAATTGTACCTACATCTTCTTTGATGGGGCTTAATCCAATCAAATTGGAGGTATAGGTGTTCATCTTTTGATCACCCAAGAACACTATTTTTTCTTCAAATTAGGTGTTGGTCTGAGTACAAACACCAGATTTGAACTAATTGCTTTATGGACTCTCCTTTATTGTGCTAAATCCATGGTCCTTCCCACTCTACACATTCATGGTGACTCCACAACCATCATTAATTAGTTCAATAGAAAATCAACACTAACTTTCCTTGCACTTGATGGTTGGTGTCAACGTATCCATGATATGGAACCTTACTTCATCTAGCTAAAAGCAGTTCACATATTCAGAGAACACAATACTAAGGCTGACAGCTTATCCAAAAAAGCATTAACCTTGGCCTCGGGCCATTTTTAGTTTATTGAATTCACTGATGGTGAATGTACTAATCAGGGCACTTTCCATCTTTTCTAGCCCTTAGCACTTGAGTCTTTTATGTGTCATTTCTATTGACATCCTTTGGATTATTGAGGTGGATGATCCCCTCATATTACTAGTCTCTCTTATTTATTGCTTCTTTGGATTAGCTACTTCAGTATTAGACTTGAATTCTCAGTCTATTGAAGGTTAGTGATGTGGATGTAGTCAAGATTCCTATATTAGAGGTGTTACCTTTGAATGTTTGTCCATTATTCCTATCAAGATGATCAATTGTATTCCTTAGGGTTGTCTTAGGGTTGAAAATTAGTATGGGAAAACAAGTTAGTGTTGCCTTAGGGTTGAAAATTAATATGGGAAAACAAGCATCATTAAGATAATTTGTAGCAATGAAAAATGCCTCTGAAGTGCTAGATTATGCACTACAAAGTAGCAATGAAGAGGTTAAAACATCCACTCTACAAGATCTCCAAGAACTCAACATCATTATTTGTCCATTACTGTAAGGGCATTGTACTAGAATATTTTCTTGGACTTGTTGATTTCAAAGTGAAGTTTAACATAAGTGATAAATAGAGAGGAGCACTAAGCAAGCTACAACACTTAGTAGTAAATCGAATGAGTAGAGATATAATGTCTGGAGCAGTCTACATACATCCTTCACTTGAATGATTTTAGTTCTTGGCAATCCTAACATCATTCAAGTGAAGGATGTATGCACACTACTGCAATATCATGATTCGACCATGAGGTGCTTAGTTGATTGGAAATTGGCTTAGGTAATACTTTGTTATTAATGGACAACCATGAATCTTATGGTTTATGCTTTAGGTCTTGAAGCAAGTAATAGGTATTTTGATGTCCTCTATTTTTTATTTGAACATTTTATGTCAATTTTCACCGTGTATGATTTTTTTTTGTTCCTCTTACAATTAACATGATAAGATGACCTTTGTGGTTTAGACAGTTGGTTAGCTTTAGAATCAACAAATATTACAAACTGATAAAAATGTATTTAAAACATTATTTTCATTCCTGAACGTGCCAAGTAGCAGATCTGGAAATGTCCGCTCTTCACCACCATGGATTATATATATATATATATGATTGTTGTAGGTTACCACTGGGAAATATGCCTCTGAAGTGCTGGCTTATGCACTTCAGAGTAATCCCTCATGTTGGTAATCCAAGAATTAGCATACTCAATGGCTTTCTGAAAGCTAGTTTTTCCATTGTTCCTCACTTTTCATAGGGCTATTCATGCCCAGAACTGCCTTTTGACCCTCCAATTTGGCCCAGATTTAGAGGTACGCCTGTTCGGTGATGGATAAATGCACAAGGGTGCCCAAGATGGTGAAATAGGGTTGCTTCATACCCTTTTTTACTGCCAAACAGGTTTGTTTGTGCCCATAATTCATGTGGATGTTACTATAAGGCATATGAATGAGATTTTAGGGTTGATTTCAGCCACAAATTTATCATTTTCACAACCATAATTGCAAATCCCACCTCCTATTTCCATTGATGATCATCTTTTATTGTTGCACGGTGCCCAGATCTGTAAGTTGGCCTAATTATAGCTGATTTGAGATGCTTTACTATTTGTTGTGACCTTCAGAATGCTCCCAAAGTGCTCAGATTTGTCCCTTTGATGCTCATACTTGATTCTAGAGTTGTTTATGCCCATAGGACTACTCAACATTGCTCCTAGTGTGACATTGAAAATACCAAGTTTGTTCTTCATCATCAGCTTTAGAATCAACAAATATTATAGACTGATATAAATGTATTTAAAACATTCTTTTCATTCCTAAACGTGCCAAGTAGCAGATCTAGAAATGTCCTCTCTTCACCACCATGGATTTTATATATATATATATATATATATATATATATATGATTGTTGTAGGTTCCCACTAGGAAATATGCCTTTGAAGTGTTGGCTTATTAACTTTAGAGTAGCATAGAGGTTAAAACATCCACTCTACAGGATCTCCAAGAACTCAACATCATTATTTGTCCATTACTGTAAACGAATTGTACTAGAAGATTTGTGAGGACTTGTTCATTTCATGGAGAGGTTGAACAAAACAGAGAGGAGACTTAGCAAGATACAACTCTTTGACGTGTACGCACATTGATGCACATGAAAAGTGTTGTAGCTTGCTTAGTGCTCCTCTTTGTTTCTCATTTAGGTTCAACTAAACAGTAAAATCAACATGTACAGGAAAATATTCTAGTACATCTCCTTTATACTAATGGAAAAATAATGATGTTAGTTCTCTGGAGATCCTGTAGAGTGGATGTAAATGTTGGCTCAAACTCATACACAGGTTTGCATTAGTGTCCAACCAAGGTGGTCTATTATAGTCCAAGGTATTTTTATGTCCTCTATTTTTTATTTGAACATTTTATGTCAATTTTCACCGTGTCTTATTTTTTTTGTCCCTCTTACAATTAACACGATAAGATTACCTTTGTGGTTTAGATAGTTGGTTAGCTTTAGAATCAGAAAATATTATAGACTGATATAAATGTATTTAAAAAATTATTTTCATTCCTGAACGTGCCAAGTAGCAGATCTGGAAATGTCCACTCTTCACCACCATGGATTATATATATATGTGATTATTGTAGGTTACCACTGGGGAATATTCCTCTAAAGTGTTGGCTTCTACACTTGAGAGTAGCATAGAGGTTAAAACATCCACTCTAAGGATCTCCAAGAACTCAACATCATTATTTTTCCATTACTGTAAAGTGCTCAGATTTGTCCCTTTGATGCTCATACTTGATTCTAGAGTTGTTTATGCCCATAGGACTACCCAACATTGCTCCTAGTGTGACAATGAAAATACCAAGTTTGTTCTCGAAGGCCTAAATAGGGCCAATTCACCTTGGTGTACTGGTTTATTGTTATATGAAGGCCTTCTCTCATTATTTGAGGAACATTCACCCTTCGAGACACATGCATAAGGGCATTGTTCAGCCCTACCAAAGGAGAAGGTGATCATTTGAAGCATGCTTACACTATTTTATACACCATTTCATGAGAGATATTACATGTTTGGAGGTTACTCATTGAGTTGGTCCACTTGGAAGGTTGTTCACATGGTTCATGCCCTATTTTGTGAAGAAATATTTTGTATTTGGGGCTGCTTTATAGATTGACTATTGTGCACATGGGTGGCATCTAGGGCCTACAAAGCAAGTTGTGTTTTACTCCAAATAGTGTTATGATGTATAGGAATCCTACAAACCTAATTGACTCGACAATGAAGTAGGTTTAGAGTCTAGATGTTTATATTTCTAGGTTTTTTTTTTTTGAATTGAAGTGTCATGTGTGTGGCCTGTGCATTCCCACATTCACTTGGTCAATTTAGTACGGATTGGGATGAATTGACCATTTTGTTACCAATCCATTCAGTCATACCCTGATTTGCTTGGTTTGGTACAAAACTTGTCACTCAGATCATTTCAAAGGCCGAGTTAGCTCGGTTGGGGGTCAACTCAGTTGACTCGGCCACCTTTGTAGAAAAACACTTGATTAAATTTGCAACTATTTTTGTTGAAAAGGGGTTAGGCCAGTAAAAGGAAAAGGCAATGTTAGGAAAAGGAAATGCAAGCAATAAGTGAAAATGGAGAATTGTATGTAACTAAAAGAGGGGCATACATAAGAATTCTTAGGGCATACATAGATTTTTTCATACAATCCCATTAGTATCATAATTTATGGGAGAGATCAAAAAAACATCCCTACACAAATATTAACCAATAAGTATGGTTTTGGTGTTTCATTTGGAGAATAAAATACTATAACAATAGTTGTCATTATGACTCTTAAAGGGTCCTAGATGAGATTTGTGCATTTTTAGGCAGTTCAACTTTCAAGCAAAAGAAGCCATCAACAACAAGTATGTGTACCCTAGAAAACATGGAAAAGATCATAAAACATATTAGGTAAAATGGATAATCATCTACAACATCACAAAATCATTCATGGGAAAACTAAAAACCACTTAAAGGAGATATGTTCTTTGAAGGAGATAGTCCATTAAAGGAGAACCTCTAGGTTTTGTATAGACATATATTGGCATAAATTGCAGTGTTATATGTGATGCATATGCATAACATATCGTCTCAAGCTTGACAACATTGAAAGGCTAAAGTACAATGGCCACAAGCATACATATGAAGCTTATGAAGCCTACCCAATTCATGTTAGCAAAAGGCAATGCAAGCAATAAGTTAGAATGGAGACTTGTATGTAACCAAAATAGGGGCATACATTAGAAATTTTAGGGCTACCAAATGCCCACACCTATTAACCAAACTCATTCTTGACAATATTTTTCTTTAACAAGTTTTTTGGCTTACAAGTCTTTCCAAGTTTTTTTTCTTATAAGTCTTTCCACATTTTTTTGTTGGTATTTTTCTATGCTTATGCCAAATTTGTTTTTGGCCATGGTGCAGGTAGAACAAAATAGGTATTTGTCAGATCTATCTTCCTCTAGCAAAGGGAGTTTGGGAAGGCTAGAGGAAAGTGAGACATCCAGTAGGTCTACATGGGCTAGATCAGCTAGATGTCAGAAGATCAAAAGAAAATTCGACAAGCGCATGAATTTTTTTCTCCAAGGAAGGGGGTCATGTTCCTATGATGATGATACAGTGGGATACATCGACGTTCCCTTAAGGTACCAACACCTAGTGAACCAATGGGTGCCTAATGATCTTCCTAAAGTAAACATTGATTTTTGTGTGAATGAGAGGATATATAGAATTGCATCATCCTCATTGCATGGATTGGGCTTGTTTTGCATGGACGGCATAAAGGTTGGATACTGTAGATGTACATAATTCATGGAGTATGTTGGACCCTATTACAATTACAGTGATTGGATGTGCCTGGTCCAATATACACGAAGTATGTGTAGATATGGGTTTTCAACAAATTATATACAACTGAAAGACAAAGCTCAAAATAAAGGAGCAACGATGTACATGGACGGAAGGCCAAAAACAGCCAGTAATATGGCGGGGTTTATAAATAGTACACAATGAGGGTCTACATTAAAGCAACCCAACTACATATTCGATTCATGTGAATATAACCGTGTCTTTGTATGTGCAATTAAATCAATAGCTGCTAGCAAAGAACTGCTTACTGATTACAATTTGAATTGTGTAGATACAAACAATGTTAGTATGGTTGTGGTACAACAAACAATTTAACCACCCTTTTATTAATTATTTTAACGTCTATAGGAATTTTTGTTAGCATATAATTGAAATGATCTACCTTTCATGTTTCCTTATTTAAATTTTAGTATGTTTTTTATGCAAGGTTCTCTCAGGGGCACCTCCATCTCTGTAGATGTTTGTCGATCCGAGTTAAGGTAGTAGGTATACATCGATATTGCCAATGTAATATTAAATTTAGGATGGACATATAGATACGTTGTTATGTATTTTCATTAGTATATTAGGTTCGTTTATATAATATTATTGATTTTCCATGTAGAGTGTTGATCAGGGAATCCAACTGGCTATTGATCAGCTGACTACAGCATCAGGGTAACAGCCAAACATGAATGAATTCTCCATTTCAAACACTTTAAAATTGTAAACATGTATATTGTGACACATTATGTTTATTTTTTTATTTATTCTTTCATTTTTATGTCTGCATTCATGATGGTTATGTTGTCTACCTTTTTTACAGATTGACCGGGGAAAGTCCCCAGCTATTGATCAGACGACTGGAGACTTGAGGAAACCATTTAACCTAAATGTAATTCCACATTCTAAATACTTCAAAAATGTACACATATAAAACATGCCACATAGTGTTTATTTTTGTTTTTGTTATGTATTTGTTAGCTTATACATATTGCGTTCATTGTGATAATGTTCTCTACCTTTTTTGCAGGTGGTTGATCGAGGTAAATCCCCATCTATTGATCAAACCACTCCCTCGGCTAGGCGTCAGGTAATCCTAGATGTAAACCCTAATATAATTATTTGCATACACTATATTTTCAAAGACTAAGTAATTGTTTATATATTTCAATTGCAGAAAGGGGATTTCGTTTATCAAATGGCATCTCAAAACTCTTTACAGAATGAGGTCTCTTGGTTGATGAGAGATACTGAAATTAAAGAGTCTGCAGACCTGTTGATGGTGCTACAAAGGACAAGGGAAAAACAAAATGAGGAACTGATTCATCTGACATTGGAAGTTCCACTAATATAAGGGCTCGAGCAAAGGATTCAATTGTTGTTACAACAACGTAAACAAGTGGACGTAAGTTTTCAAATAAAAATGTAAATTCATTTATAAAAACTTTATAATATTTTATTTTATATGCTGTTGAACTTATAGAACAATGGGTTTAATTTATAGCACCCTATGGAGATTATCGGTGGTGGTCAAGCAAACGTTGGTCCCAGTGACTAAACCACTCCATGTACACCACATACGGCTCCCATATTGTCCACTGAACAATCAGCAACACGCTCTGTGACACCGCTGAGGGTGGTGGAGGGTGTAGCCAATGTTGCCCTACCCACAACAGATGTTGCAGAAGAAGGGGTGGATGTAGGGCTATATAGAGATGTGGAAGCATTTCCTAGATCTTCTCATGTGACTAGCACTAGTTCAATAAAGTGTACATTTTTGGTGAATGAAGAACTAGTTCCAATAAAGATAGAGAGGATTCCAGGTCATTATAGATTGTTCAATTTATTTTTTATAATTTGTGTTCAATATATTGATAATATTTTATAATGTTGACTAATGATGGCAATAATGTTTTACAGGAAATGATATATTTTATAAACACATGAATGATTTGGACTTGGAGATCTTTGGGCCCACCATCCGCACAATGTGGAACAAGCAGCCAAAAGATTTAAAGGATGATCTGACTAATTGCTTGGCTAGTCTATTCGGAAAAGATACCTTTGATACATCGAAGGTACTACAAAAGGCTGGAAAACATCTAAATATTGTCCAAGACTAATATAGGGTTCACCTAGAAAAGAACCCTAGGTATGAGCGCCCTCCAATGATTCCATCTATGGAGTGGAAATCCCTGGTGGAAGATGGAAAAGAGAAGGGCCTGAGAAAATCAGGAAAGATACCACTAGGTGGAACAGGGAGGTATGCAATAAATTCCAAAATGTAGTGGTAAGCCTTATTATTACTAGTTTTTATATCAATTTTGGTACATCAAATAATGTATTTAAAAACTTAATTAGGCTCTTGGACACATCTAAGGCCACAAAGGCAAGAATTGAAAAAATTGGCCAACATAAACTTGGGCCTGGTGGTTACTCCAACTTGTCGTCCCGATATGTAAGTATTAAAAACCCGAATCTGCATCCAAATATCATACATATTATTATTTTTGTTTTGTTCTGAAAAAAGGCTTTTAAATTAATGACATCATGCAAATATGAAGGCCGATTGGTTCAAAGAATTGTCTAGTGCGGATTACATGAAACTTGCTTTCGAACATGGCTTTGACGCCGTTGTTGAACACCGAAGAAGCTTGTTTGTGAATACTGCACGATCTTCTGCTGATCCATCTGGTGCCCAGGTATGTGAAAATTGTATATTTTAATGATAATTTATTAATACTCATGCAATTTGTTCCTTATAAATAAACTAACATAAATTATTTATTCATTTTTGTGCAGGAAAGTAGTGATCCCGTTCATGTCAAGGTTGTAGTATAGGACCAACCAAACGAATATCATGCTTCTCATCCTGGTAATGAATTTATTAATGTGCTACTGTTTTTAATATACCATTGCAGATGATGAACATTAATTCTAGTTCTACACAATTCAACTACAGAGCATGTAGCTGTAAATCATAACACGGAACAGGTTGGGCCAGTGCAAGATAATGTTGAACATGTTGATGTGCACATGGCAGGTAAAAACACACATTCATAATGTTTTTTAAATGAATTACTCGTATTTATCAAAATATAAATATATTAATGAAATATTTTGACATTATTGTAGAAATTCATCGCCCCTCGCCTAAAGTTCAACATTGCGAGCAGACTAGTAGGGATACCGATGATCAGATTCCCAAAGATGTGACTCTAACTAAATATTTAAAGAGAAGAAAAGTAAAAGGGAAGTGACTAAACAAATTTTGAGTAATTCTTATTTATAAAAAAAAATTAATGATTTTTTCCTCTGTTTCATCAATGAATGCTTTACTGAGTTGTTTACTGATATTTTTTTCTGCCATTGACTAAATTAATGTTTTAATGAATGAGTTAATGAATGGTTTTTTCATCTATTGAATGATTGAATGGTTTGATGAATGCTTTAAAGAATGATTTAATGAAATCATTTTTCAACTATTGAGTGAAATAATTAGCATTGTAGATGCATTATTATTTGCATTGTGAAATAGTGAAATAAATTGTTATTTGCAAGTATAGGCATTGGGTTTGGGGAGTTTAGATTGATGTGAGGGGCAGGAGGGGCCATAAGAGATTCCACCTTCACGTGGTTGGTCCTGTTTAGTAGAGAATATTAAATTATTATCGAAACAAAGAGGATCTCAATGAATGGTAAGGAAGAATACATTAAAAAACATCTATTTCTATATTATTATTGTGTAATTTTCACTATTGCTATTTGTCTCCTCCATTGGAACTTGTTACAGATAGCATTGAGAAACATTTCCATAGTTAAGATGAAAGAAATGGAGTTTTGATTAGATCGATATCCTTATATACATAGTATTTTTGGTTATCCATGTTTTATCAGGTGATATATTCTTAACAATTAATTTACTTGAATAGTTGAATAGTATTGTAATTTACATTGTAATAGAATTGTATTTATTTAGATTGGTTTTGTTATTTTCATAAAGAAACATAAATATATTTGATGGGTCCTAACATGAAACTATTGCAACAGGACAAAAAATGAAGTATGTTGAATGATGTTTTGAAAGGTAAAGCGTAAGAAGACAGTGTGAAGATCCAGAAATCAAGGTATAAATATGTTTTCTTTTGTTTGATTGAGTTGTGTATTGGGTATTTATGCATGTGCACACACATACATTTAGTTGATGATGATGATTATCATACACAGAGGAAAACATTGTTATATCTAATCTAAACAATAACCTTAAATATTTTGATTTATCGTGATAATTGGCCCCTCGGTAATACTTTACTAATACCATATAGCTAGGACAACAAAATTAAATGTAGGCATTTCATTACAAGAAATTTGATATGCATTTGAGTTTGATGGGAATATGAAAGGTCAAAAGACAGAAAAAAGATAGATAGACTTGTGAGGAAAATGGTATTTGAAGTGTTGTTTCCCTATTATTCCGCATGAATATATTGTTATCTGCCCCAATTTATCTTTCTCCAATAGTTTTGTAATTTGTTTATTAATCTCATAGCTTGTTCAACTTTAATGGTTGATTGCGCAGTTGTAAACCTATGTTTATATTTGTGCTTATCCTTGTAGGTTGTGAGTTGGGAATGGTACACATTGGTATTTTTAGTTTCCATTGTAACTTTTCACCCCACTATACACATTGGTATATCAACATGAATTACCAGCTCAGTTAACCATCGTTTTAAGCATTTGGGAAGGTAAATTGTTGTCTCTGCTATATTTGTTGCTTGCAGGACAGTAGGATAAGGTGTTTCTTTGGTCAATATAGAACTATGGATGGATGCTAATGATTGGAGTTTAGAACTCAAGCCCCAAGGCATGAGGCAATAAGTGTAGCTATTAAAAATTTAGTCCAGTTAGTTGTAGTTGTTTGTGGCTAGAAAGGCCTAAAAAAATTAGCTGAATCTCGTTTGAATCTTAGGAAGCTGGGTGTAGAACCTCGATTAGATATTTTGAGTTTTGTGGGTGGAAAGCTGTTGGGTCGATAGCTGCTGCAAATGCAAATATTTTTTTTTGTTTTTTATATATGTTTTGAGGTTGACATTATTGATCCATGACCTTCTGGTCTGCATTTGTCTCACTCTACCCTACAACTACCTATCTCTCTCTCTCTCTCAGGTATGTCCATTGTTTTGTTAGTGACTTGTCTCCTAAGAGGAAAAGTGTGATCGTATTATAAATCTAAGTATAGAAATTAAGGAATGTCTAAACCACATTGTTTTCTTCTATTTGTCCATTTATAATATTTTTGCATGTGCTTGACTAATTCTGTTCATACATATCCTAGGTAACAGTAATTAATGGATGTACATAGTGCTGATATGTAGTAATCTTGGCTTGGTTTGGAGCAAAAATGGGTCATAGCATCAACTGAATGGATATTTAGTTTTGACATTGAGGAATCATGCAAAAACGAGTAAACAAAGCTCTGTAATTGAATCACATAGACTTGGAGAAGGCTCAATTGGGTCTTGGGCACAGCTACAGCAGAGCCAACGTGAAATTCAATGTCAATGGAGTGGAAAACATGGTTATACAAGCTATTAGTCTTCTCGAAACCTTGGACAAGGACATCATGAACACCTTCTGCATGAGAGTAAGGTATTGCAAGTTTAAACTTAGTATTGTTTTTACTTTTTTGGGGTTTTATATGAAACAACATTTAAGATAGTTCATCCATGGTCAATTATAACAGTTATCAAGTTGAGGTCAATTTCCCAAAAGCGTATTTTAATTCTTTAGTTAGGACTCATGAATCATATTTATACTGAAAGGTAAAAGGATTTGTTTATTAACTTAGATTTATATCATATCCATGATTTCTTTGTTCTCTGAGATGTGTTTTAAAATCACTATATTTGTTATTCCCAAGGAATAAATAAAAATATACATTTGACTAGTCCTGTGAGGACTCAAGTGTGCTGGATATTGTTTTGTTGTCCATCATTCAAAACAAAGAAATTTAAGAAAACTATTAAAAGTATTCCTTATGTATTCTCTAGGATACTCAATTTGTCATCAATACAGAATCATCAAAAGAGTCCTCATATCTAAACCAACAATACAACAAGATGAGCATAACCTGTGTCTACATCCCTCAGCTATGACTTCAAGCTAATCTGCCATTAAGTGGTTGTTAGTACAAGTCTTTTCTGAATCAAATAGGAAGTGACTTTTCTAAATTCTTGTTTGGTTTAGGTACCCTTCTGTAACAACAAAGTAAATTTAGAAATATTGTCTTCCATTGAGTTGAAATCACATATCTTGAATCACATAGACTTGGAGAAGGCTCAATTGGGTCTTGGGCATAGCTACAACAGAGCCAACATGAAATTTGATGTCAATAGAGTGGATAACATGGTTATACAGGCTATTAGTCTTCTCGATACCTTGTACAAGGACATCGACACCTTTTGCAAGAGAGTAAGGTATTGCAAGTTTAAGCTTAGTAGTATTGCTTTTACTTTTTTTTTGGTTTTATATGAAACAACATTTAAGATAGTTCAGTTAGGGCCAATTCTAACAGTTATCTTTTATACAGGAAAAAATATCAGAATAATGGTGAGGTACCATTACTGGAACAGGCCCCAATCATGGGAACATACTCAACATACTTGTTTTCTGCGGGCCTGTAATCCATGACTAAGGAGGAATTGACCGCAAACAATGAACCATGTTGCTCAAAGAAATTAGACAAAATTGGCAGCTTTTTAGTGTTTTCTCTCAAATCCATCACTAAATGTTCAGAAACTTGTTGATTCTCCTTTCCTGTATTCTCAAACTCAAGTTTGTTCTCACTTGTGTTCTCAAACTCATCTCCCAAAATGTATGACAATTTTGAATGTAAAGACTCTCTCTTTCAGCCCTTTGACACACTCCACATATTAACCTCTACTCAATCATCTGAGCTGCTTGTCAACTCACCAATTCCTGGTCCAAACAAGTTTCCTTCAGTGGTCAAATTCTAGGCTGAAACCATGTGGGGGTAAAATCTTGATAACCGGCATTCTAGGACTAGTAATTGCCAGCTACTCCCAGGGATGCACTTGTCACTATTTTGCTGTCTAAGTAACAGTAGAGGGAATCGTTGTCTTTGAAAGGTAGTTGAGCAAGGATACATAGTGATTTAGCTTTAGGAAGGTGAATTTTTGTCTTTGATAGAAGATAGACACCAACACACACAACGATTCCTTTTGGAAGCAAAGACAAGTAAAAACGTCAATGAACATCCAATTTGGACTAGCCATCTAGAGTTAAATAGTTATGTGAGCTTAGTAGAATCAAATTGTTGTGCATGATGCATGATTATGATTTAGTTTGGAAGGACAATAGACTTTGCTGGGGAAGGCAATTACTGCTCAAATCACCAAATCTCGAGCCCACATGCATGACAAATCGTTGTCTTGAGGGACCATATGAAAAATCGTTGTTGTGCCTGGGAGGATCCTACTTTAACATACAACATTTTAGCCTAGGGGAAGGTTGAACGATTTGCTGAAGGAAGTTCCTCTATAAGCCACCAACTCCCTGGCCCACACTTGTTATCAAATCGCTATAACTAAGTGAAATCTTTTGATTTTTTTTTTAAATACCAATAAGTGTCGCTCTTCCAACATTTTTCTGACACTTCAGTGACACCAACCGACGGTGCACGAAGAGATTGTATGCAAGCGGTAATGTCAAACATTATGTGTTATAACCATATAACATAAAAAAATGCCATCGTTTGAACTATAGAATTATAATGTGGTAAGGTTTAAATATAGGTTATGTAGGTATAGACATAATTGTGTTTGGTTAGTTTTATTTATATTACTAAAAATGATTTTAAGTATTTTTTTAGTAATATTAATAATATATAGAAATATTAAACAATGTTGATTTTAACTTTTGATTATTTAAATTTTTTTTATTTTTGAAGGTATTTGGTTTTATGAAGAAAATTTGAATAGTCAACAAAAAAGAAATTAAATTTTCAAAGATAACAAGAAAAATGGAAACAAATTTATACAAAAAAATATATATTATATATTTGTCAAAATAAGTTGTTTTAAATTGTGTTTTGTCCAAGGTGTAAATGAAAAAATTATAGAATCTCTATTTATTGAAATATAAATTATATATTTTGTTATAATTTATTGAAATTTAGATTATATATTTTGTTAAAATATAGTTTTTTAAATTGTTTTTCTAAATATATAAAGAAACATGGTGGAATCTTTCTATATTAATGGGTTTTTTTTATTGTAAAAAAATATGTAATTTGTTATTCATAAGAATCAAAATTACATCATAGTTGTTCATGTAAAATCCCCTTCAAAGTAGGATAGAAGACAATATTGAAGCTCTGGGAAAAACATTATAATATCCAAAAATAAACGAGAGGGATTCTACCCATCAACCTATAGAAAGCAAAAATGCAGAAAAGACAAAATAATTGTGAGACAAAAAATAGCAGGGCTATGGAGAGTTGTCATGCAGATAGAACCTAAAACAATCCAAGGAAAAACTAGAATGGAGAAACTAGAAGCAGGTAAAGCGACCTTCAGTAATCATGATTCTGTAAATTGAGTACTTACATAAGTGAAGAATACCAGGGCAGTCTCCTATCGCAAGATTTGATAGGTTGCCGCATCAAAATTGAACTCCCTATACAGGTGCCTGAAGGATAAAGAAAGAAAACAATTCTTTAGGAGCCCAATCCTTTTCAACCAACAATCATAACTCAGTGACCGCAAATTGGTGAGACCTCTGGCCCAATCAATTATGACCTTTGATTCACCAAAAATAGAAAGCTAGAGAATTTTTAATTTTTTTACGAACCATAAAATCCCCCATAAGGCTAAAAGTTCTGAAAAAGTATTAGTTCCACTCCCAACACCCATGCTTAGCTTGAAACTATGAGAGTCATATATACGGAGGATCATGCCAGTACCACGATTTCCATCCTACTCGGCCCCATCAAAGAATCCATATATGGTACCGGATTCCAACACCGGGATGATTCGAATCTTTTAAAATTTTGGGGCACAATCTCTATTCCATTATAGAAAACTTGCCACAATCTAAGAAACATGTAAACCTCCTTGCAAATTTTAATCACTTCTTTGAATGTCTGCTTCAGTTTTCCTTTGGAGCGTGTGAGGAATGTCGATGTGCAAAAACCAGTGACCTTTGCAAATAGTGGCATTGCAGGAGGGTGCTCATGCTTTTCCCAGGTTGAAAGATCAAAATGCATATGGTTATGAGCACATAGGCTGGAGATGGTGATAATTGGAAATATAAAATGGAAGCAGTAACTTCAACACCATTAAGACTTGTAAAAAACCATAACAACTGGTTATTGATTGGAGTGATGAACACAATCAGAGCGGAAAGAACCATACCTTTGAAGCACTCCGACTCGTCACTGCGAGATCCTGAATCGGCTTATTGTCTGCAAAAATAGGGTATCGAATGCAAAAATAGGGGAGCAGGGGTTGAATGATACCTTTAGCCCATAAATACAAAGTTGACGTGTTTTTCTGGCCATGCATTGGATGCATTTGGTAAGTCTAGGTGGAGGAGGTGCATTCAAATGGCCGGTTCTCGAGGGGATGTAGGGCTATGATGCTTCTATCTAGGTAACGATATATATGGTACTGGTTCTAGTACCTAATTTGTAATTGACGTAGGAACATAATTTTCCTTTGGAACGCGCTTAACCAGGTTTGCTTCAATGGTGCAGCAGGGATAAAGATGGTCAAGAGAAAATTCATGCAATTGCTTTGTTAGATCTCTAAATATCAAGGTCCATGGCACTAATATTACTAATAGAAGTTAGACAACTTACAAAAATTACACTTATTGCCAAATTTCCAATTTTCCATGACACAATTAAAAATGACTAATTCATATTCTTCTATCTAGTCATTTTTTTATGTCGTAACTAAGTTAGTCGTTTATTTTAGTCATTTTTAACTCTATCACTTATTATCTAGTCATATTTGTTAACTGGTGACTAAATTAGTCGTTAATTTTAGTGGTTTATAGTTAGGTCAATCAAAATTGCTCATATTTAATAGTAAATCACTTGGAAAACCTATGGTGACTAGAATTTTTAGTCACCTAGTAGCTAATTCCTCATTTTGTACTAGTGTTAGTGTCATGACTCCGACACTTCAGCACTTTGGATGACCGATGGTTTAAGTGTCAGTCTGCATCGAATATCTCACATTGTCACCATGCCACTGACCCTTTTCTCGTTGGAAGGATGACTCTTCCAATTTCGGATTGTCGACGCTTCAAATGTCGGATAGCGTCAGATTTCCAACACTCTCTGGATAAAAATACCGATGGCATTGCCATTCCTTCGACACTAATGTCTGTTGAAAGGCCGACGCTTCAAGGGTCAGAGGACGTCGGATTTCAGACGGTTTATGCAATTTTTTATTGGCACTTTGGAAGGAAAAATGGTCAAATATGCAATGCAATGGTGTGTTGGATATTTGACCTGCATTAGTAGAATGTCAAAGATCCGACGTTACGCCACCGATGGAAAAAAAAAGTGTATGTGTTGAAAATGCGACAAAGAAGTGTCGAATTTTAGACATGCAAGGTGTCAGATTTTAGGTTGAAATTATATTGTGGGGGAATCATAAGATTAACCTGCAATGTTATGTTGATTCAGATTGGGAAGGCAGTGCCATTGATAGGAAGAGCACTTCAGGGTGTTTCTTCAGTATGGGATTAGGTGTGATCTCTTGGTTTAGTAGGAAGCAATCCTATGTGGTACTGAGTACAGCTCAAGCAGAGTATGTTGCAGCTTGTTCAACTAGTTGTGAGGTAGTATGGCTGAGGAAGCTACTATCTGATTTATTTGATCTCTAGTTAGATGCTACTTGTATATACCATGACAACCAGAGTTGTGTGAAGTTGACGGAGAACTCGGTGTTCCATGACAAGTCGAAGCATATCGAGATCAAGTATCACTATATCAGGGATATGGTGCAAAGAGGAGCAGTGAAGCTCCAATATGTTGCGACGGACAAATAGATAGATGATGTGTTGATTAAGCCATTAGCTAGAGTGAAGTTTAAGTACTTCAGGGAGAATCTTGGTGTTATTCAAATCAAGGTTCCCTCCAAGGGGAGGTGATGAGTCCGTGAGCCATTTTGACATGGTGAGAGGATCAGGTTCCTTCCATGGTCAGATGTAAGGGCTAATCCATTCTATCAAAGTGAGAATATTGGTTCCTTCCATTTCAGATATGAGTGTTGATCCATTCTGATATGATTGTAGGATTGGCTCCTAGATGATCAAATATAAGGGCTATTTCCATTCTCTAAATGGAGGTACCTGGTCAGTTACTAGGAATACTCAGTCTAGGACTGAGGGCCATTCTAATATGACTGTGGGATGTATTTGCACATGATCAGATGTAAGTGTAGGGCCATTCTGATGTGATTGAGGGATATGTTCCCACTTGATCAAATATAAAGGTTGTTTCCATTCTTTGAATGAAGGCACCTGGTCAGTTACTAGGGATCCTCAGTCTGGGACTGAGAGCCTTTCTAATGAGTCAAGGTCATATGTAAGGGCTGTGCCTTTCTGACGATTCAAGGTCAGATGTAAGGGTTGTGCCATTCTGACATGGTGAGAGGATTAAGTTCCTTCCATGGTTAGATGTAAGGGTTGTGCCACTCTAACATGGTGAGAGGATTAAGTTCCTTCCATGGTCAGATGTGAGGGCTGGGCCATTCTGACATGATGGTGGATGTGTCCCTCTCATGGTCAGATGTGAGTGCTGGGCGTGCATTTTTGATGAGTCAAGGTTTGATGTAAGTGTTAGGCAGGAAATTCTGAATTAGGGTCAGATATAAGCACTGAAGAAGACCTACATGGAGGCTAGGCCTACACCCAGCATGAAAAAGGGCTGGATCTGTAGAACTTCCTGTGATAAGAAGAATCATGAGATAGCACCAGTGATGTTAACCTAGTGATGATCCAGATCGAGTGATGATCCAGATCTAGTGATGATGATCCAGATCGAGTGATGATCTAGATCCAGTGATGATGATCCATATCCATTGACGATGATCCAATAGTGATGATCCAGATCAAGTGATGATCCAGATCTAGTGATGTTGATCCAGCAGAGATGATACAAATCAAGTGATGATGATCCATATCGAGTGATGATCTAGATCCAGATGAAGATGACTTAAAGACGACAAGAACTCGATGATGATCCAGATGATATAGAGAAGAAGACTTGTGCTTATAAATTTTGTCAAAAGAATACCTTCCTATTTAAGAGGGAGTGTTGATGTAATTGTAACTTTGAAATGTATTCACTTGTATATCTTATGTATTGTACCCCGATGATTATTCTGAGAAGTGTTTTTAATGTAATTGAGTCATGTCATACCCCGATGTTGTGATCGGGAGTTTCTATAATGTAAACAAGTCATGTCAAGTCATTGTGGGTAACCCTCCTATTGATCAAGGGTTAAAGTCCCCACAGTTTTGGGGCCCTAGGGTTATTAGACTCTCCTAGTGAAGTCGGCCCAAGTGAGTTATTGTCAAGTCGGGAATTAGTATAAATAGAGAGTGAGCCTCTATATTTATCACACACTCACTCACACTGAGTTGTAGCGCATAACTGAGGGAGAATAAGTTGATGGGGCTAGAAAGAAAAAGACTACTACTGTCAAGAGATCATCTTACTATTTTGGGGTTTTACTTTGGTGCCAATTCTATCTCTGAGGAAGTTGTGGGGTTTTCTCCATTTATGGTTTCCCCGAGGAAAAACATTGTGCTCATTTTCTCTTGTGTTTGATTGTTGTACTTGTTATTCTCTTAGTTAAAGATCCTAACATAATGATAGCTTGAATGATAAAATTCTAACATCAACTTCCTTCGAACAAGAGCATAAAGGAAAATGGTGACTGAAGGTAGGCAACATGGACTCGATATGAAAACTGGGACATCTCTGTGACACAGGAGGAATCAACAGAGGCTCCATAGGGACTGGAATATTAACCAATCGATGGAGATAAACTCAGAGTAACGAGTATAGCTCATAAAGTCAAACTGATAATCCAACCAATTGATCTGATATACAGAGCTCTGTTCGAAGGTGACATGACTCAATTAATTCCAAAGATAACATCTTTTACCGTCCTAATTTTTGGTTTTTTATTTTTTTTTGGACTTTTTTCAGATATTTTGAAAAGATTGAAAAAGAATAAAAGTGCTTTATAGTACAAATCTAGGAGGAGACGAGTGTCAAGGGACAAGAAAACTAGCTCCAAGCAATGGAACATGCCTATGCTCAATGCAAGGATATATGTGCAGGATAATGACACTTGGGGGAAGGTCTCCTCTTGGTAAAAGGGATGATAAAGCTACACAAGATATGTCAAAAAAGGCTCTGCTTTCATAGAGATGAGATAAGCTCGGGTTATATGGCTGATAACTCAAAGTCATGGAGCCGTCATAAATCTCAAGCAGGAAAGAAAAACTCATGAAAATGCAATTACAACTTGATATATACAAGGCACTCCCAGGGAATGGCTAGCATACAGTTCAAGAGGAGTATGAAGCTCTTTTGCAAAGAAATGGTAGGACTAAAAAGGGACTCCAACAACCTAAAGGAGAAATGTCAGCATGGGAACCAAATGCAAAACAAGATCTAACTAGGGAACCCATGTATAGGAAATCTCTACCATTCACATAAGGCCACTTCTAATAGAAGCATGAAGGTCTCATGACATCATGGAATGGGTTCGTACCTAAGGTTAATATGAAATGGTCATAAGGTCATGCAAAATGCTAGCGGATGTGAAATACTAACCTATATGCCAGTTTAGACATGATACTTGTTATAGGAATGAATGGGTCAAAGACCTTAGAGAGAGTGTGCAAAAACATGGACCCTACACAACAATAATATTAGTCCAAAACAATTGGAAATAGTCAATAAAGAGTCCAAACTACAGGATATAGGAAGGATTGATCATGACAACTGCATTCAAAGGAAATATTGTGGTGTATGATGGGAAATAATAAGGAAAGTAAGGTGTAGACCCAACGTTCACGTATCCACTACCACCCCTGTGAGGGTGAACATTGGTGTAAATACCGAGAGAAGAGAATAAAAATCCTCCACAAATGGAGTAGAGGATGGAAAATGACCATTCCCAAATACATGAGCATGGTAAGGGGTTGTGATGCCCCCAAGTCCGACACCAGGGTCCATACTAGGACCAAGGATGGGTGACAGGATACCAGGCATGCCAAAAATAAAACGATCTGAACTCAAGAGAGAATAATCATACTCAAGTAGCTGCAATCCCAAAGGCCAATTAGCACACAAACAACACACTCCTAAGAAAATCTACAGCCAAAATACAAGCAAACCAAGGGGAGGATATGTGAGCTCCCGAATGCAGCAAGTATGTCTTTCCTAAGAGAGGCTCGAAACTACCATACACTGCAAGTGGAGTTACATAACCAATTATAGTGGCCCCCAACTTCAACACATATAGCGACTATGCTTTCTAACCCCTCCTTGGCCAGGAAACTCATAGAATAATATTTGCAAGTACCCTTTGTGATACCTAGGTAAGGAAACTAAGGTCACCCTAATATAACCAATGCTCAGGTGGACAGTTGTAGGTGAGATCAACCGTATGGGCAGGGTAGCAAAGCTCAAAACTCCGAAAAGGTCCCCCATATATGAATATGATCTTGGAAATATCTTCGGCGTTCACAAAAGTTACCAAAGGCTATCCCAATCAATATCGTGCACGTTTCCTCGTGCTTAACTCTTGTGTAAGAGGAGTGTCCTCAGAAACGCCAATTATACCAAGGATTTCACTATCTCACTTGGACAAACACCTAATTATTTTTGTTTAGTAATCTTGGAGAATTGGATCACAATGAACTATTCCAAGACTCTAAATCCTAATCTTGTTGGTGAACCCTAACAAAGAAAAATGTGTAATTCATTTTAATTAAGCATTGATTTTGATGGCTGTAATTAATCAAAAGGAAATGGCCGTGCAACTAGTGATATGGAGAATCATTAATGAAATAAAAGTGCACACCTAACAAACAATTCCAAGTGCAATTTTAAATAATGAAAAATAGGGTATGCCACTACATGAGATGCATAAGTTTCCTCCAATGTCAATGCGATCCTTCCTATATGAAAGCCTAAACACAAATCTCATCCAAGCAATCCAATGCAAGTACCTCCTCAAATCCATATCTAAGATGCAACTAAGAGTGAAACTATTTTGTATTTTTCAATATAAAAGAATGAAAAATGCAATAAAGTCATTAAAATTCTCAGTCTATGTAGTAAGTATAAAACACAAGCCTAGCAAGAAACTAAGACAAAAAGAGTAATGCACTAATGGAAAAACAAAAAATATAAATGAATAGAAATATTTTCAAAGAAAAATCAATGAAAAAACAGTCTCTGTTCACGAAAGAAGCAGTAAACAGACAATATTATAACCCATGAAGACCCAACCACACTCACAACCCGGGCCAGCAGCTTCCCACAACATCAAACTCAACAAAAAGGAAGGATGTACATGATTGTTTAAAAAACACCTACGTATGTACATGACTTTTGGCCAAAAACCTGCATGCATACGCATTGTTTGGCCAAAACCATGCATGTATATGTGAATTTTGGCCAAAAACCTATGTATGTACGTGACTTTTATCCAAAAACTTGTGTATATAGAGAAGAAAGTGGTAAAAAGTAGGCCAAGGGTCAAACCAATCTAGGGGAGTGCTAATGGATGAACATACTACTAAATGCAACCCAGAAACAAGGAGAAACAAAGAGAAAGTCAAGAATATCAAGCACATTGTGCCCCCAAACCCCAAAGAAAAACAAGAAACATCCCCAGTATGGTTTCCAATTCTGTTACGGAGAGAAACTTCCTATGGCTTGGGGTGTACCACAAGAGACAACTTTGACACTATATATCAATATTTCCCAATATGCAAGAGAAACCAAACATCTAACACTAAGGTATACCAAATCGTACCTTATTTTGGATTATTGAAGTAGATCCTCGTTGATCTTTCCAATCCATGCTTGTATTAGCAATTCACTCTCAACAACAACAAACAAGACAAGCATGCTCTATAATAGTGTGTTAGACCTACTCTAGCATATATATTCAATATATCATAAACAATTAAACATATCCATGGATTCAATATTCATATTCAATTGCACTGAATTGGAAAGGAAAATATATTTGTATTAATAAAATTAGAGATTACAATAGTACAACCTCTATCGGCACGTCTACAAACTGGAGAAACCAAGTCCTCCACCTGGGCCTCCACCACCTCGATCCTCCATCTCTCAATAGCAATCTCACAAGAAAAGGAAAGCTTGGGAAGAATATGAAGTGCTCCAAAGGGACAAAGGGTTGCAAGCTCAAGTATATGAAAACTATGGAAACAATGGACTATAGTTTACTTTCTCTTCAATTCCTCTTCTTCAATGTATCCAAGGGGTTACTTATATAGCACTACAAGGGGGTAATGGAGGGTCGAATCGGAGCCATCTCAAGGAATATGGAAGGCCAAGATTTGGGATCTTCAAACTCATATGAGGCAAATTCAAAAAATGTTTGGACTGATGCACACATCACAATGTACGTGGGTTTGAGGTCAAAAGTCGTGTGTACACGTGAGTATGGGTTTAAAAGTTGCATACAAAAATAAAAAAGGGTGTTTTAGGGATGATCTTGGAACATCAAAGGATAATATAATCCCATGGGGTCTAAAGAGTCTATAGAGGGATAGAGAAGGTCATAAATATGTGATCAACCATGTGTGGTAAAATCAGCTATAACACTCTTCCTCCAAACCACCATGGAGGAAGGCACTCTTCACATCCATGTGATGTACTTCCCATCTTTTGGAAGAAAAAGTAGCCAAGACCATCCTGATGGAGTTCATTATAAATACTGGAGTGAATGTCTCATTGTAGTCCAAGCCTTGAACCTAAGAGTATCCTTTTGCCACCAACTAAGCCTTGTACACAGCTGTGGTTCCATCAACAACTATCTTGGTCTTACAGATCCATTTTCACTAAACCGGCTTCCTTCTTGGGGGTAAGGAGACAAATTCCCAGGTCTTATTGTCATGTAGTGAATCAAACTCCTCAACTATGGCTTCCTGCCATCTAGGATCATGGAAATATTCCTTGATGGATTGATGATTTAACCCAAGCAACATAAAACAACTCTCAAGAAGAAGAGGATCTGTGCGGGACGGTGCAACAGTCTCCTTCTGATACTGGGACCTCATTCTTCTCTTGTTGTATGGATTCCCATCACCATATATAGCTACTTTTATGAGATGCTAAGCCCATTTAGGCTGTTGAAATGAGGTATATGTTGGGTCTAGATCTATATCCCTTTGAGGTGTAAGCTCAATTCCTGGATCATGCTAGGATGCCTCCTCTTCTGAATCTGAATTAGAAATGTCAGGAATTGAAACTGAATCTGCAATAGGAAGTGAAGGAATGTTTATGCTTTCAACAACTTTAAATGGAAGCTTTTCTAATTTTGGAACTGAGAATGGCATGAAGTGAGAGAACATATATTCCTTGGGGGAATGATCAGAAATCCCTTTCGCTACAATCTCCCCAATTGAGATTTGTGTGATCTCTACTGAGTCAGGTCCAAAAAACACTTTCTTTGGTGCGCCCGTGTGAGTCATCTGATATATAGAAAATAGATTAGTGATAAGAGAAGGCACATGTAGGACATCTTTGAACACATCATGGTAGACTTTGATGGTTCCTCTTCCTACTGCTGGAATTTGGGAATCATCTCCCATGTGAATAGTTGGCCCTTCTTTGATATTGAGAGTGGAGAAGACATCCTTGGAGGAAACCATGTGGTTGGATGCTCCAAAATCTATAAAATAGGCTATTGACCGAGGTAGACTAGATTTCAAATCATGGCGCCTTTCATGTCCATTATCAAACTTCTTTGATCCTTGTGGGAGATCAATGTTGTTTTGTTTGAGGAGAGCAATCAATTGATCTACTTGCTTCTTCATACAATAATCTTCATTATGGTAACCCTTTTCACAATAGGGACACAATTTATTTTTCTTAGAGTCAGGGGCTCTTTTGAAAGTCTGTTGATTATGTTTAGGCTTTGAATCAACTGCTTTAGGCTCCTTCTTCTTTGATTTCCCTTTGGCTTGCGCTTTTATAGAGTCAGTAACTAGGAGAGCCTCATATTTTGAGGCATTAATGACTCCCATTTGAATCAACTTCTCTTTCTCCTTGATTAAGGACTCGAAAAAGGAATCTAATGAAGCAATTTTCCAATTGGGGAATATTTCCTTCTTGGAATGAAATATAGAAACCAATACAGAATACTTAGGGACGAGTTTGATGAGAATAGAGAACACATTTTTCTCATCCTTCCTTTATACTCCACACTGTCTGCATTGAAGTGCAAGAGACTTGAATTTAGTAAAGAATTACTCAATAGTATTGAATTTGTTGGGATGTAAGGCTACCAGCGCATTCTCTAGAAGGTGTCCCCGAAGCTCATATTGTTTACCAAATAAGTTCTCAAGCTTATACTAGGATTCTCTGGGTGTCCACAAACATTCAAGGTGGAAGAGGAGATCTCTGGATATATGAGTGCATAGATAACCAAAAGCTTCATCACAATGTTTCAAAAACTTGTTCTTTTCAACTGGCTGATGGGGATTAGGCTCCCTTCCAAGTATTATCCTGAGGTATCCATGCTTGCGCAATGCCAACTACATATCAATCCTCTAATCAAGATAATTGGAAGTTGTAAGGATCCATGGTGTAGGAGATTGAGAATCCATAATTCTCCAGCTCAAAGATTGAAAAACTTTACACAAGCTACGTAGCACCTGTATATTTTCACTGCAAAACACACTATAAAATTTGAAATGTTATAATCATGCTCTTCCTCTCAACATGAACATTTTTTCAGGGTCTATCAGGCCCTCTCCACCAATTTGAATAAATTTAAAGGAAGAAAATCATCATAGGGGACTTTTGTGGAAGCCCAACTGCTTATGGTGTTCAATGGAGAGAAACAAATATGAAACGTGCCTAACAAGGATCTAATACCATATTAGAATTTCTATGCAATTTATACATTCAAGCAATTAGTTCTGAATTATGATTGCAGTAAAAGGAGAATGAATATACAAACAAAACAAAACAACCCACACGGGAAATGGATGAGTGTAGCTCGGATAATTACCATATCATTGTCATTAATTAAATTCGGTGTTACAATAGTTTATATAATGGAAGAATTTGAATGCATTAGGGAGAAACTAGAATATACCAATTGGATCTAACTATACCTAACTGACTACCAAACTCATGGTGTCTCAATCAATATCGGAGTTCAATAGATCAACTCCCAGATCTCCAACCAACTCATACAATCAGTAATAACTAGTTAACTTAGTGCAGTTGAGTGTGGTAGGTGGGAAAAGGTGCCTACTCCACATGCAACCATGCATTAGCCATGTATAACTAGCACTAGCTAACTGATTGTGATCTAAATGAAAGCAAATGGAATCTAGCTAAGACTAACTAGTTCCAACTCCATCTAACCGATGGAGGTTGGTGCCGGGACTCCCAGTGGCTCCTAAAATGTAGGGATTGGTATAGGAGGTTCCCAAACTGATGCATGCACATGCAATAAGTGGAATTTATCCTCGATCAGTGTTCCCCACACTCTAGTAACTGGTACATGTGGCCCCATTAGGAAAAGTGGAACCAATGGTACTAGTGGACCAAAATAATTAATTAAGGTTCCTAAGTTAGGATAACTAATGTAAATAGATAGTATGGTGAAGGGAGGAATAATAATCCTAACAATCGATAAACTAGATCTTGGAGTATAGGATGGAGCGCTTATCTAGGATACTTTAGAACATTAGAGCCATTACATTTAGCCACATTCAAATAGAGGGAAACAAACTGAACAACACAATGGATAACGAAAGTATATTGTGAGGCATGACAATTATAAGAAAATTGTGGGAGGAGATGGTTGATGAGACTCTCATGGAAAGGTGAGAAAACCAAGTGTGACAAGATACATCTCGTTAATATGAACCTGACATGCATGATAAGTAGTCATCCCATTTTGGGGCCATGTGGTAGAGGAAATGACTATGGTAAAATATGTAGTGTTTGGAGGAAAGGACATAAGCCTTTAGGAATGATGAATGGGAGTTAGGAAGGGTTTATTTAGGCAATCCCATCCATAGGAAAAGAAACCATTTCATAGGATGGAGGATTCTTAAAGATATGGGAGAATTTTTCAACAAAGACAACAACCAAGATGGATGAGCGTAGCAATGGCACTTCTATAAACATGGATGAAAATGCTAAGCTTCTATATAACCATCACCAAGGTGGCCATATGCATTGTCATGGGAACTCCTCTCTATGCATGTATTTGGGTTGGTGGGAAATAAAAGGAATTTTACAGTGTACGATCTTGGGGATGGAGATGGGAAAAAAGATGGATGGGAGTAGTGGTAGAAAGGAGCAGAGAGCTCATTGAGGAAATCCCTTGGGATTCGTATGGATTATAACTTATTCCAAGAAACAGGTGGCATAGGAAGCCAAGTATTTCAAGCTGGGGATCCTTTTGGAAATTCAAGGAAAACTAGAGGAGGTTGAGGAAAATATTTGGTATAAGCTCAATGATGAGATACTAAGATAAAATAACAAGGTAGTGGAGGAATGAGTCATGTACCCATATAGAAATGACGTGCGTCTTAGTTTATACAAAAATACAGTTGCACTCTTATAGTTTATGAAGAACATGATGGCTCATGTGCTTTGAGAGCGACTACAAAAAGAGGAAGGAGAAAAAGTGCATTTTCAATGTTGGAAGGAGCGCTACGCAGAAACTAATCAACTAAACATGGAGGTCTATGCCATCCTATCTATGTTGGGGATTTGATTTCTAGTGCATTTAGTGATTTACTCTATTAGAGCGATGGCAGATCAAGTTGGGGTTTTCTAGGGACACATCGGGTTGGTGTCCTTTTATTTTTTATGTTCCTTAAGAGTTTCATATTTTTGTTTATGTTATGGACAAGTAGGAATTTTCGTTCTAATTTTTTTCCTATTAGTAAAGATTTTTCTATAACTCATAGTATTAAATGGATGGGATCTATGGGTTTGGGGGGAATGCTTCTAAGAATATATGTGAGGAATTTTCAGGGACTAAGGATCATCACTTTATGTGATGTGGATGTATTTGAAACTCTATAATCTCCATTCAAGTTAATATAATGTTCTTATTACTTACTAAACAAAGATAGAAATTTGTTGATGGAGATTTAAATTTCTACTCTTAATGAAAACTCTACCTATAGCATGTCATATCTCTCATTTGGGGTTAATTTATGAACCTAGCATTGTTATTTTGTCTAGTATTATTTTTTGTGTCATTTAATATGTATGGTTGTATATCATTGCAACTATTCACAAATAAGTTTTATGTGTTGATATATTTTAGTGTTTTAGTAATTTGGGTTTTTGGAAAACTTGTGTTTCAAACCAACTTTAATTAGGGGGTTTATATTCCATATGAAACTAGAACCACTATTTTGTTTCAAGAAAAGTAATTTGTAGAGCTTGGTAATTAGATCTAGGAAATTTCACACATATATTTTTAGTGAGTGGTGGGAATTTCCCTATGGAAATATTTAATAAAAGTGGTATTGTTGTCCATTGTTGTTTATTTCATGTGGTAAAATACGAGAAATGTTTCCCATTGTTGTTTATTTCACGTGTTAAAATCTTATGGGAAACTCAATTTTAAAAAAATAAGATGGTTACCAATGGTTGGGAAATGTAGTTTAATTAGTAAATTGTTGTTATATTGGGTATTGGAATGGTTCCCAACATAGGTATCAATGGTTTTGTAAATTCTCTCGCAAAACACATGAATGCAAGATTTTATGTTTTTAGGTTTAATTCAAAGTGTTTGATATAATACTTCCACAATAATTTATTAATTTGTTTGATATTGCATACAAAGTGTTTAATAGAAAACTTCTACCATAAATTTTTTTTTTGGATTGCATGCAAATTGTTTCTAAAAATGTTTCTACCACAAGTTTTTTGTTGTATTGAGGTTGTGTGAAGCATTTGAAAAAATATATTTACCATGATAGGGAAAACTGGGATGCACCAATCAATTTGGTGCAATCAAAATTGATTTTATTTTACCTCAATGTAATTTCTACCCACATATATTGGATTTACTATTTCATGAATATACTTTGTCATACTTCAAAGTACTATGATTTGCAATGTAATTTCCAGGCATGGTTTTCTTTATCTTGTATCCTTAAGTCCTATATAATTAAGTTGAAATATCTTATGTATTGATCTAATTTCCAACACTATTATTTATTCATGTCAAGCATTAATTTTGTTAATAATTTAAAGCCTTATGTGTGAATTGGTTCATCAAGTACTTGCTTGATTGAGAATTAGTGTGCAATGGGTGAATGTGATGTGAAAGTAAATTGTCTCAATTTCAAGGATGCTTAAACAACAAACAAAACTATTATGCATTGAAAGCTAGTTTGTGTAAATTCATATGAAATAGGAAAAGGAGATTGATGAAAAAAGTTTCAATGGAGTTGCATTTTCTCCCATAATGGACATGATTATATTTTATATTTAAATATCATATCTAATATTCTCACTTTTATTCTATGCATGAAAGTTTATTTTTCAACTCATGAATAAGGTTTTATACTTGTGCCTTAAATATGCACGCTTATGTTTAAAATATAAACAAGGTGTTTATTTGATAATAATAAAAAAGTGCACCTAATTTGTGGTGATTCTTGTTAATGGACCTAGTTTTTGAGTCTTGAGGTTCGATGGGACCTTACATGATATGAACTTGTCAAGAATTTATAGGCTTCCTAATCCAAATAAAAATGGTATTCAAGGGTTAATAGTTTGCTTACAAACATCGAACTTTGACCTTAATACTCCATACCATTATTTGGGGTCATTATTTAATATTTATATAATTCTACTTAACATTTTTTAATAAAACACACACACAAATTAGATTACTTTGTTAACTTATATAATTTTATTTCGAGGTTCTTTTAACATACTTGCATGAAAAACATTTCAAATGTTTTGTTTAAACATTAGGTTTCACTTGTATGATATTTGGGCCTATGGATGAGTAAATTATAAAGGTTATGGAGGGCATTATAATGGTGAAATATTATTTAGATAGGTTTATGAAAATACTACCTTGTCATTCTGGATGTAATACGGGGTAAAATGCCTAACTCATTCTTTTCATTTTTCCTTTGGACAGAAAGGAATCCTTGGTTCAAAGGTGGAATGGTGAGTGTTTACATAAAATTAACTTGCAAACTGGGGTAATTTTTAGGGGTAATTAGCCTTTAATTGGGACATTAATTGGGATACTAATTAGCATCCAAAATAACTCCAACTTTTAAAAAGGGATGCTAATTGGGATGCTACTTGGAACGGTAATTGGTATTCTAATGAGGATGCTGACTGGAAGGCTAATTGGGATGTCAATTGGGATGCTAATTAGTGTCCAAAATAGCGCCAACTTTTAAAAAGGGACACTAATTGGGACGCTAATTGGGATGATGATTGGGATGCTAATTGGGACTCTAATTGGGACGCTAATAAGGAAGCTAACGGGGACACTAATTGGGATGCTAATTATCATCCAAAATAGTGCCAAATTTTAAAAAGGGATGCAAATAATGCCATTAAAAGAACCATCCTATGGAAACGCATCCACTTTGTCCAAAAAATGAATAAAAATACACTAAATGTGATAGTGGACGCTAAAAAGGAAGCTAAAAGAGACGGTAATCACATGGTTTAGTGTCCCATTCAGCGTCCATTTTTAGTGTATATTTTTTTACATTGAGTGGTCAAACTAGATGCTAAATGCGACGCGTCATGGACAAAACTTAAAGCATCTCAAAAAATGTCTTTTTTTGCTTCCTAAATAGCATCCTTTATGGCATCCAAAATAGCGTCTCCTTTTTTGCTTCTAGAATAGCATCCAAATTTCCTTCCTAAACAACGTCGAGGTTTGCTTCCAAAATAGCGTCCAACTTTTCTTCCTAAACAACGTCAAGGTTTGCTTCCTAAATAACGTCATATTTTGCTTCCTAGCAAGTGTATTCTTTTGCTTCTTAAATGACACCCCCATTAGCGCCATATTTGCATCCTTAATAGCACCATGTTAGCATCCAATATTGCGTCCATTTTTTCTACCACTTTAGCATCCCATTTTGCACCATGTTTTACTTCCAAATATGTGTCAATTTTCGCTTCCAAATTTGCACCAATTTTTGCTTCCTTTTTTGCATCATGTTTTGCTACCAAAATGACGCCAAATATTTCTTCTATTGTTGCACCATATTTTTCTTCCTATGGCATCCAAAGTAATGTCTTATTTTGCTACCATATCAACGTCATGTTTGGATTTATCATTAGCACCACGTGTTGCATCCTTTTTAATGCCTAGTTTCACATCTCTCATGTTTTGGTCACTAATTTAGTCATTTTTAGTAATTTTATATACGAGCTTTTGTCATTTTGTTTGGTCACCTATCTCTTATTTTTTTCTTACTAATTTAATTGTTTTTAACTGATATTATACTATCATCAAGGCATGGAGGAATCGAACCATCAACCTCTTTCTTGTAAGGAAAGTGCTCTTCCATTGAGCTAGAACCCTTTAAGAATTTGGTAACCTAATTTACAAACTCCTCTATAATGGTAAAAAGGATCAATAAAAAAATTTGAGTATCTAATGGTCGACAAAGGATGAAATATTGTATTATCTTCAACATGGGATTGATTACGTTCCTTGGTTCTATGTATATCGTTTTCCTATGATTGTAAAGTTTCTATCATTACAGTACCAACATTTGTAGCTTGTGAAGCAGTAGCATCACCTTTTTCTTGTGATATGGTGGTATCATGGGCCTAATCTGATCGAGTGTCATCAACTAGTTGACCCCTCTATAACTCAAAAACAAAATTATCCTTAATACTTATTCTATTGTAGTGCCACTCATTCCTCTAAGTTGTTGACTATCATCAACCCAGCTACTCAAACAATTTATTGGTCATCCACTTCGAAGTGTTCAGTAAATATAATCCAAATGGGATGGATCTGAAGTACTTTTAATAGTACTCTCTGCTACAACCCTATCATTCTCTGCAATCATAGACACATTACATTATATATGTCCTTAAACTATGAATTCTAAAGTTCAAATCCAAGAAAAACAATTTGTAATCTAGCAGATGTTCAACAACCAGAAATTTTAAAAATTACATATTGCTCAATGAAAAATTGATCTAAATGGGGTAGATGGTCTAATGAGAATTGGATGTTGAAATGTCATTCCACAATCATCAGTCCTTCCTATAAGATTAAAGATAGAGGTATTACTTCCCTATCATCGATTTTCACCAAAAAAAATTTCAATAGGCATCACAAGAAATGGATCAAACAAAAAATCACCTTTAGCTCAACCAAGCTAAGTTTGATATAATAAGAGCTAAGTTTGAGATAAAAGTATGAGGACTCAACCTTCGAGTTATATTTTGATTTAAAGCAACTACAATATCTTGTCAAATTTTTGACTCCATATCTTCCTGAAGCATATGAGGATCCTCAAGAATATGACAAACAATAGTTTATGCAACACTATTAAACCCTGAAAATAAGCAAGTAGTAGGAAAGATGAGCAAAGAAACCAATCCACCTCTTTCAAGGAAACACAATGCTATGGCATGCACCCTTTTTATCCTTGCACATAGTTGGAGAAGAGCTTGTACAACAGTTGAGGTAAGATTCATCTGAATAAAGTTGTAGACTATGTTAATATTTGTTTCTACTCTTCAGTAGTTATGTACCCTTTAGGAACAACCAACATGTGTGTTGTACAATTTAGATGATTAGACTACAAATTCTCAGTGTTCTCAACATCAACATTTTTTTTCTTGGACTTTTTAAATATCATAATATTACAATTGAATATTTGCTTCAACTATAGAAAATTATCAACAACTAGTAGCATGGGGATCACATACTTAAAATATGGAAAGCTGTCACTTTTTTATGGATCTAGGTAAAAAATAGACAAGATATCCAGCAAAGTACTAACAAGACTATTGTCACCAACAATTTCACAAGTTGTATTGTATTCATGTAAAATTAGATCCAAAACATGAGATGGAGGGGAAAACATGCTATTGTCCTTTCCAAGATCTCAATTACAATATTTTAGTTGTTCTAAAAGAAACCATATAACTTTGGCTCTTGCTTAACTATTGTTTTGAGTGCAGGATGTTAACGACAAGTCCTTCAAAGGAAAATCTATAGATTCCTCAGTTCCTATATTTGTGAAGGTCATTGCTCCTTAAGTAAGATGGCATGTGGGAAAAGGGCATAGTGGACTTCTCTTTGGTTCGGTGTAGTTATGTTTGTTGGAGTGCTGAAAACTACTATTTTTGTTGAATTTAAATTTTTGGATGGGATGTTCGTTTCTTCAAATGAGGTCTGATGAGGTAGGAACCCATCTCAAACATCCTGAAACAATTAATAATAATATAAAAAATTTAAGTATTTTCTCTTTCTACCCTTATACATTAAGAATGTGATGTTATCATTCAAGGAGCACCCCGGAAGCACCTCAAAGACCCTGAGAGCATACTCCTAAGGGAACTTCCTGAACACTCCCTCTTAGAGCATGCTCCAAGAACAAAGTGTGAGAGGCCAGGGCTCCACTGCAATGTAGCTTCAAAGAGTCCAGACTAAAGTCATAGGAATGGTGATTCAAATTGCGATTTTTTGATTTAAATTGTACTGTGTAGTCAAAAGATGCACTTCAAAAATTTCTAAGTTTGAATTGTGTTGACCAACTTGACTCAGTCATCACAAGTTAAACTCATGACTTAACCCTTGACTAGCAATTTATGGAAGTCTACACCCAGGAAAAGGTTTTAAACCCAATTTTCACTATTTTTTCTCATTCTTTTGCTTGATGGAGGTGTTTTCTACTTGTTACTATGAAGGGACACTGACCAAATCATCCACAAAGAGACTACCTGGGCAGGGTTAACTCAAACAAATTTTTATCTAGATTCTGGACTCACCTTACGGATGAGAATCAATATTATCATCATATTATAGATGATACCTATTCATTGTGAAATTTTGAAGATATATTGAAATCTTGTAATATATGGACATGGCTATTTCAAATATCAATGAAAAATGTGTTTAATTCAAAATATTTGTATATATTTATTTTATATTTGCTATTTTTTTCCTGATCCAATTCAAAACTTTGATTCTTTTTCCATATCAATTTATTGATGATTCCAAGTCTAGTGACTATGGTCTAAATAGAATATATTGAAAGAGAATAACATCCGTTTCTCTTCTTCTAGTGTCCAGATATAAAATATTGTGAACTAGTTTATAATGAAATCCAACCTAGGGGAAAAAATCTGTTATTTTTAGAATAACCCTAACCCACATGTTGAACATCTGATAGAAAACTTGAATCTCACCATGAGAAGGATCAAAATTTTACATTGGGATTCAGGATATATAGATCACAGGTGAAACATAATTTTAGAGGTATTAAACCTTGAAAGTCAATTGATGATGACTAAATAAATTATAAAAATGCATTATACAAGCCAAGTCAGATTTGAAAGAACAATATTTAAAAAATAAAATGATAATGTCTTTTCAGCAATAGAGCAAATGTAATGATATCATGCGGCTAACACCTTGAAGTAAAATACAGAAATAAATAAGTACAAAAATATAATATTCTAATGTTCCCTCCACTTTGCGCTTTTGTTTTTTGAATGATATCATAAAAGTTGTAACAATATAAGCATTTGGAGCCTAACAACTTCGGAATTATTGTGACCTCATCCATTTTTAACTCCAAATAAAATTAAAAGCATTGATGACTAGGAAATAAAATACTTACACACTTGTTGACTCCTAAAGTGTAAGTGTGTGAATCTAGCGTTTTAACCTTTATCTCAATTGTTGCATCTGAACACTCACCTTGATATCTTTCAACAATTATGATTTCATTTATATTCTTATCTACCATCCTATGGTGCCACTTGATTCCTGAAAAAAAAATGATAATATCAGACATTAACTCCCAAAATAAGTGGACATCCCAATTTACATTGACACTCTATGAATACCAGATTTTCTTATACGCCTAGAATACTACTATTACAAATTGAAACATTCCAAAGAGAGTGAAATAATGGTTGTAAGCTCAAACCATCTTAACCACATGTGACAATTACAATTTTTGATAAAAAATACTTCCATGGTATGAACATATCGACCCTTAAATTAAATGCTTTCAAAGTGTACTGAATGCAAAGAGGTGATCTTTAGACTAGATAAAAAGGAATTGGACATCCTATTATGTGAACATAGACTTGTGATATCCACTTGCTGCAGATTGTAAAGATGCCAATTTGTTGTAGTTGTTCGACTTGGAAGTTGGAACATAAGAAAACAAGCATCATAAATCTTTTAAGATATTTTATACTCTGCTTTGTATGCATCAACTTTTCTGAATTCATGCTCAATGGAACAGTTAAAGGGATATTTGTTGGATTTTGATTTCATCTTTTAGAATGTGATATATGTCTGTGCAAAATTAGAAAGAAAAATGCTATTGGTTTGGAGTATCGGTATTTCCATCAAGTTAAGAAGACCCTATAAGGACTTTCTCACACACATATATGCTCATCATACCCTAAAAAGTCGAATGCAAGAGCACTTTTTGGATACAAGGAGTTACAGGTAGATGAATAAATTGATAACAAAAAAGATGTAAGTTACAGTTCCATAAAATTTATGTTCAAACCACTTGTAAGAACCATCCCTTGTCTTTTCCTGTGTTATCTATAAGTGCATTGTGTGTAGATTATAAACATCTGAAATAATCAGAATATAAAAAAAACAGAATTAGCATCCCAATTAACGTCCCAATTTCGCCAATTACCTATTGTTGGGGGTTTTTTCAAAAAATAAATTTGTTATTTGGCCATTTTTAGTGTCTAATATCACTTATATTTACATCAAATATGTTTTTTTGATCATAATATTTGGAAAAATTTACACATTTCAGTGTTAATTGTATGTTTCTTATTTAATATTCTCCTACCTATCTATAAACATGTTTTTTTTCAATCCGAAACAATTGCCTAAAATACTACACTTACGTATAATATTAGAATCCTTAAAAAATGCCTTGTTGCAGACCCTGTCCAACCAGGTACCAGGAGTTTAAACTTTTCATCAATTCTAGATAACATTTACTTCACATCACAATTTTTTTTACCGTACATAATATACCCATGATATATCTCAAGAGCATTCTTATTGCAAATTACTCAATTGTTTTAGGGTTTTCATTTATATAGCTTTAAGTTTTAGTGGTAAGAATTAATAATTCATATGTTTAACTCCATATTAGGGGGTTTATCTATAAATGTCTTTTCTCTAAGGAAATATAAATGTGAGGGCTTATGGTATTGCTTTCTTTAAGGAAAGTAGAGGTTGATCATATAAGTAGTTGTAAGTTAATAATTACTTTAAGACAGAGAAGTTAACAAACCCTAGATCAATCTAAAGCTATGCATTTCACTTGGTGGCCAAGGTAAAATAATCTTGTTCAATCTATACATTCCATGTTGCTGTTTTTTAATGAGTTTCTATTATTAGAATTATTCTAATTCTTTAATGTTTGTTTCCTCATGTTTTTGCTACAGTTAATTTTCCTCCTTTTAACAAGGTAAAAAGTGTTTCAATCCCTTTTGGATCTTGCTTATTCTAAGTTTCACATTTACAATTTAAGGGTATTCTTACAAGAGTAATAATAATAATTATTTCATGTCATATAGGGTTAATCCCTTCCTCAATTGTTAAAAGGGTTTGGGAGAAAACCACTTAGTGATAATACCTTTACTTGGTATACAAGGACAACATGAGGTCGGCCCTAGAATTACTTGATTGATATCTAATAATATAACTCTTCCTTTCATTTTTATTTACTTGTAGCTATGAATAAAACTAGGTAATAAAACCAAGGAATAAATTACAATATTATTTGTTGTACTATGATTCTGTAAATATTACATGATAATACTACCTAACTGTCTAAACTAATAGAATAAAGAGTAATACATTTCACATCTAAGATGAAAAATATAGTAGTTAAACTTGTTTATTAAGTTGTCATTGATTCCAATGATGTCTGGCCATTGATGCCAACTATTGAGTCCTTGGCCCCCCTTGTGGAGCCCCTGAAGGTTAGTGTTTAGTTTGTGGTTGTTTGTGTTAGAGGAGCCCTTTTGAAATTGTCAAAGCCAAATATTGAAGCCATTGAAGGCCTTGGAACAATGAAAAAATCCATGGTTACCAATTGACTTGGTCAAGTGACCCTAAGTTGTATCTTGGTCCCATTTGAGTCCATTGTCAAGTTCCTTACTGCTGATTGATATTTGGTTACTGGTCTTTGTGTTGCTTCTTATTCTTCTACCCATTTTAATATTTTGATTGGCTGTTGAATGGATGATGTGGCTAATGTGTAAATTCCTTTATGTGTTGATCATGAAGGCCATTTCTTGCATTGGACGGTCTTGAGGTTTTTACGTTCATGTGGGGTCCTTGAGTTCACATGCTTAGATTTTGAACCTCTTGCATGTGGAGACTTAGGTCTTGGAACCCTCATTTATGGTGGTATGTTGGAACCCATTATTATGGGGTGGTTAGTGTCCTTGAAATTTCAGGTCTTGAACCCACATATATGGTGTTTTGATGTCCCTTTGAATATATATGGTCATTGGAATGTAGTAGCCTTGTGATCATGCATATGAATCCCATAAGGTGTTGCAAACTAGTGGTGAGGTATTTGCAGCCCTCTTTTGGGGTGTTGGTACTCTTATAGTTATGAATATATATAGTCAAACCATTTGATATGTTTTTAATGATATGGATACCTTGAGAATGATGATTTTGAATCCCTTGAAGTCCTTGAATGTATATTTTATAATAATGATGATATTCTTGAAAAAGTCTTTGTTCTCGCTTGATTGGTGGTGTTGGGGTCCTTGATACCTTTGATATGATCAATATATGGTGGATCCCTCCTCCTTGTTAATGTGAAGTATGTGGATGTGAATACCATAGAATCCCTCATTCCCTTGATGATTTCCATTGAATCCTTTGACCTTGGAACTTATGCATAAGGTAACATGGTCTTTGACACATTGATGTGTGGAGTCTTGATGTCCTATGAAAATTAAAGAATTTAAGAGTATTAGACCAATAATTTTCAAATAAACTCATCCTAGGGAGATGGTACTATTCAATCAATTTCTATTGATATGTGGAGCATATTCTAACTCCTTACGGTTGAAGAGGTATGAATTTTTGAAGTTGATATCCCCCGCCATTTTGGGTGAACTCATCCTAGGGAGATGGTACTATTCAATCAATTTCTATTGATATGTGGAGCATATTCTAACTCCTTACGGTTGAAGAGGTATGAATTTTTGAAGTTGATATACCCCGCCATTTTGGGTGAGCCGACCAAACAAAAGAGAATTTAATTATTTGTAATTTTGAATTGCATGTCGGCCAAGGTAATAAATTTTCTCAACAAACTATATAAATATAATATCAAACATTTCATTTGTTCATCATCAATTCTCTCAAGAATTTTGCAACTCTTGGAAAAACGTGCGAAATTTTGTGACAGCGAAATTTCTTGGCATCTTCACTAAAATTGGCATAATGTTCTCATATAGAATCGTAATTACAAAATTATTGGCTCATTGGAAAGCTTGTTACAAGGGATATGCGATGACATGATCTAGAGTTTCTTTTGGTTTTTATACTATTTCTTCATTTTTTGATCTTCGAAAATGTATCGTTCATGCTTTTGGGTTTCTCTTGTGATGTCACATGTCTCTCATGGATAGAGTTCATCTTTGATTTTAGTATGTGAGCCTATATATTTGAATTCATTGAATATGTTATGGAGGCTATGGTGACAGTTATCTTGGAATATATTTGTATGTGATATTGTTATAGATCTTGATGATTATCTTGGATATTGTTGCTGTATATTTTGGTGTTTGTCTTAACTGTTGTATAGTGGAGTATTGAATGAGAATTTGACATGTAAGTAATAGATATTATGAGTGATTTATTTGATCAAAATAAGTATTTTATTTGAAAACTAGTTTGATCAGTGTTGATCATTGTGTCTTTGACCTAATTGGAGTAGGATTGTTATTAATTGTTAATGACAACCTTTGACAGTTTTGTAGGTGATAATTTGCTTGATATTTGTTTGATTTATCCTTTTGTGTCTAAGAGTTTATGAGATTGATTGAGTTTGACATAGTTGGTTAAGTATTTTATCTTCTTGGCTAAGGCTATTTGGTTGAGTTATATTATGTTTAATTGTCAATTATTTTTTGACTGTGATTGAGTTTGGTTGTGGTGTCATTGAATTGAGTGTAATTGGATAGAGTTTGGTTGACCGTATGTGAAGTCTCTTCGTTGTTCAAATGTGTCTCATGATGAACTAATACAAGTAAGAAGGGTTGGTTTATTATCAGATCACTTTATTATATTAAAACAAGTATATGATTGATTTGGCACAGGTACACAAGCATCTTGGTACAGGTTGGTTCAGTTGAGCAAGATTGGCACAAGTTTCCTTATGTGCAGTTGGTTTGACTTAGACTAGTTGAGTTATATGAGTATTTAGTTTGACCCGAGTGGAGTGAGTTTAGTGTGTTGACTCATATTGACTGAGTCTATTGATGTGAGCAACAAATTGATTGGTACAACTTTATTGGACAGGTTGATTGTACAGGTTGATGAGTAATGTGATACAGTGGACAGTGATCAGTTGATGAGTAGTGATCAGATGATGAGAAGTGGTTTGTAGTATAAATGGTTGTGCAATGTGGTAAATATTGTGTAGTTTAGTATATGTGTTGATTAGCAGGCCTGCATCATTAGTACAGTCATGGCTCAGCAGTTTCTATCTTTATATTAGGTTGTAGGATGGGGCAAGGAAAGGGGGTTGTATTCTCCTTCCGTTTGTATCTAGAGAAATAGGGAGTTGTAGCTTCCTTCAGGTTGTAGCGTATAAATTAGGGGGTTGTAGCCTCCTTCCAGTTGCAGCTAGAAAATTGAAGTCTTTGTAAGAAGGGGGTTGTTTCCTCCTTCTAGTAATTTCTGGAAAACTATTTTAGAAAGGATTCTATGGTTTTTCCCCTAGGACTTGGGTTTCCACGTAAAATATAGTGTTCTGTGTTTCATGATACAATTCTTGTGTGATGATGATATAATGATAATGTGATAATGCATATTATAGAATAAGTTGTTGATTGTTAAAAGTAAAAAGTAATAGAAGTTGTGCACACTGATTCACCCCACTTCTCAGTGTACATGGTGTGTCCAACAATTGGTATAAGATAGGGTCCTTCACAAAAATACTTATCAGCTTGAAGGAGATATTTGACACACCATGTGAATCTAAAAGAATGGAGTACCATTGTCCTGTGAGTCAAATTATTACTTGATCTAGAAAATTAGAATGCAAGATTATCTTGAGGCAATTGGTGTATGGAAGTCAGTTTTTATTGGATATACACCTTCAAAGAAAGTGAAAATATCAGCTCAGAAGGAAGCAAAGAAAAATGATTCTATGGATATGGAATCCATCCTTGAAGGCCTAGTAGATATCAAAAAGAAGAAATAGGGAAGTGCATCTCAACTAAGGAATTATGGCTCATATTAGAAGAACACTACTCCAATAAAGAATAAGAAGTAGAGGTTATGGAATTAATACTTGAATATCTAATAAATCTCCAAAGGGAGAAAAAAGGAAAGTGAAACTCAGTTGAGGAATTGTCATTCAAATCAAATCATCTAAACTTAGACAAAGAACAAGAAGAAGAAGACAACCCAATCAAAATGTCAGTACAAGATCTAGATAAATATGAAGGTAAGTCCCCTGAGCACTCTATTTGTAATTAATTTAAAGAGATATGTTGATCATGTATAGAAAATAAGAGCTATTATTAATTTAATTGAATGCAATACTTCATATTATGATGAAAATCCTTACTCTCCAATAAGTGGTCGAAATTTAGTTGATTTTATGATACACCATTAAATTACTAATGTTTCACAGGAAGTGAAAAATATTTGTGCGTGGAACCATGTATTGTAAGAGAAATTGGACAAAGATGAGAAGAGGAATCAAAAAGAATATGAGAAGGCCACAGAGACCATAATTAATCTGAAACTCCAAGTCAAGGAAGCCACTAGAACCAAATAATCCATATCCAAATCTTTGAATGATAAACTTGAGAAGCCAGCCACAAAAATTGGAAAGCAATCAGAATATATTGTCAAGCTTAGAAGACTAGTAGAAGATATGGAAATATAGTTAATTTACAAGCTACAAGAGAAACAAAGTGAGATAAGTGCCTACAAGACTAAATAAATATTGGAAGAGAGTTTAATAAGAAAACAAGAACTTGAAATAAAATCCTTGAAGGTAGAGATACAGAAGGTATGTTTGACAAACTTTGAATTTGAAAAGGACCTCTCAGAAATTAGAAAGGAGAATCATGTACTAAAAGGCCAACTCCAACAATCCCATGAGAATGATTAGAATTCAAAAGGACAGATGGAAGAAACTATCCTTGATCTGAACAAACAAGTACAAGAAGTCAAGAAAATAGAAGAAGATATAACAAGAGAAATCTAAGAAAATATAGCAATTTGTCAACAACAAGAATTGAAAATCCTCTCTCTGAAGAAATACCTAGAAAAAACAAATACTTTGTTAAAGACAAATTTGAAGATTGAGAATAAAAATATGGAAGATGAAGAAAATACTAACAGTAATACACGTCCTCTCAGAACATTCCATGATCAACAAAAATCAAGAGAAGTTACAGCTCAGAGATATCCTATGATGTTCAATGGTTGTTGTTGCAAGTGCGATAACTATGGTCATAAAGCCATCCATTGCAGAGACCATGAAAATATCATGCCAAGAAGAAATCAAGATGGGTTTTCCATTTAGTGTTATAATTGTTATCATTATGATCATTTCACAAAACATTGCAGGATGTAGGAACAATTAATTTTTGGAAAAGAAAGCAAGTTCAATCGAATGATATGAACAACCATCAGCCTACTAAATTAGGGAGAAATAAGTTAGTAGAATGAACCATTGATCAAAATAGAAATGATGAAAATCTTGGGAAAAACCCAATGCCATTTTGAAGACTATCAACCAGTGATATGAAGTGTACAAAGAATGTGTAAAAGGAGATATGCACTTTATTATCAAATTTGAGTATTGTATAGTAGTTGGTTCCAATAGTATCCATGTGACAGAATACAAGTCTATTCAAATAAGCATAAGTGCTTAATGATAAGGAAAGAAGTAGTGACAAAAGAAGTTATTGTTGCCATTAATGCAAACAGGAAGAAAAGTTGAAAAGGAAGAGAAGTTGATGACAAGGGGAGCATGGAATAAGGTGGAACATGCCCTAAGGGGAAGAGGTATGGTCAAAGGATGTTCCCTTTTCCATTGATGCCAAAGGGGGAGAGAAGTTTTGTTGATAGTGGGAGATTTTTTTGAAGAGGAATTATGGTGTTGTCATCAATGACAAAGGGGGAGATTGTTCATTAAGTTTTCATTGATGCCCAACGTTATCTAGTCATCACTAGTACAAAATGAGGAAATAATGACTAAAATATGGCTATAAATGACTATTTTTGAGTCGGCAACTAATAGTAGCTAATTTCCACTATCTTATAGCTTGAATAACTTAGTCGTATTTCACTTAGTCATTAATAGTTTGAATTATTAGTCATTGATTTATTCATTGATAGTCAATGATTTATTCATTGATTTAGTCACGGATTTAGTAATTGATTTAGTCTTTAATTTAGTCATTGATTGTAACAATTAATGACCAAATATACGACTAAATAAACTACTAGATGATAACATATTAATGAGTAAGCTAAATAAAAATAAACGTTAGTTTTGCTATAAGATACAAGATATTGGCTACTAATAGTCGTATATATGGAAATTTAGTCATTTTTATAGCCACAAATTTATGATAGGGAATGGAGGAATCGAACCACCAACCTCCTACCTATAATTAGGTAGGTGTGTTAACACTAGAAAATTACCAAAGTTTGTAAAGGCTATTCCCAGGTAATAGCAAAAACCACTTTTAAAGACAAAACTGGATTTTTTCTCTTCCGAGAGGGTTCTCTTACAAAATATTAACAAGGCTAGATATGTATAAGAAAAATTGTTTGTAATCATTAAAGAAAATTTGGGGTCTAAACGGACCTTATAAGAAAATGCANTGGAATTCAAGAACCAATAGAATTCCAATAAAATGAGTCAACCATAATGGTTGAATTGACATATTTGTCATAAAAAAACTACTTTTTTGTTTGTATTTTCTATATATCTCCCTGTGTTTTTACTCAAATTTCAATCGGGAGAGATTGTTGGATTAAGAATTTGATTCCACATCCAAAAAGTACCCTCACTGCATACTTTTGATGGACCATGCTACCCCAAAAATAATAAATGCTTGAAAAAATGTGATGATGGCATGATCATCACATTTTTTCAGGTATTTCTTATTTTTGGGGTAGTGGGGTCCATCAAAAGTATGCAGTTTGGGTACTCGTTGGATGCAGAATCAAATTTTGCATCCAATGATGTCTCCTGATCAAAATTTGAGTAAAAACAAAGAGAGATATGTCGAAAATACGAACACAAAAAATAGTTTTTTCTTTTTTTCCTCCAAAATTAATAAATATTATTTTATTATTTTAACTATTATTTTATTATTTTCCTTAGGAGGCCCATTTTAGACCTCAAAATTCCTGTAATGTGATAATATTGGTTGAAACAAAACATATGACCATTGGGCTATGGAGTCAATATATGAAAATAGATAAACATAGCTTATGCATGGAAGTTTTAACAAGGGCAAGGTAGCTACTCAATCACAGTCAAAATTTGATTTCTTGGTGAAAAAGGAAGAAGATGAACATACCATTAACACATAGCATTGTAAAAATGAATTTTGTATCAACTATAGAAGAAATATTTGGTGGACATCTAAAAGGAACAGCTAGAGCATATTAAATATGAATTCTAAACTATTATGCACTCATTTCATACATGAAGAAAAACATAATGGAAAGGTAAAACTGGAAAATCATTCACATGAGAAAGGAAAGTATAGACTGCAACATGAAATAATGCATGAATATCTGAAAAATGCCAAATTTGGCTCTGTAAATTAAAGAAGTACTTGAGTACACAAATCTCTCATAATCTCACGGGTTCCAGCCCTCAGTTCATCAAATGTATGAATACTTATACAATTGCTCCTTGAGCTGAACAATAAACCTAATTGTCTAATCGTTTCAACCATTTATTACATGTGTCAAAATACTTGTCTATTATAAAAATAGTTCTGAGATAACAAAACTTCTTAACTAATGAAACTAAAATAACATTTTATCATAAAAAATATCCTTCATTGAAATTACTTGATATCTTCATGGCTGTAACTTATATTTATTTGATCAAAATTGTTGAATTGTTCTCCAATGTTCACATTTAGGCAAATATGGAACAACCATTTCATGTTTCAGAACTCTGAGCTCCATGTTTTCTGCATATGAAAGGTTAGGCACCTTGGCATACATGACTTTAAAATCAAACAATAACTCGAAATCTTCAGCCAATTTATGAAACATGACTCTTCCAGATAGAGCCTGCTACATATCTTGAAAGTTACTGTGATTTGACCTGCAATTTACCATTTTTTCCAAATATTCCTCTTCACACAACAATGGCACCATTTCCTCCCAGAAAAAAGGAATTCCCCTTTTTACCAACGGAGTGAATAGGTTAGTCACTTCTTTGAATCTATGAATTAAAATATCAACTTTAGCCTATACAGTATCCAACATTCTATACTTTCCATTCACGTTTCTATCCCAAGAGGCAATAACAAATTTGTCTTGGATACCAAACCTTCTAAATTGATCTTCTGATAAGGCACTTAAAAAGTTGATATCATCCTTAGCTACTTCCATTAGATTCCTCTTTAATCCTTGCTTTACTATCAACATATTTTGTCTGGCTACTTTTAGAGCACTCTCTTGATCTGCAATAAAATATAAATATGGTCTAAACTTATTAGCTTCCTAAGTAATCTTATATTAAACCATATGTCTCACTCCCTACAAGGCCATTTGGCCAACCACCTATTTTATTAACTTGGTATTCTGATTTATCACTTCTTGGTATTTTTCCTCTATTTCCTTCTTCTCTTGTTCTTTTTTCAAAGCTATCTCCTCTATATTCTTTTTTTTTTGTTTTAACCCTGTGTGTTCTACATCCTTCAGGTTTACTTGAGACATGTCTTTAGAAAGAGAGGTTGCATCTTCTTCTTTAGAAGGAACAGTAGATTGGTTGTTAACTTCTTCACACCTTTCCTGTAACTCTTTTTCTTTTGCTTCCAGCTTAGATTTTAGGTCCTTCTCATTTTCTATCAAAATCTTAGCATCCCTTTCCCATAGTTTTTCTTTTTCTTCAATCTTTAACATCTTTTCATTACAATCACTCAATTAAGTGTTCAATTCTTCCTTCTCCTTCTCAAACTCTGTCAATTCAGAGGTCGGAATAAGCTGAGTGGAAGGAATTTTTAGTTTCTTCTTTAGCACCTGAACTTTTTTCTCTTTCTCATCAAAAAAGTTTTGAACCACTGCTCCTTTGTCTAACTCTCCTTCAACCTTCAATAAATCTTCCTGCAACTTTTTAATTTTGACTCGAAGGGCCTTGTTCTCAACCCTTTCTTTCTTTAGGAGGTCTCGAGCTTTCTTTTTATTGAAATCCAATTTAGACACCTGCAATGTAGATTTGAGCAATCTTGTATATATGATATCATGTGTTTCTCTATGAAAGTGTATTATATCAATAGTAGGTATTTTCTCTAGGCTCACATTCACCTTTGATACCTTATTACCAATAGACATGGCCAAAATCAGGGTATCTTTGGCATGATCTCTTATAGTTTTTAGTGCTACATCTAGCTTTGGAAATTGTCTCACTTCTTCATATAATTTTGTTGTTTCATCAAAGGTTTTATTTGTCAATCCCCTCTATGTATTCAACCACTCTTCTTTTGATGTGTACTTATTTGGAGTTACTCCATAAAATATATATTCTTGAAGCTCTAGACTAGTTACTTTGGATTTTCCTTGCTTCTGTTTACCTATCACACTGCTCTTCTTCACCTGTACCATCTGTCCTTCTTGTACAATTTTCTGCTTCTTTGGTGTACTAGTAGTGTCTTCTTCTTCAGTGTCCATGAAACCTGATTTCTCTCTCTTCTTTGAATTTCCAAAAAAACTTATTGATGTTGAAATATTACCAACAATTGCAAATATTTTAGAAATATCCATTAGGGGAGAATTATTTCTAGGGATGGACGAGACAGAATCTTATTCCATGCTGATATTATCTGGATTTGTTTTAGGATAATCTTCCCAATTGGATGCTTCTTGGAGTCCAACTACTTCAGTATGTTCAAAAGGATTATTTTTGTTTGCATGTGTTCTCTTAGAGATTATCTGGTATGGATCATAGTTAATAGCAACTCCCCAGGAAAACCCCATGCTTCTAAGCAAATTATTAATTATTGGTAGAGTAGCTCTACTTTTGACCACATATGGCCCTTCCTCCCAAGGAAATTTAATATCCAGAATCTTCCTGAATTTTAAGATGTGTTCTTCCTCAATTGTAACCCTTTGTATAAGAAATTCCAAAGAAAAGATTCTAGTTGTCAGAAAATCTAGAAGAATATAAGGCTGGTGCATAAATCCATGTAATCTTATAATGGTTTGAAATTATGAAAGGAACGAGTCTCCTATCATTTTACTAGGGGAAAGCTACAATGTTTACTTCAACTTTGGCGATACCCTAGGAAATATTTCCTAAAAGAAAATACTGTACATCTTTTCGATCAAACAATTCATAAACTTGCAATAATTCTAGGTCATTTCATCAGTGAGTACCAATTCAGAAAGTTGTAGGCTATATTTATTGTGTGATAGGAACATCTTTAGCAAAAATGATTGGAATCTGAAAACTCTGGTATCGTGGAAGTTGACTAACTGAGAACGAATGTTCTCAGCTAGGAACTCATCAAATTTAAGGCAACATGATTGGAAATACTGATCTAGAAGTTCAGACTCATTTCGGCAAGTACTTAAGACAAATAATAGACTCAATAGTGACTGTGTAACATAACCATTAGTATCTAACCCCACAAATTTATTGGCTAAAGTTATAGAAAATTGGGTCTCTTCATTAAACAAAACTATATGAACAGGGTAGGATAAACTCATAACCTCACTATCAAGCTTTGAACGTGATTTCAAAAAGGCTTCTTTACTCTCGGCTGTAGACTCTTGGAAGAAATGTATGATGTTTTATTCTTTGTACTCATGGGATAAATGGACAAAATAATCTGGGATAGACAGGGTTTTGTGAATAACAGAGGCATTAATAGGGAAAAGGATCATATACTTAGGTTTATCCATGAAAACTTCTTCAGTTTCGGAATAATTATTTGTGCACCACTCGACAATTTTAGGGCAATTAGGGGTCTGGTCCACATAGAAAAGATGAAAGAAAGACCTGAAAACATAGTGGGTGTAACTACCATGGTACTGAATAATTTTTAATTTACTTTTAGCTACCTCGATTATTTGATTTAGTAAAATGATATTCTAAACATCAAAATTCTTGTCTTCAAATATTTCTTCACCCTTCTAACAGGAAACCACTAAGTCTTCACTATCCGCCACTTCTAGAACTTCTATCTCATCCATTTTATCCATTTTTAGAAGTACTTGGAATGTTTTAGGATGCCTACCTTGTTGAAATATTGTAACCTCGAAGAATATTCTATATGTATTTCTTTGTGGTCCCCGATGGTCCTACCGAGAGAACCACTTGTATTAATTTGTACCCCGATGCTCCTAATCAGAAGAACTAATAAGAGTCATGAGGCAGTCCCCTCTAATTGTAAAGGTGGGTCATTAGCACCCCAGTGTGGTTACTTGAGCCTACATGTGTAACTAGATCCTACATGATTAACTCGAGCCTACATGATAGATGAGTTAACTTAAGTGAACGGATGAATAAATAGAGGTGTAGTGCTCCTCATTTAGGACACACACTCTCACTTGTGTAGCGCATTAATGAAGAAGAGAAGTAGCTGGAGAAGGAGGAGGATCAGGCTTTGATCTCCTTGCTGTTTTTATATTTTATCTTTTTGGGGCATATATATTGAGGAAGCTTTTGCTAGGTTTTTCCATTTAGGGTTTTCCCAGGATAAATCTTTGTGTTCCTTTTGTATGGTTGTGCTTGTCTATCTTTTAGTGATCCTGTTTATATGCTTTTGTTATGAAAAATGAAATGAAATACTGATGTCTTAGCTAATCATATGAAAATTTAACATGGTATCAGAGCCACCCTGAAAAGAAGACATTATGCATCTATAGAATCTAGGGCTTCTTAATTTTTGGTTCTCTCTCCACAATCGATTAGCAAAATAAGGCTAGGATGACTCTCCATTGAAGGGCGCATCTTTCTGTCGAAGCGGAATTCGATTCCGAGCATTTTCAGTTTTCTGTGTAGGAAATTAGGGTTTCTTGCAGAAGAAGAATTTTTGAGTGAGCCCAGCATAGGATTTCTCTCCTCATCAAAATCAAAGTTTAGAGACCTGGATCAAAATTTTTGGTTGGGTGAAACTCCGGGAAAGTCAAACCCTAGTTTGACCCGGAGCTAAAAAAATCCTAAATACTAAAAATGATAAGTTTTGGTATATTCGATATATCCCACTATTGGTGAAGGTTCAAGATCTAAAAATTTCAAATACTTAATACAAGATCCTGATTAACTCTGTGTCCAAAATTCAACCTCATATTCGCTATATTCTAGGAGATATGATCCCTCCAAGTTAGGGTTCTAGCCTCTTGCAGAATTCATCCCTAAACAGGACACCTCAGGAAAATTGCTATAGCTTGGGCTACAGAGGTCCAAATGGAATTTAATTTCTGTGATCCGAATTTCAGAACCTGAAGATGAAACAGTGACACGTGGCATGTCATACAACTTCACTATTCTGAACAATCCTGTAACAGGTCACCTTGGGAAAATGATCATAAATCCAAATTGGTGAAACCAACTCTGATGAAAACTGTGGTTTTGAATTAGGTACATTCTAGGTTACCTCAGTGAAAACTTTCAAACACATAGGAGCAGTAATTTTAGAGATATCATAGACATAGTAACAGCCATTTCTGCAAAAGAAATTGGAAAACTAGGGCTTCCTGTTCGAGGAGCTTCCCTCCACTGTTTTCAGAAAAGGAGTACATTAGACAACTTCATTTGAAGAGATATATATTTATATCCAAACAGATCTGAAATATTCCAAGTTTTGAAAATTAGGGTTTCTCTGACAAACCCTAGATCAGCCAGCTCTGGAAGCAGGACAGACACCTCAAATCAATAAGATCTAATATTTTGCTATTTGCATTTGAGGTTCTCATTTCAAAGTGATCTATCACATCAGCTTGATGATAAGCTTGGTGAAGTTGAAAACTTCCAAGCATGAAAGTATTTGATCTCTCTAAAGAAAATGAATTGGACACCTACATGAGTAGAGAGGTTCCAGTTCTAGAGGGAGATGAGCCTCAAAGCCTTACACAAGAAGAACTTGATCAAGGCCAAGAAGATCACTGTTGATTCAATCACGGATCAACTTGTACCATAAGTGTCTTCCCTAAAGACACCGAAGATGTTTGATTTATTGATCAAGCTATTTGAATATAAGAACATAATTCATAATATGGATGAATAATGTGAAGATCCAAAATGCATAACATCTTGAAGGAGTAGAAGAAGAAGCAGAGAATGCATAAGTGGTGATAGCCACCATGAATGGCCTCCCATGATCATGGGATTCATTCATGCAAGGAATGTGTGCCAAAATAAAGTGATTAATTTCAGTTGACTTTGGGAAGAAGAAGAAGCTTGTCTCATAAGAAGAGAAGAAGAAAGATGGGAGAAAATTGAAGATCAAGCTACCACCATTCAAAGAATATCCCTCAAGCGATGAGGAATATGAAGAACTCAATTCTTGAAGAACCTCTTATCCATCTTATCATTTGGATAAGAAATGATGATAAATCAGAATGATCAATATGGATTCTACCCATGACACAAATAAAAGATAAGTATTCAATTGTCATTTCATGATATTGTTTTACATTTGATTATATTCATTTGATGTGTTATGCATGATAGATTGTTTGCATTAATGACTGTATACTACTAATATGCATGTGATGGGTAAGTAGCTCATGGTGCTATACAAATCTCCATTGCTACTTATCAAACCTCTTTGCTGACATATTAAATTAAGAAAGTTTCTGTGAGATATGGATGAATGTTGTATTGGCTAAACAGTTACATGATGCATAAGAATTTGTCGTTATGCATTTGATTTATGAAATAGTTATAACCATGCAACTGGTGCATTTGAATTGTAGGAAAGGTCCTGTACAACCTCCTACAAGAAAAGAAGGATGAGACTTGTTCCAAAGAACAAGTGATAACAATTCAATAAACATGAATTTGAAGCTCCCAGGTTCAAAGACACCATTTCGAAAGAAAGAGATTCAAAGAGCGGTAGATCCACCTCGAAGGATGAAGACTACCATGGGTATAAGAGATAACTCAAGATGAAGAAAAGAATGCTATTAAAGAAGATATGATCAAAGAATAACAGTTGATCATGGGAAATGATGTATACGATATGATTTCGAGACATAAAGGAAAGTATGTAGTATCCTCCATATGGATATACAAGAACAAGTGTATAAAGCAAGGTTCGTGATTTGCCTCAGAAAGAATAGACTATGACATGACATACTCTATTGACCAGTATATATCAAGCATAGAACCACCTGTACAAAATGAATAAGGAATATAATACTCCACTTCAGGGGGAGTGACTACAGAAGATATCTGAGTTCGACACGGTACGACATGATGGACAGATTCCTGATGGATCGAGACTTTTGGGTTCCAACCTTCAAAGTTGAATGCAGAATACTAGGATATGTTGATGATCTGATAAGATGAACTCATGGAAGATGTTATGATAAAAGAATACTATAATGATGTTTGGGATATAGTACTCAAACCAGAAAGCAAGAATGTGGTATCTTACAAATGGATTTGCAAGATAAAATATGCCGCTGATAGAAGTAAGGAAAGACTTATGGCTAGAGGTTTCTATAAGAAAGAGGGAATTAATTCTGAAGAGACACTTACTCCAGGAAGCAAGGTACACTTCCTTCAGAACTATGATGGTAGTTGCTTCCATGATGAAGTAAAGACAATCCTTCCTTAATGGTATGATTGGGGAAGAGTTTTACATCAAAAGGATTTGAAGTTGAATACAAATGGACTCATATATGTAAGTTGAAGAAGGCTCTCTATGGCATGAAGCAAGCTCCCATAGATTGGTATGGAAGGATAGATAGTTTTCTTTCAATTATGGGCTTTACCAAGAGTAAAGCTGATCCTAACCTTTATCTCAAGGTTGTAGAATATGAACCTATCATCCTGTTATTATATGTGGATGACTTACTCTTGACAGGGAAGGAGAAACAGATCATGGAAAGCAAGAAGAAACTAGCATAAGAATTTGAGATGAAAGACCTTGGGTTAATGCACTATTTCCTAGGTCTGGAAATATGACAAAGTTCAGAAGAAATCTTTTTCAACCAAGGAAAGTATGTGGTAGAGATATTGAGGAGATTCAATATGTTGGAATGCAAATCCATGGCCACACCCATGGACTCCAACCTGAAGCTATTAGCTAATGACTCATCAGAGTTAGTGGATGTGACTCATTATAGACAGATCGTTGGGTCATTAATGTTCTAAACAAATTCCAGACCAGACATTTGTTTTGCTGTGAACACCTTAAGTCAATATCTTGTTCAACCAAGATGGGTTCACCTAGTAACCGCAAAACATGGGATGAGATATCAGAAAGGGACTATAGACTTTGGTCTATACTATGATGGTAGCCATGAGTATAGATTGTATGGCTACATAGATGGAGATTGGGCTGGAAGTATCTCAGTCAGGAAAAGCACATTAGGTATATGCTTTTGTTTGAGGTCTACTATGAGTTCATGGTTTAGCAGGAAACAATACAATGTTTCTTGTCGCACGGCTGAAGCAAAATACATATCAGATTGCTCTGCTAAGTTGTAAATTCATATGGCTTCGGAAGTTGATATCAGGTCTCTTTGACCTGAATATGGATACTACAATGATTCTATGTGATAACCAGATTTGTGATGATAGAGAACCTTGTGTTCCAATTGTAACACATAAAAATTCATTGTTTCTACATACGAGAAAAGATGTAGATGATTATGTTTCAGTATTCCCATACTAAAGATATAGATGATGTTTCAGTATTTACATACTGTAGATGCAGATGATGATGATTCCGTATTTCTATACTGAATATGTACATGATGATTGTTTGAATGATGATGTACTGATCAAGCCTCTGCCTCGGGTAAAGTTCGAACACTTTCGAGACAAGCTTGGTGTTGTTCGAAAAGACCTTCCTCGAAAGGGGGAGTAGTGATGTTGTAGTGGGATTTTATCATCCCTGGGCACTTGCCCTAAAGTGATCCAGAGACCTCAGTCCTCGAGAATGAAGATGGATTGTATCATCCCGGGACATCTGTCCAGAAGTGATCCGGTGACCTTGGTCCTCGAGAATGAAGAGGGATTGTATCATCCTGGGACATCTGTCCAAAATAGATTCGGTGACTTCAGTATTTGTGAATGTGGTGGGATTGCATCATCCCTGAACTTTGGTTCAAAATGTATCTGGAGGTCTCGGCCCCTGTGAATGTGGTAGGATTGCATCATCCCTGAACTTCGGTTCAAAATGTATCTGGAGGTCTCGGCCCCCATGAAAGTGGTGGATTGTATCATCCCTGAACCTCGATTCAAAATGTATCTGGAGGTCTCGGCCCTCGTGAAAGTGGCAGGATTGCATCATCCCTGAACTTCAGTTCAAAATGTATGTGAAGGTTTCGGCCCCCGTGAAAGTGGTGGATTGCATCATCCCTGAACCTCGGTTCAAAATGTATCCGGAGGTCTCGGCCCCCGTGAAAGTGGTGGATTGCATCATCCCTGAACCTCGGTTCAAAATGTATCCGGAGGTCTCGGCCCCCGTGAAAGTGGTGGATTGCATCATCCCTGAACCTCAGTTCAAAATATATCTAGAGATCTCGGTCCCCGTGAATGTGGTAGGATTGTATCATCCTTGAACTTCAGTTTAGAATGGATCCAGTAACTTTGGTACTCAAGAATGTGTGTTGATCCCGTAATTCCTAGAGGAATGATTGTCTGAGTTCCACATATGTGTTGATCCTGTAACTCCGAAAGGAAGGATCGTTATTAACTCCGTAAATACCTAAATCCCATAATTCCGAAAGGAAGGATTGTTAGTAACTCCATAAAGACCTAAATCCCGTCATTTTGAAAGGAAGGATCATTGGTAACTCCGTAAAGACCTAAATCCTGTAATTCTAAAAGGAAGGATCATGTTGATGTTTTGTTGATGATGATGTTCTCTAATTGAAAGATCAAAATATGATGATGATGATGTTTCTCTGATCGAAAGATCAGAAGATGCTGATGATGATGATGTTCTCTAATTGAAAGATTAGAATATGATGATGATGTTGTTGCTGACGATGATGATGTTCTCTGATCAAAAGATCAGAATATGATGATGATGATGTTTCTCTGATCGAAAGATCAGAAGTTGCTGATGATGATGTGTTCTCTGATCGAAAGATCAAAATATGATGATGATGATGTTTTCTGATCAGAAGATCAGAAGTTGCTTATGATTATGATGTTGCTGCTGATGATGATGTTTTCTGATCGAAAGATCAGAATGCGATGATGATGATGATGTTTCTGATAGAAAGATTAGAATGTGATGATGATGAGATCCTGATGATGATGATGTCGTATTATCAAATTATGATGATGATGACGTACTTATTGAAATATCAGAATATGATGATGATTTGATGTTAGAGTATGATGATGTTCGGTTGATGATGTTTCTGATTGAAAGATCAGAGGCTGATGATAATAATGATTCTAATTGAAAGATCAGAATGTGATCATGATGATGATGTTGATGTTTTCATGATGATGTTTCTGATCGAAAGATCAAAGTATGATGATGATGTTGTTGCTGATTGAAAGGCCAAAGTGCTGAAGAAGATGTTACTGATCAAAAGGTCAAAGTGTTGAAGATGATGTTGCAAATTGAAAGGTCAAAGTGCTGAAGAAGATGTTGCTGATTGAAGCGGTCAAAGTACTGATGATGCTAAAGACTAAAGATTGAATATGAAGACTACATGATGTTAAAAATCTTCCAATGATTTATAGATGTATCACCCTGATGATGTTGATGATGTCCTCTATCTCTCTCCTATTATTGTTGTTGTTGATGTTGTTATAGAATACCCTTCTCATTAAGGGGGAGTGTTGAAATATTGTAACTTCAAAGAATATTCTATATGTATTTATTTGTGGTCCCCAATGGTCCTATCAAGAGAACCACTTGTATTAATTTGCACCTCGATTCTCCTAATCGGAAGAACTAATAAGAGTCATGAGGCAGTCCCCTCTAATTGTAAAGGTGGGTCATTAGCACCCCAGTGTGGTTACTTGATCCTACATGTGTAACTCAAGCCTACATGATTAACTTGAGCCTACATGACAGATGAGTTAACTTAAGTGAACAGATGAATATAAATAGAGGTGTAGTGCTCCTCATTTAGGACACACACTCTCACTTGTGTAGCGCATTAGTGGAGAAGAGAAGTAGCTGGAGAAGGAGGAGGATCAGGCTTTGATCTCCTTGCTAGTTTTATATTTTATATTTTTGGGGAATCTATATTGAGGAATATGTTGCTAGGTTTTTCCCCTTAGGGTTTTCCTAGGATAAATCTTTGTGTTCCTTTTGTATGGTTGTGCTTGTCTATCTTTCATTGATCCTATTTATATGCTTTTGTTATGAAAATGAAATGAAATACTGATGTCTTAGCTAAGCATATGAAAATTTAACATACCTTGTCAATTATCACCGTGTTTAGACTGGTCCATGCTGGCACTTTGCACAGAGTCAGGGTTACCATCAATTCCAATGCTCAGAGAAAACAAACCTTTGAATTCCACATAGGTGTTTTTTATAATTTTTTATGTTTGGTAAGATTTGTGCACATCCTGTAATATACACCATAGATTTGTTATTTTTTGAAATATGGGCCATTCATGTACAAAATATCAATACTGAGACCCAACATTATCACCCTACACAACTTGCTTATGAGGAATCAACATCCACCATTGATCTGCAACCTACCTTCATCAGAACCGTCAAACTGTGAGAGCTTTAACATTATGCTAATTGTTTCAAGTCTAATTGGTCGAGCAACTTCAATTCATGGAATGCAACTTATCTGTCGATCACAACCCAATCAAAATAATAGTTGTTGATCAATGTGGCCCTTACCACTTTCCTTGGATTTCAATTTGGAGTTTCTTCGTGCTAGTTCAATCCGCAGAATCGTTTCAGACCGCAGATTTATCTCTGCTCATATCTCATCCATCCGATCTTTCCACCAGTTAACCCATTCCACAAATTCAAAAATTTTCTTCATCCGAGCATGTCCAATTAGTGAAATGCTCCATCGTCATTGATCTCACCATGAATCAATCTCATCCCTTAAAAGTTACATTTCTTTAATGGGATCCGAAAATCTGACACCTAAGCTTATTTCTTGCATCTTCGATCCACAGAAATACTTTCCACCCTTGATCTATGTCTTCTTAAATTTGAACCGTTGATATTTAACTCCTTTTGCCTCCATTTCACCGATGAGATGATTTCAATTTCTCCCTCATGTTTCATCAGTGAAATGTCTACCACAGTAGATCAAATCCCTCTCTTCATCCTACGACCCGTAATGAAAGAATATGCTAACCAATTAATCTAAAGAGCATTTTCACAAAATTTTCGAATATAGTGCTAACAACTAGCTCCCCTAGGGATGCTATCCTCCCTATGAGGTAGCAAAGAATCCTGTAGACTAGTTTCCAAATCCATTGTCAGTCTAACTATTTTTTTGTCTTTTTTAAAGAAATATAAAACTAAAATATGGCCACCCTTTCCAATCTTAAGGCCTTCTCTGCGGGATTAAAATGTTCTAGCTCACCATCTATACTAACTGGAAGTAAAGAAATATTTACACTATAATACATGAAATTTCCTTTCCCCTTATTCCAAATAATGCTTTAGAAATCTCCCATTAAATGGCCTCCTTCATACTGAGATCCATCCTAATACTGTAGAATAAAAGCATTGTTACCCTTATGTGCTACAATAATGTATGGACCTACCCACAAATGATCAAATTTACCATGTTTTCCTTTGTCTTCACGTGGAGGATCCCATTTTAACAACAAATCAGCAATCTGGAAAGTGTCCTATTTTACATTTTTGTCAAATGTATTCTTCATTTTCTCTTGATGAATCTGTACCTTATCATATGCTTTATCCCTTAGTTCACTTAGATCAATAATTTGGTTTATTCTCCTTTGCATATGTTTAGGTTCATCCTACTGCTCCTACAACAACTTCATGACTGGTACTCCTGGAGATGCTTGAAAAACCACTTCAGCTCCATACACCAATTGAAATGGTGACATTCCAATAGCTCTCTTTGTGGTGATTTTGTCATCCCACAAAGCATATTTCATCTTTTTATGCCATGCTCTCTTATTATCTTCCAACAACTTCTTAATTATCTTCACCAAGATTTTGTTAGAGGATTCTACCAGTCCATTACCCTGTGGATAATATGCAGTAGAATGATTCAAACTTATATGATACTTATGATAGAAATTTATCATCTTCCTAGACTTAAAATCAGTTCCATTATCTATTACAATCCTCTTAGGACAGCCAAATCTTTCCAAAATATTATTCTCCAAGAAATCCATTATCACTGCATCTGTAGCTCTTCTAGTAGGTATTTATTCAATCCACTTTGTAAGCTAATCAAATGATATTAAGATCCACTTATTCTATCTCGAGGAGTTTGGATTTATCTCACCAATGAAATCCAACCACCATTATTGAAAAGGTGCTTCTATTGGTATGGGATTAAGAGGGAGTGGAACCACTTTCCTCTTTCCATCAAAACTATGGTACCGATGACATTTGGTGGTTTATTTATACACATATGAAAATAATGAAGGCCAATAGAATCCTGCTCTCAAGATTTTATTTGCGGTTACCTTCCATGAATGATGTCCCCCACAGTCTCCTTCATGGAAATATTTTTCAATTTGTTGAGCTTCATTCCCCAGAAGACAATTCAACAACACTCCACCAGGATCCTTCAAATAAAGATATTGATTTAAAATACATAATTTTGTAGCCTTCAGCTTCACAGACCTTGCTCTAGTTTTACTTAACCCTATAGGAGGCTGTAAATTTTGCAACACATAAACAATATCAACATACCATGGAGAAATAAAAAAATCAGGTATCACTTGCACTTCTATATCCAACTGATTTAATTCACTTGACAAAATATTTAGCTGCAGAGAATCACAATTGGAGTCCATCATCATCTTAGCCAATCCCTGTCCCTTAATCAACTTTGTGGGCTTGATTTCAATGTCATATTCCAAACACACTGCAATCCATTTCGCTCTTCTCCCCTCTGGATGTGGCTATGCAAGTATGCTCTTTACCACACTATTGGGAACATATGCAACTACATGTCAATGAAGAATGTAAATTCTGAAAAATTTTAGGGCCTTAATCAAAGCATATGCATGTTTTCCCATGATATCATATTTTAACTCTCCATCTCTTAATATCTTACTAAAAAATGCTATAGGATGTTCTTCACCTTGATCATTCTTTTGTAACAAAATAGCTGCAACAGTATGCTCTGAAGCATATGAGAATACTAGAAAATATTTGTCAAAATATGGACTTACCAGCACAGGAGCTTCTAAAATATCTTGCTTTATATTCTTGAAAGATTTATTAGCCTCCACTGTTTATTGTATTTCATGATCCTTTTTCAGCATATTAGTAATGCTCATCAATATTTCAGCAAACCTTGGAATGAATCTGCTCAAGAAATTTACCTGCCCAATGAATGACTGCACTTCTTTCTTACTTCTTGGTTCCTCCACTTTCAAAATTGCACTCACCCTGTCTGGATCAATCCTTATACCTTATTTGGAAATAATATGGCCCAAAAGTTTTTCTACTTCCAACGCAAAATTTGACTTCCTTGGAATTAATGAAATGATATATTTTCTACATTTAAGGAAGACCTTTTCCAAATGTTTGATATGATCCCTATCATACCTAGAATAAATAGTAATATCATCCATGTAAATCACTACAAATCTGTCTCTTTCAACTGCAAAAGCAATTTCCATAGCACGCTAGAAAGTGGCTCCTGCATTCATTAATCCGAAAGGAAACTTTGCGTACATGAATGTACCCCATGGTGTAGTGAATTCCATTTTCTCCTGATCTTTAGGAAACACCTTTATTTGATTATAACCTGAAAACCCATCCATGTTATGAATTATCTCTAAACCTACCACTTTATGCAAAATCTTGTCCAACTTTGGTAAAGGGTATCTGTCTTTCAAAGAGACTTTATTTAGATTTATGAAGTCCAAACACAATCTTATTTCACCATTCTTCTTTGTAACAGGCACCAAATTAGCAACCCATTTTGATAATCCCACGGTTACAATTATTTTAGCATCAAATAATTTTTTGATCTACTTTTCAATGATAGGAAATAAGATTGGATTAATCCTTCTAAGTTTTTTCCTGAATGGTTTTTCTCCAGGTTTAATTGGAATAGTATGCTGTATAACTGAAGTATCGTATTCTTTCAGGTCATCATAACTCCATGCAAATACATCAGTGTATTTTTTCATCAAGTTCATGTACTCATCTTTTTCTTTAGAAGGAAATTTCTTGGACAACTTTACAATTCTGGGAGTCTCCTCAGTACCAATATTTTTATCTTCCACAATGTTTTCAGCAAGTTTGACTTTAGGATCTTTGACAACATCATTTTGGTCAAAAATATTCTCTAAGGGAATTAAACCTATGGGAATATGATTACTCTTCAATTGGACTATATCTTTTCCTCCTAGTGAGCCTTTCAACTTCTCTGTTTCACCAATTCCATCTTCATCTTCATCAACATCTTAAAAATTTTCAAAGTCAACAATTTCATTTTCTATTTGGGTATTTACAAATTCACCAAACAATTCCAGAAATATTTTTATTTGCATATCATATTCAAAAACCTGGCATTACTTGGTATTGTCTGGTATGGAAGGCCTATTCACAATGTCAACCTTGTATTTTATTTTACTTGCAATAGGATTCTTAAATATTCCAAGAGCAATTGCCAAAGACTCTACCACTGTATTATCATATCTAGGAACCACTTTGACTATGTGTTCTGTGAAATAATTCCCAAACATATCGCACACCTCATTCCTGTAAGCTCTCATTCTGGAATTTTGGGTTTGATAACTATCATTCACCTAATTTACCAAAAGTTCTGAATCTCGAAAAACTTGGACTCGTTTATCTCCCAAATCCTTTCGTGCATGAAAACCCAACAACAAATCTTCATATTCTGCTATATTATTAATACATTCAAAGGTTAACTTGTAAGAAAAACATTAAAATATATGATAGGGGAAATTATGTATACACCTGCACTAGCACCCACTTTAGCAACTGACCCATCAACATACACACTACAACAAAAATTGGATTTAACGTCGGATTTAGAATCAGATTTTAGTATAATTTTTTCCCAATTGTAGTGAAAAATTTGGTGCTAAACCTAGTGATATTGTACAATTTTGTAAAACACCGTCGATTGCATCTTTTTTTCTGTCCTTTTTAGCATCCATTTTTGCAACATTTTTAGTGCCCAATTTTTTGCATATTTTGTTACGCCCTTATTTGCGCCCAATTTTTCATCTTGTATTGCATATTTTTTTGTGTCCTTTGTTACATCCTTGGTTGCACCCAATTTGATGCTTAGTTTTACATCTAATGTTGTGCCTTATTTTTCTCCTAGTTTTTCATCGATTTTTGCACCCAATTTTGTACCATATTTTGCATCAAATTATGTGTCTAATTCAGCATCTAGTCTTGCATCTAGGTTTGCATCCAATTTTGGGCCAAATATTGCATCTATATTTGCATCCATTTTACTTATAATGTTTCATCCCATTTTCAATCTTGTTTTACGTCCTTTTTTGTATACATGTTTGTGCCTAATGTTTCATCTCGAATTACGCCATATTTTGCATCTAGGTTTGCACCTAGTGTTGCATCCTGGTTGGTGTCCCTTTTTGCATCTATGTTTGAGCCCAATGTTGCTCCCAATATTGCGCCTAGTGTTGTGCATAGTTTTTTGCCCATGTTTGTATATAATATTGCTTCCATTTTTGCGCCCAATGTTGCATCCCATCTTGCATTCAATATTACGTCTAGTTTTACATCCAATATTTCCTCCCATCTTGCATCCAATATTGTGTCTCTTTTTAAGTTTTTGTTTGTGCCAAGTGTTGCTTATATTTTTTCCCCTAGTGTTACCCCTAGTTTTATGTCCATCGATACACCATATTTTGTGCTCAATTTAATGTCCAAATTTACATCTGGTTAGGAGTCCACTTTTGCATCTACTGTTGCGTCTAGTTTTGGGCTTAGTATTGCATCTAGTTTTGAGTCGTTAATTGTGTCTAGTGTTGAGTCTCTTTTGCATCCAATTTTGTGTTTAGTGTGACATCCATTTTTGTGTCCACATTTGCATCTGACATAATGTCCACTTTTGCATCCACTTTTTTGTTTGGTGTGACATTCACTTTTACATCTTGTTTTCCATTTAGTGTTGCATTTAATATTGCATCAATCTCGCACCAATACATTTTTTACCTTTAGAAATACATTGCAATATCATTAGTGCATGGAGGAATCAAGCCACCAACCTCCTAATTATAAGGCATGCACTCTTCCATTGAGCTATCACCCTTTAAGAATCGGGAAGAGGAGGGCAGATAATCAAAGCCAAGCTATCAATAAAATCTCGACTGCAATTTATGGAGGGAATATAAGAGCAACTCTAATACATGCAAATAATTATATCTTACAAATGGATTAACTGAAAGCATTTGGAATTTTATTGGGAACTGATAATAGACCCTGGGTAGCCCACGCCAAGAAGAAATAAGAATTTAAGGGCATCTTAAATGTTGTATAAATGAAATTGAAAAGTGTTAAACATGGGGTTTCTCTACATGAAGGTGATCGAGTATGTGCTTCAATGGCTTTGGTTTGATTTTGCAATTCCACAACCTCTCCCTACAAATATATCTAAATATATCTATTCCTACATAATTTATTTCCATTCCCTTTTTTACTTCCAATAAATATCCAAGTTTTTGTCATAAACATATTCCCCTAAGTTTTGACTTAAAGTTTCATTAAAACCATAAACCTTAAATAAAACAAATTCAAAGGAGTCTTTCTAATATTAACCTTCATCTATGTAGTGTCTCCTCCTTCCATTGTTACCATAATATTTTTTTCCTTAGTTGCTTGCTTCCACCTTTAATTTACGCAAACTCTTATATTCCCTAGAACCAAGTTTAGCTCTAATATAATGAAGCTTTGATAATAGCATATACACATGAAAAACACACGATTTAGTGAAAATAATAATAAATCTCATTTAAATGATAATGTTGAAGCAATATATCAATGGGTGATCTTGCAAAATGCTCAAATATATGTACCACTCTCTCATGTATCTCACCATACATAACATCATTTATGGTGGAATGGTTGGGGGATCTAAACACAAAAATACTTTAATGTCACGTTATATTATTAACATATTAAATGCTCACTTTTATACATAATGTCTTAGAATTTATATTTTACATTAAAGCCCATTGTTTTCTCCACCAACATTGATGTGTGAGATTCCACGACATCTAGCAAATAAAATTCCATTTTCATTAATCCAATTCTAGAACTCAGAGGTGCACTACAAACATTTTATTCAATAAGGTTAGTCTAGATAGTAGATAGTTTGGATTTTGAGACAAGTTACTGTGTTTAATAATTCCATTAAAGGACGGTGATAGTATATCTCATGCCAGTCATACCTTGTATTACATGACTTGGGACTTTAAATTATAGACTTTGAGTGTTAATTAAGTCACATTAATAAACCAACCTTTCTCACTTCTCTTTCTTCTATCTGTAAGTATTTTGTATGTATTGATTATGTACAAAATTGAAGAAATCCATGACTTCAAATATTTCATAAAGAGGTTAGCAAAATGGTACCTATCAATATTCTTCATTCAAAGATAAGATTTCCATCATGGTTCAGGCAAAGAAATTATGAATCCTAATACCATGATGATAGATAAAACAAATAATAACTGTAAAGCTTCTCAACCACAAATCATGGAAACATTTTTTCCATTTAAATGAAATTGACAGTTTGAACATTGCATAAATACTAGCAAATACAATAAATTGGATTTTGTAAAAGACCATTCATTTATAGAAACTAGGTAAAAGCTAATATGTAGAATTATGTATGATTTAAGACATCATATTCTATCAAGGTAATAAATGTGGAATAAAAAAGGAAACCGATTTATCGGATTTTATTTAAATTATGAACATAAAACAATAAATAAATTACATAAATTTTTACACAACTGAATTCCAACATACCTTTACAAAAGAAAAAATGTCATCTTGAACTCGAGCTACAACAACCATTATTTTCATGTGAGATGCAAAATGATGCCTTTGCAATATCTGCATAGGTTGTCTGTTACCCATTGTAGCTAGGGTTTTCACCCTAGCTTGTGCTGATGAGCACCTACTAAGGAATCTGGAATCCTTAGTAGCAGTTCAATGAAACAAAAATAAACTGAAAAGTAAAAAAGCTAAGCTAAAGTAG
>LPNX010533672.1:40840-117389 GCA_001517045.1 Pseudotsuga menziesii | reverse complement strand
GTGCAGTAGCACCAATCCACTCTCCAAGATCTTTAGCATTTGCAAGTTAAGTGGAAAGCGCGGCAATAATACGGATACGATTTTCAATTTAAAACTAAGCATCGGATATGCGACGGTTAGTTAAAATCAGAGCTTTTCTTTGAAAAAAAAACCGCTATGCTTTGATAAAAAGTATTGTGCTTGTATGTAAGTATTTAGCCTAAGCGTCAGATATGCGACGGTTATGGGAATATCCGTCGTTTAACCGACGGTTATGAGAATATCCGTCGCTTAAGCGACGCTGGTGGTTACATTTACCAAAAAAAAATTTAACTTTGTGATTTTTGGTAGGTTTAAAAAGAGAAATCCACGCGCCGTCGGAAGTAACCGTCGGATTTTGGATCGAAATGTAGTAGTGAGTGCTTTTAATGCCATCAGGGTTGGTGAAAACCCTTGGAAAAATACTTGGAATTATTTTTTTGTGCATTACGATTTTGGCATTGTGGTTTAGTGTGGCCTCTACGCATTTGGAGAAGGGAGACGACCCCATCAATTCACAAGTAAGCTCGATTGTCTCTATGTAAAATGCATTGTTTCATTTTTTTTTTCTCCATGGCATGGTCATGCTTCTCATGCCATCGTGGAATTGTTGCAGGTGGAAATGAAGGCACTCTAGGGTTTGCACAGGGCTATGCTATCGAGATGGGATTTATTCTTTACGACCATGGTAAGCCTACTAGCAAGATTCACTTGCCTCCGCTTGTTCTGGGCATTTCTGAGTTGGAAACCTTTATTGGGTTGGGGTTTCATGTGGCACTTGTTTACTTTGTCTTTGGGGTTTATGATGTAGCTTGCTCTGGTTTTAAATGGACTCTTGTTGAGAGGTTTGGTATTTGTTTGGGTCGTGTTTGGGCCGTGGCTACACCATTACTTGTAGTGGTGGCATAGCTCATAGCTTGCCATTAACGTTTTTAATACTTGACTGTCTAACAAAGAGATTTTATGCCTCTTTGTGTAAATACATGACCAGTTGGTTTTTATATGAGGACTGTAAATTTTTGGTATGAAATCCCTACAATTTCATTTAGCGTTTAATACTATGTAAATTTGGGATTTGTATGGCTATTTAAATGTTGTGTTTGTTTTAACCTATGGAATTTAATGGGTTCGATCGTGGCCTATGGAATTTACTCCACATATAAATATTGTTTTGGGTTATGTCAGTATGCATAGCACTCTATTTGTTTAGTTTGTATTTTAAGTTGGGAAGCTTCTAGAGCTTGGGGCGTTATGCCATGGGCTGCACCATTCTAGCAAGCGTGCCGTAGCCCATTGGATTGCCAACATATGATTTGCGTTAGCGTATAAATGGAGTTGGTGTTTAAAATAGAGTATTGAACTCTTAGTTGTTATATTGACTCAGCATGGGCGCAGTCCATGCCATGAATCGCATGTGCCTCTCCCAATGACTGCGATAGCTTTTAGTTGGCATTTAATATGGAAATTGTTTAATTGGAAAGAATAGGGTTGTAACAGCTAGGGTTATGACAACCCACGATATCGATTTGGTTTATTAGTGTGATAGTGTGATTAGATTGGAACATGTCCTAGGCTGTAGCTAGGGTCTTTATGACCTCACTGTTAGTGTATGGGTTGTTTTTTTATAGGATTGTGGCATAGCTTAAAAGTGTAGCCTGCACATACTAAATGTATAGCATGGGATCTATAGACATGGTTATGTGATTGCTTACTGCTTGAGTATAAACTTCTTATGGTTTTATTAATGTTATTGTCTTGAGTCTGGACATCTATAGGATTCGATATCGCGACCTCTTGTTGGAAAAATGGGTTCTAGTTGTTAAATGTTTAACATGATAGGTTTGGTTATGTGTAGATTTAAATGGGACCTTTAAGACACTTTATGTTTTTATAATGGATGACTATAATAAAAGGACTGTGAATTAAACATTTGAGTTATGTAAATGGATGTGATTATTGACTAAGCGATTTGGACTATAGATTTTATATAATAAGATAGAGTTTTGATATTGGTTCACATGGATGGTCACGATGCCTTCTCTATTTGGTTAATTACAATTATTCTTATTTAATGGAATGTTATGATATTTATTTTGTACTTGTTGAGACAGACCTTGAAGGTCTTTAATGAGTTATTATCTTAGATTTAGTATTCTTTGTCTGTAGTTGGTTGATTTAGTTTATAATATTTAAGTTATGTACTTTAGTTTATAATAAATTGAATAGTACATCAATTATAAAACAATTTGAATAATGATATATATATCTATTTCTATATATATATATTTAACCTGTACTTATAACCAAATCTTGAATTTAAAACAACCCTCTGCTGACAAATGAAATATGTTAGCAGAGTAATGCATCCTGTAGAATAAGCTAACTAGTAACAAAACCTAGATATAGTGCACATAAACTAAACATGGAGCTAATTACAAAATTCAACTCAAAGTACAAACCTTGGTAATGTACAACATATAATAAAATTTCTCCAGCCTATGATCAGTAAATTGCATATACAAACCCTGGCAGATTGATAACCATAAAACATAACCATTAGGGTTATAAATTTCATTGCAGCCATTACTTAACACAAACAATAATGAAAATTTGGGAAGAAATAGAACAGGCCTTCAAGGATTTCATACATGAATTTGAAGCTTTGTCAATGGTTGCACCTGCACACTTAAATAACCAGCATTAATAATTCAATGCAGATCTGACCTCTGTTTGATGACCAAATCATTTGGGAACTGCCATGTTCCTCCCAACCATTGCCCGGAACCATTCCTGGTTCTAATCCAGATACCCACGAGCTGGAATCCAACATGCAAGTAGCTTAGAGCTCCTAAGGTAGGGTTTCCTAACTGGTAATCATTTCTGAATCAATCCTCTTTTCCTTGCACGAAAAGTTCTCCAAGAAAACACTTGGGAGCAAAACAGGTAGAATAATAATTCTCCTAGATGAACAATCGGGTCCCCAAGCCTTTGCTTGGATTGAGTCTTTATAGACATATTTTTCAGTCAAAGGGGCAGTTAAATCAACAAATCCTTGATTTCTTGATTTAGCCCTTTTTAATTTACTAGGGTAACTTTCAATTCTTAACCTAGGAACTTTTAACTAGTTCCTAGTTAGTCTTTCATAGATATTTCACTATTTATTAATCCTTGAAAAATAAATAATATTTGGTGGAGTTTCTCTTCTTTCTTTATTCAATTATATAATTAATCATAATTAATTCTTTATACATACTATGTATAAAATACATAGTATTAAAATACTTGTTAACACTTGTCTTTCGGCATCGTGTGTGATGATCCCTTAGACTTAACGACACTTCTTTATGAAGGTCAAGTAGATAGATGGATCAGGTCTACTAGGCTAGCCAACTCTAAGAATCCTTCCATGTTGGATTTCCCTCGTATAACATGGTAGTTCTTCAGTACTTGATGAGAATACAGAAATTCAAAATTTCATTTAATCACTTAAAAATAAGTATGATGAGATCAATATTATTCTCGAGTCGTTTTCACTTAGAGGTTATTTTAATCTTTTCAGTAACCCCTAGCACTTACCAGATCCCATACTCAACACTTATAACAGGGAGTTACAAACATAGTGCAATTCCAGAGGTCTTGCTCAACACTAAATGTTAGGATGTACTTGTATGATACACACTTAGGGATACAATGGCCAAAGATCTAATTGTAACGTCCCTGACCCTTTCACCGACAAAGAAGACGCTAACATGGAGTTAACCATCCAGGCTGAGAGCCCCATGAACATGTGCATTCATAAAAATTGAAATGCTGAAAACAAAATGCTTTGAACTAGAACATGCACACATGATTAATTATCATACACTGGAAGCCAACATGCGTTCATACAAGCATTCAACATGTTCATCATAGTCATTAATAGTAAATAGGATTGCAGAAGTAAAATAGACAAGATTACTTATCTTATAAAGAACTCATTCTGCAGCCAACTACATCGCTACAACATTCCACCCGACCATAGGCCAGCATGCTCCTTATTCTCTTAGCAACGCTGCCACCCCCGAGTTGGGCATGATTCTCTAAGGAATAAGGAACAAGTAGGCTTACACATAGCCAAGGATACACGAAACATAGCCAAGCCAACATAGTTGGGTTTATTAGGCCATCCAGGAGCTAGGAAAGGCTAAATGCTAAGCTAGTGAGCCCATTATAGAGCTAGGAACACCTACACTAGAACTAGCCTGACTTCTAATACACCCACACACACCCAACAATAGGAATCAATACCTTCTCTGCTACACAATCCCTGAGGTCCTGACTTCCCTTCTAGTTCTATTCAGGGGTTGTGGAGAAGAAAGCCAGCCCTCTAGCTCTGTCTATGTGGTTTCCAAACACACCAGGTTTATCAAGAAACTGAAGCCCCCATCCCTGCTCCTAACACAGTCCGAAGACTAACCATTGCACACATGCAATCAATCAGCAGTTACAACTTAGACTGGGAAAATGACTCCTGAGTCATTCTTGGACCCATCATGGCCAAAATGACTCCCAAGAAACTTACAACAGTCTCCAAACGTATCAGCAACACAGTTCACAATGTGGGGAAAAACAATAGTCCCTCTCGGATGATGAAGCAATCGGAAGAGACTTACACAGGCCACAAATGGGGAAGAAGATACATACTCTAATCCCTTGCATGAGGAAATTTTACACCAGAACCTGAAAATACAGAGGGAAAACACACTAGATTCTACTCTCTGGAAAAAAAACATGAATGACCATCGAAAAACTGCTCCCCTCCTGGCTGCGTGAGATCAAACAGAAAAGATTCCTATGTGTGAGAATGAACAGACTACTGTCCCTGTGTGACGATGAACAAACACTGGAGAGAATGGCGTAGTAGTGGAGAAAGTGGAGAGTCAGAAGTGCGTGAGTGATGGCGGTGATCGATTTTTCCTTGCCAACGTGAGGGTCAACCTACTGGTGGAGTGTGCATGTTGGCAAGGACTGACAGTCCTACCACACTCCACTCCCAGCCATAACTACCCCAACTAACAGCCGCATTTTTCAATGGTGGTAGTTGGATAAGACAAGGAAAGATGGGAAAATCAACACATGGATTTTCTCTCATGGCTCAAGGTTTGACATTCCCCCCTTTATCCTTGTGAAAATCATGCCCTTTTTATTATGGTTGTAGTGAGCATAGCTGATTGGGTTCATTTAATTAAAGATGAATATTTACATGATGAAAAAACTTGATATGTATGTCGCATGCCCTGATATACCATTGGTGACAATTTCAACCCAAAACATAGCATAACCAATAAATGGTGGGGTATTGGCCTTTAGCTCCGCACCATGATTATTTACAATATATACATCATATACATCTAATGAAATGGGGTCAAAACCGGGGTGTTACATTCCCCTCCCCCTTCAATAGCACTATCCTCAGTGCTTTACAAAATTGAACAAAATGCTACACTGGTATCGCCTCAATGTTCCGCAGAATTGAACAAAAATGGATGTGCTAATCGCATGGCATCCTCCAACTCCCATGTAGCCTCTTCAAGTCCGTAGTGCTTCCATTGCACCTTTACCTACCCTATGGCCCGGTTCCAGAGCATTGTGACCTTCCTGTCGAGGATGCGCATTGGCTCAATTTAGAACTCTCCCTCGGGTTCCACCTGAATCACATCCCAATTTATCACATGGTTAGGATCATGTACATATCTCTTAAGCAAGAAACATGAAAACAATTATGAGCTCTAGTGCTAGTAGGAAATGCAAGTCTATATGCAACTGGCCCTATTCTTTCAAGCACTTCAAATGGCCCACAATATCTTGGTGACAACTTGGTACAACTTCCAAGCTTCAAGGAACTCTTCTTTGCCCTCACTCTGAGGTAAACATGATCCCCGACACTGAACTCCCTATTCACCCTATGCTTATTTGCATAGCTTTTCTGTCTGTCCTGTGCTGATTTCAGATTCTGCCTGATCTTTATAACCTCTTGCTCCATCTCCTTGAGCAATTATGGTTCAAGCACAATCCTTTTCATTGGATTATCCCAAGTCACAGGTGTCCTACACCTTCTCCCATACAAAGCTTCATATGGACTCATCCCCAAGGATTCCTGCTGTCCATTGTTATAAGAAAACTCTACCAAGTGCAAGTAATCTTCCCACTAGGTTGGTTTGTCCATCACGTACATGCGAAGCATATCTTCAAGCACCTGATTAACTCTCTCTATCTGCCCATGTGTCTGAGGATGGTATGCGGTGCTGAAGTTTAGCTTTGTACCCAAATATGCAAACAACCCCTTCCAAAAGCTGGAAGTGAACTTGACATCTCTATCAGAGACTATTTCCTTAGGCAATCCATGCAATTTGAAAATCTCCTTCATGAAGATCTTTGCAATGTCATCAGTCTTATGCATGGACTTAACCAGTATAAAATGCACTGCCTTAGTCAACTTGTCTACCACAACCATGATGGAATCCTATTGTATCCAAGTCATCGGCAATATTGTAATAAAATCCATGGAAATAACTTCCCATTTACATTCTGGAATTGGCAAAGGCTGCAACAAGCCTGCTGGATGTTGATGCTCAACCTTTACTTGTTGACATTTCATGCACCTGGAAATGTATTCAGCCATGTCCTTTTTCATTCCTGGCCAAAAGTACTGCTCTCTAGCTATAGCAATTGTCTTCTGATATCCTGGGTGACCAGAATACAGAGCTTGATGGATTTCATCCATAACAACTCTCCTCAAATATGCTACATCTGGAATATAAATTCTACCTTTATAAGTGAGAAGTCCATATTCTTCAAATTTATATCCCTCATACCTCTTCTCAAGACTTTGCTGCTGCAATTTTTTTTTGACATGCTCATACAATTCTTCTCTAGCAGTATGATTTAAAATCTACTGCCTCGAATCTGATTGGAAAATACTGAGAGATACCACATGCATTTATTACATCTTCCTATTGAGTGCATCAACTCCCTTATTATCCTTTCCTTTTATGTGCTTGATCTCGAAATAAAACTCGCATAAAAATTCCAGCCATCTTGCTTGCCTAGCATTTAGAGTAGGCTGATCAAACAAATACTTCAGTCCACAGTGATCTATTCTGAGCTCAAATCTCCTACCCATCAAGTAATGTCTCCACATCTTGAGGGAATGTACTATGGCTACAAGCTCTAGATCATGAGTGGCATAGTTCTTCTTATGCTCCTTTAGCTTTCTTGACTCATAACATATCACGTGGTTGTCTTGCATAAGGACTCCACTAAGCCCTTGTCCGCATGCATGGGTACACACCAAAAAATATTTCTCTGGATCTGCAACCTTCAATATGGGTGCACTGGTGAGAAGATTCTTCAACCACTGGAAACTTTCTTCAGACCTCGATGTCCATTCAAACTTCATCCCCTTCTTTTACAAAGAAATGATGGCATGTGCAACTTTGGAAAATCCCTCAATGAATCTTCAGTAGTATCCTGCAAGTCCCATAAAAGATCTTACATCCGTCACATTCCTTGGAGTAGGCCAACTCATAATGGCTTCAATATTTTCAGGGTCCACAGATATACCCTCCTCTGAGATAATGTGACCCAAATACTGAATTCTATCCCTATAGAAGTCACACTTTCTTAGTTTTGCATACAACTGGTGCTCCCTAAGCAATTTCAATGTCAATCTCAAATGCTCTTCATGCTCTTCCTCATTCTTAGAATAAACAAGAATGTCATCAAGGAAAATAAGAACAAACTTATCTAGATATCTGCTGAAGACACTATTCATAAGGCACATAAATGTAGCTGGTGCATTTGTGAGCCCAAATGGTGCCACTACAAACTCATAATGTCCATACCTTGTCCTTAAGGCTATCTTATGAATGTCTTCATCCTTAATTCTCACCTGATGGTAACCAGACCTCAAGTCAATTTTGGAAAATACCTTTGCTCCTCTCATTTGATCAAAGAGGTCATCAATCCTAGGAAAAGGATATTTATTCTTCATAGTAACCTTGTTCAACTATCTGTAATAAATAGATAACCTGAGTGTACCATCTTTCTTCTTTAGAAATAGAACTGGTGCTCCCCAGGAGACACACTTGGCTGGATATACTTATTTTCCAACAACTCTTGCAGTTGCATCTTCAATTTTAGCATCTCCGGTGTACTCATCCTGTAGGGTGCCTTGGACACTGGTGCTGCTCCTGGAACAAGTTCAATAGTAAAATCAATGTCCCGCTTTGGAGGAATCCCTAGAATCTCATTAGGAAACAAATCTCTGAATTCCTGTAACACCTGATAGTACTCCAACCTAGGAGTTTCATCTTCGGTTGCCTCCAAAATCTGAGCTCCATACAACTGGCAACCCTTCCTATAGAAATTATTTAACTGCATTGCTAAAACCTGCCTTACTGAAATCACCTTTGGAATACCTTTCACAACTACTAGGTTCCCTTCTTCATTCATGCACTCAAAAGTCTTATTATAACAGTCAAGCTTCACCCTGTGATCTTCTAACCAATCCATTCCAATGAGAACATCATAGGAACCAAGCGGTAGAACATTCAAATCTACATAAGTGACCAATCCATCCATGACCAATGGACATTTCTCTACCACTTCACTAACCTTTCTCTTAGTTCCACTGGCTAGCTGGACTAACCAAGATTTCCAACGCTTTACCTTCTTAAAAGCACAAATCTCCACTACTCTAGGAGTAATGTAACTATGAGTAGAACCAGGGTCAATCAAAATAAAAATAGATTGTTCAACAATCTTACCTGCTACTTCAACCATAGTTGACTGGTGATCTGCTTGGCGGTCCTCTAGTGCTGCATAAATCTTAGGAACTACCCTTGCCACTTGACCCACTATTTCTTCTTCTTGAATGTTATAAGCTGGCCTTACACTCTCATTCTTGAGTGGACAATTTCTACGCATGTGGGGTCCTCCACATTTCCAACATTGAAGTGGCCCTCTATTATGTTGTGGATCTTTAGGCTTTTCTCCTGTCATTCCAACTGGTTTACTCGCAGCTTGAGATGGCTACTTCTGCTGATTCCTGAAGTTAGAAGGTTTGAAACCTTTCTTTCTTTGGTCAAACTTCTCATTCTTCTTGTCCTTCCATTCCTTATTGTAATCCAACTTACCTTTTCTTTTCTCATAACAATACTTAGCCTTCCTTATTGCTTCTTCAAGAGTTCTAGGTTCATAAAAACCAATTCTATCTTTGTAAGACTAAGGTAATCCACTCAGAAAACACTGGACCTTCACTTTTTCATCTCTGATGTATAGAACATACCTCAACAACTCCAAAAACCTATTTTCATATTCTTCCATGGTCCACTGTCCCAATCTCAGCTCATGGAACTCCTTAATCTTGTCATCATAATACCTGTCAGAGAGGTATTTCTATTTGAAATACTTCTTGAACTGTTTCCACTTAATCCTCCTTTCACTGATCCTTTTTACTTGCTTGAAGTGTTACCACCAAATAGACGCTCTTCCATTCATATTGAATATGGAAACTCTTGCCTTCATGTTTCTCGAATAGTCATGCACTTGAAAGTAATTATTTATTCCAAGAAGCCAAGCTTCTGCCTCTTGTCCAGTCTTTACCTCACCATCAAATGTAGGAGGTTTAGCTTTCTTAAATTCATCCCGAGAGCTATCCCTATGGTGTCTCTTTCTTTTTCTTCTATGAGAAGAAGAACTTGAATCCCCGCAGGATTCTTCAGAATTAGATGACCCACTAGAATTCCTTCTCCTTCTCCTAGTACTGCTCTTGCTGCCCTCTGGTCTTACTGTATCTCGTCTAGAGTCTATCTTTCTTTGCAAGTCTGTCAAACTTTGCAACATTCCAGCATTCAACTGCTGCTGCTCTTCCTGGGATTTAATCAAGCTTCTCATGGTGGCTGAAACATCTGACGGTGTCTCTTGGAATCTCCTTCCATTAGACTCAATGTCATCATTCCCATTACAGACATTTTCTCCCATGGCATCTTCTGCTCGCTTGTAAGAATCCCGAGCATCATACCCATCATGGGTTCTCATGACTGAACCACCTCTGGATTTCCACACTATTCTTTCTGCAGTATTGCCCTTGGAGGTTATCTAAGGCTCTACAAATGTGTTTGCATCAAACTGTTAGATGCATAATATTAATATAAATCAAAATTACTTACCTTTTCTTCTGGAAATCATAAAACAACAATTATGCTAAAACACATAATTTTCTCTATTTCATATTCAAATCCATGACCACAGACAGTCTGCTGAAATCTACCAAAACAGTTAGAATTTGCTGAGAAAATTTCCACTTCAAGAAACCCAAAGTTTCCTTCTCTTCATCGAGTCTCTTCTGCACAAATTTTTTGGCGTTTTGGTGGGCAAATCACCAAACTTTTGATCTACATTGGTGACGTGGAGGACTGTTCACCTATTTCCTTCCGCTGTATCGGATCCACATCCAACTCTCCGAACCTAATTGGTGATGAAAACATCCTATGCGCTGCATTGACAATCGAGTTTCTTATGCATTGGGTGGTTAGTCATCTCGACTTCCACAACGGCGACCCATAAACCTTCTATGTCTTCCATGGCCACAAGCCTATCTCGGCAGGTCTAATCCCTCTGCACATCTGTGATCCAATTCAATATACTTCCTGTCGTTGTGGTGATCCAAATGGAAACTTACCTCCTATGTGTCGGTGATCGGCTACGTTATTGTGTCAGACAACTAGTCTTCTAGGCAGCTGCAATGGTGGAAAGCATTATTTAGTTTCCGTGGCAAACGTCTAGACTTTTGATCAGCAAGTTACTCATCTGATTCCTTCCGCCGCATCGGGCCTGTAATGGTCTATTTTCCTATGTCTATTTGGCAATAGCACAACCTGTTAGTCACCCAGCTTTCTACAATGGTGACAAACAATCTCCTTAATTCTTCCACAGCTGTAAGTCTATCGGTAGTCGGAGGCACTAGTTGCTGTAGTGTTGGAGGGCTAGTTGACTAAGAAGCCACAATGGCGGGTCACCTTCATTGAACTTTTTTCGATCAGCGATCCAATCCACTAACATTTCTCGATGGCCGATGATCTTGTGCCTTAGAGAAAATTTGAATTTTCCCCTTGCCTTGACTTCCACAGCATCGAATCTTCCATCTTCTATTCATCGGCTGTCGAGAGTACTAATCACTACGGCATCAATGGTTGAAGCCTCTATCCATCGAAAGGATAGTTCACTAGCTAGCCGCAATGGTGGATGTTCAATCCACTAACTTCATCCCATGGCCAACGACGCCAGGACTTAGAGAAATTTTCAAATTTTTCCCTTTAGTCTTCCTTTTTGCCGCTTGATCGGCTCAATCCTCTTCTTTTCATCGGTGAAATAGTTCCATCAGTAGCCACAACAACGGAACACCATATTCAATCTTCTTTTGATCGACGGTCCAATCTACTAATTCTTTTCAATTGGTGAACTGATTTTAACCAGCATCTTCAGTCAGAGCTTTTCCCTGTCAAAAGACTACTGCTCTAAGCTTTCGCAACGGTGAACACATGAAGCACTATCTTCTTCCGATAGACGATGATTTCAGGCCTTAGAAAAAGTTTTAAACTTTATTTATGGCATTGGTGGTCAGAGGCTCTACCCATCAGATGCGTAGTTGTCTAGCCATCCACAACGACAGGTGCTTGATCAACTATTTTCGGCCGACGTCCATTGGCGGTATTATCAACTAACCTTCACTGGTACCGAAAGTCAATATCGGGCATTTCTTCCACTACATCGAGCCGATGTTTTGGCAGTCTTTGACTGATCTCCGCTGAAACTGTGGCTCCCACATCCACTAAGTTCCACTGACGACCGACGAAAACTTAGAGAATTTTCCACAACTTTCCCACTAAGTGTTCTAATGAACCAACAGTTCAAACACTTAGACAAATTTTTGTGGAACTTTTCTGTCATAACTTCTGATCTCTGCTGGGAAGATAGAAATCCTACCTCTATCACTGCATCTTTCATGACTCATTTAAGACCATGCTGCAACATGAGCTCTGATACCACACTGTAACGTCCTCGACCCTACGACCGATGAAGAGGACGCTACCATGCTGTTAACCATCCGGGATGAGAGCCCCATGAACATGTGCATTCATAAAAATTGAAATGCTGAAAACAAAATGCTTTGAACTAGAACATGCACACATGATTATTTATCATACAACGGAAGCCAACATATGTTCATACAAGCATTCAACATGTTCATCATAGTCATTAACAGTAAATAGGATTGCAAAAGTAAAATAGACAAGATTACTTATCTTATAAAGAACTCATTCCGCAACCAGCTACGTCATTGCAACGTTCCACCCAACCATAGGCCAGCATGCTCCTTAATCTCTTAGAAACGCTGCCACCCCCGAGCTGGGCATGATTCTCCAAGAAATAAGGAACAAGAAGGCTTACACATAGCCAATGATACACAAAACATAGCCAAGCCAACACAATTGGGTTTATTAGGCCATCCAGGAGCTAGGAAAGGCTAAATTCTAAGCTGGTGAGCCCACTACAGAGCTAGGAACACCTACACCAGAACTAGCCTGAATTCTAATACACCCACACACACCCAACATAAGGAATCAGTCCCTTCTCTGCTACACAGTCCCTCAGGCCCTGACTTCCCTTCCACTACTATTCAGGGGTTGTGGAGAAGAAATCCAGTGCTCTAGCTCTATCTGTTTGGTTTCCAAACACACCAGGTTTATCAAGAAACCCAAGCCCCCATCCATGATCCTAACATAGTTCGAAGACCAACCATTTCAAACATGTAATCAATCAGCAGTTATAGCTTAGATAGGGAAAATGACTCCTGAGTCAATCTTGGCCCTGTCCTGGACAAAATGACTCCCAAGCAACTTACAATAGTCTCCCAACATATCAGCAACACTGTTCACAACGTGGGGAAAAACAACAGTCCCTCCTGGATGATGAAGCAATCGGAAGAGACTTACACAGGCCGCAAATGGGGAAAAAGATACAAACTCTAATCCTATGCATGAGGAAATTTTACACCAAACCCCAGAAATACAGAGGGAAAACACACCAGATTCCACTATGTGGAAAAAAAACATGAATGACCACCGAAAAAATGCTCCCCTCTTGGCTGTGTGAGATCAAATAGAAAATATGCCTGTGCATGAGAATGAACAGACTACTGTCCCTGTGTGAGAATGAACAGAGTATTGTACCTGCGTGAGGATGAACAGACACTGGAGAGAATGGCGTAGTAGTGGAGAGAGTGGAGATTCAAAAGTGCGTGAGTGATGGCGGTGATTGGTTTTTCCTTCCCAACGTGAGGGTCAACCTGTTGGTGGAGTGTGCATGTTGGCAAGGACTGACAGTCCTGCCACACTCCACTCCCAGCCATAACTACCCTAACTAACAACAGCAGTTTTTAATGGTGGTAGTTGAATAAGACAAGGAAAGATGGGAAAATCAACACATGGATTTTCTCTCATGGCTCAAGGTTTGACATTCCCCCCTTTATCCTTGTGAAAATCATTCCATTTTCATTATGGTTGCAGTGAGCATAGCTGGTTGGGTTCATTTAATTAAAGATGCATATTTACATGATGACAAAACTTGATATGTATGCCGCATGCCTCGATATACCATCAGTGAGAATTTCAACCCAAAACATAGCATAACCAATCAATGGTGGAGCCTTGGCCTTTATCTCCGCACCATGATTATTTACAATATATACATCATATGCATCTAATGCAACGGGGTCAAAACTGGGGTGTTACACTGATGCTCCAAAGCTTATGCTCAACACCAACATGGAATGCTCTAGAGCTTATGCCCAACATTTCCAATTATATTTTCATGTGTTCCAGAGCTTTATGCTCAACACAAATGTAAGTACTCATGTGCTCTAGAGCCTCTCACTTAACACAAAACATCTCATCGATCATGTGCTTTAGGGTCCACACCCAACACAAAACATTTCATCAATCATGCGCTTCAGGGTCCACGCCCAACACAACCAACATATATATACATATATATCATCAACAATTGTCTTACTCCCAATATACAAAAAAATATTCATGTTCATATCGAGTGGGGTCTTCGACCCAATATAAAATAAAACATCAATATAATCATCATGATTAATAGGCTCATGCCTATAAATTGTAGGTCCAAAATTCAACATATTATAGGGAGTCATGGGAGGGAGGGATGGGTATGAAGATGATGACTATAATGAGGATGATGATGATGATGATGATGATAATGATGACAATTATGATGATGATGATCATGCATAGTATGAATATGGTGACAATGATTATGATGATTATTACGATGATGAGGATGATGATGACTATGATGGTGATTATAATGATGATGATGATGATGATGATGACAATGATCATGATGAGGATGATGACAATGATGCTGATCATGAGGATGAGGATGATGAGGAGGAGGAGGAGGAGGATGACTATGATGATGAGGATGAGGATGAGGGTGATGACGACGATGATGATGATGATGATGAACAATGATGGTGATGATGATGATGAGGAGGAGGAGGAGGAGGAGGATGGGGGTGATCATGATGATGATGATGATGACGACGATGATGATGATGAACGATGATGGTGATCATGATGATGATGATGAGGATCATTAGGATGAGGATGATGATGATGATGATGATGATGATGAGGAACAATGATGATAATGATGATAGGTTTAATTGAAACTTTTTCTTTGATTTTATTTTCAAGCATTTGCAATGGAATGGTGATGATGAACAATGATGATGATGAGGAGGAGGATGATGAAAATGATGATGATGATGATTGCACTGACGATGATGATGTATAATGCTGGTGATGAATATGATCATGATGATGACGATGATGATGATCATGATGACTATGGCTATGATGGCAATGATTATAATGATGATGATGATGAAGACGATGAGGAGGAGGAGGAGGATGACTATGATGATGATGATGAGGATGAGGGTGATGATGAGGATGATGATGATGAGGATGATGATGGTGATGATGATGATGATGATGATGAGGATGATCAGGATGATGATGACAATGATGATGATGATGATGATGATGAAGAGGAGGAGGAGGATGAGGGTGATGATGATGATGACGACGATGATGCTGATGATGATGATGATGATTATGAACAATGATGGTGATGACGATGATGATGAGGATGAGGATGAGGATGATGATTATGATGACAATGATGAGGAAAAATGATGATGATGATGATGATAGGTTTAGTTGAAACTTTGCTTTGATTTTTTTTTCAAGCATTTGCAATGGAATGGTGATGGTGAAAAATGATGATAGTGATGAGGAGGATGATGACAATGATGATGATAATGATGATGACTATGATGAGGATGATGATGATGATGACGACGATGATGATCATGATCATGATGACGACGATGATGAACAATGATGGTGATGATGAAGATGACGATGACAATGATCACGATGATGATGATGATGATCGTGATCATGATGACTATGGCTATGATGATGATTATGATGATGATGAAGATTATAGTGATGAGATTTTTCCCGCTTAATATAAATAATAATTACTAAGTCTTGAAAACCATTAAAACCTTTAATACACATATAAACACTCATTACACTGATGGCCACACACTTGTTTGAATATTTCTTGTACTAGAGAAACCCCATAAACTGTCTAGATGGAATATTGGGAGTCTAAATGGTATTATAATCAGATCCGAATGCTATTACTCTTTTTTAATCTTGTGCCAAAGTAGCTAATAAAAAATGCATATGCGCTATATCACATATGTGATATGAATCACATATGCGATATGAATAAGCTATAATGCATATGCGTGTTTTAAAAATTTAAAAACTCGACTGGAATAAGGTTTAGTAGTATGTTCAAAATTAGCTTCAGACTACTGAACCTATTGGCTAGGACATAAAAACCAGGGCTATTTCATGTCTTTTACAATTCTATCAATATGCTCAGTTTTGATGGTGTATTTTGCTTTGACAAACACAATAATTTTTATGAAAATTTAGAATATTTTAGAGTACGATATTATGATTCTCAATAAGTAATTTTTTCCTTTGAATACATGTTTTAATTATTTATTATTATTTTTCTAAATGACTAAGGTTAGTTTTCGAAAATAGATACATCGATTTTTTTTTATATAACTTTTGATTTCCTTCACCATTTGCCAATAAAATTATATGGTGCACTAGGAGAGATCGATCTCTACAATATTATAAATAGAAATCAAGGATTTCATTAATTTTTTCCTCCAAAGTGTTGCACTCACACAGAACGTTTTCATTTTGAGCTTTTATGACTTCAATAATTAATAATAAAAAAATCATGAAACGATATGAATAAATAGTGTTGCAGTAGGCCCATATGTCCTTTACATGTTTGCAATATTTTATACAAAATTGACATCATTTACCTTATATATTGTTGCACCCGCACAAACATATATGTTATGATGTGATGAAATTTTGAAAACCCAATTTCACGGAAACTAAATTTATAATCATTTACACACATTTTTTCTGCATAATGTTATATGTTATGAAATATGGTTCCATTACCTATATTTTGTCTTTTTACTTCATCTTCAAATACGTTAGGGAAGTACCCCTAATTCTCACCTAAAGTTAGAGATTCTTGGATTTTCCAGTATTATGTGGCATCTAAAGTGCCTTTAAAGGAGTCCAAGATTGTGCATTAGCCCTCATATGTGCATTGAATACATAAGGTTTATCCATAGTCCATGGCATATGGAATATGCCATGGAGGGATAATGTTAATGTTTTTAAAACCCTACACTAAGGCTATATTAAAACAATACACCAAGACTACATTAAAACCATACACCAGGACTATGTTAGAGCATGAACCAAGTTATAACGTGTCAATACTATATAAAATGTGTGCCAAGCAAATAATAAGTGCAACATTAATTAAATCACTAGCTTAGAGTCCGTAAAAATAACGATAGTAGCCATGCAACATAGGCTAGTAATACATCCATCCTTGCATAAATATCATCTAACAACCATTATAGTAGTCACTAGGATAGCAATGTAAATCTGTCATTGTCCAAGCCAAGTGCTAGTGACAAAATGGGTAGTGTGTCTTGTTCAGCTTTTATAAGCAGTTTCCGATGTCAATTGTACCTGCACATGACAAGAAAGAATATGCATTAGTTTGTAAGAACTAAGTAAACCCCATAGTGACAAGTAGAAACAATTACCTTCCATGTGTGTACAAAGGAAAACATGTTCCGTCACTCGACCCGTTTTTCCAATAACAAGTTAAGTCAGAATTTTTTATACAACCGTAATCAAAATTTATAACCAATGATTTCGAAATCAAAGCAACACATACTTATAAATGCATAACCACAAAACAAGATAGTAAACAAACATCACGCCAACATAGTATTACATTAATAACCATATCGATAAACATGAAAGAAGGATGTAAGAACAAATTATGACAATACATCACAATAAACAAAGTACGACACATTTCACATAGTTAGATAATGTCCATCTCAGGCAGTAAATGACTAGCCTAATAAATGAAAAAATTATTTTTAAATTTTGGGACATTACAGTGTGTTTGTTGATAGAGAATTTGAGTCATGGGTGGGGAAATGCATGGATTAGTTGTTTTGTTTGGTCGGTGTTTTGATATTTGTTATGCATCCAATAGATGCGACTGTGTAGTCTTCTCCATGGCTGTGCCATATGTAAATGTTTGGGAAAAATAGTTTGACTATTAAAATTTGGCTCGCCTCTGTGTATTGTTTTGCAATGATTTGTAATGGGTGTTATTTAATTTTAATGGAAGCTCTATGTTTATATTTATGGTGTGTTTTGTTACTTACAGTGCCATTGCTTGCAATGGCACCATGGATAGCTTGACTATGTATTTTATGCAATATATGATTATGGTGCTGAGGTGTGGTAAAATCAGGGATGTATGAGTTTATTAAATTGATGTGGCTGGGTTTTAACTTGTGCTCATAATCATGAGGCTTGGATCGGCCCTTGGTGTGGATATGCATCTTGTATTTCTATTTATGTTTTGATAATGTGACTGTGAAATGGAAAGGATCATAGATATGTTTTGGTTAAATTGTTGGTTATGTTGAAGACCTTTTTGGCATCCTGAGAGGTGAAACCCTTGATGTATAAAACACAACATTTTGTCTTGCTAATAGTTCCTACAAAATTCTATCCTGGGCTACTTAATTAATTAGACTTGTGGTCTATTAGTTTTGGTTTGGTTATATCATAGGATTCGATCCTAAATCTATTTTGAATTAAAATGAACAGAGGTGTAAGAACATGATTCTTGGTTTTGTTAATGTGAGTTTATGGTTTCGTAGATAAGTTTCCACTAGTGCAATGCGTAAGGAATGAATCTGTTTTTTATAATCTTGTTTATGTAATTAGTTATTTTAATTATTTTTTTATCATTTTAGTTGTTGATTTGAATGCATGTAACAACCTGCATCCATGCTGGTTGTAGGCCTAGTCTCCATGTAGGTCTTTTCCAACACTTTTATGTGACCCTAAGTCAGAATGGCCAACACAACACTTATATCTGATCATGTAGGAACCAATCCTATAATCATATCAGAAAGGCACACCCAACACTCACATCTGACCATGTGGAAACACATCCCACAACCCTGTTAGAAAGTCCCAACACTCATATCTGACAACCAATGTCAGAAAGGCTTAGCACTTACATTCAATAATGCGAGGAACCAATCCTCCATGCCGAAAGGGCTCTACGCTTACATATGACAACCAATTTCAGAAAGGCTCAACACTTACATTCGACCATGCAAGGAACCAATCCTCCATGCCAAAAGGGCTCTGTACTTACATCTGATCATTCTAGGAACCAATCCTACAATCGCCTCAGAATGGTTTTGCACTCACATCTGATCATGTAGGAACCAATCCTATAGTCACATCAGAATGGCCCTCAGTCCTATACTGAGCTTTCCTGGTAACTAACCACGTGCCTCCATTCCAAGAATGGAATTTAGCGCTTATTATGATCATGTAGGAACCAATCCTACAGTCACATCAGAATGGATTAGCACTCATATCTGACATGCGAGGAACCAATCCTCTCATCCTGACAGAATGGCTCAGCCCTTACATCTGACCATGGAATGAACCAATCCTCTCACCATGTCAAAATGGCTCATAGACTCATCACTTCCCTTTGGAGGGAACCTCGATCTAGAGAACACCAAGCTTCTCCCTAAAGTACTCAAACTTCACTCTAGCCAATGGATTTGTCAACACATCAGCTATCTGTTCATCTGTCGCAACATATTGGAGCTTCACTACTCCCCTCTACACCATATCCTTGATATAGTGATACTTGATCTCAATATGCTTGGACTTGTTATGGAACACCAGGTTCTCTGACAACTTCACACAACTCTTGTTGTCACAATATATACAAGTAGCATCCAACTGGAGATCAAATAAATTAGACAGTAGCTTCCTCAGCCATACTGCCTCACAACTATATGAACAAGATGCGACATACTATGCTTTAGCTGTACTCAGTGCCACATAGGATTGCTTCCTTCTAAACCAAGAGATCACACCTAATCCCATACTGAAGAAACACCCTGAAGTGCTCTTCCTATCGATGGCACTGCCTGCCCAATATGAATCAACATAACCCTCCAAGTTAATCTTCTAATTTTCCTCATACTTGAGCCCATAATAAACTATACCCCTAGGGTATCTCAGAATATGCTTTGCAGCAATCAAGTGAACATGTCTCGGATCTGTCAGGAACTAGCTCAAGGTGTTCACAGTAAATCAAAAATCTGGTCTCGTGTTCGTCAGGTACATAAAGGACCCAATCATTTGACGATGCATCGTAGCATCAACCGCTTCTGATGAAGCATCACTTAATAGCAATCAACCCATCCATACATGTTACAAACAGATCATCTACATATAGTAGGAATATCACTAGGTTTCCATCTTCAACCTTGTAGTAATGGTTGGAATATGCTTTACTTTTGGTAAATCCCAAACTAGATAGAAATCCATCAATTCTACCGTACCATGTCCTGGGTTCCTGTTTCAAACCATATAGGGATTTCTTCAATCTACACACATGAGGCTCCCTGTCATGTGTCTCAAAGCTGAGTGGATGCTCTACATACGCTTCCTCTTCCACTACACCATTCAAGAAAGCATTCTTGCCATCCATTTGGTGTATCTTCCATTTCATCACTATAGCTAGAGTAAGTATTGATCTGATGGAAGTGTATCTGGCTACAGGTGCAAAGGTTTCTTCATAATCTATTCCTTCTTTCTGTGAGAAGCCATGAGCCACAGATCTTGCTTTATATTTCTCTATGCTGCCATCTACAACATGCTTGATCTTTTAGATCCATTTGGAAGTTACAATCGACTTCCCTGCTAGTCTTGGGACAACATCCCAAACATCATTCTTCATGATCAATTGAAACTCTTTGATCATAGCATCCTTCCATTCTTTCCATTCTGTCGCTTCTTCATAGTTGGAAGGTTCCTTATTGATAAAGTCACACAATAAATATACATACCCGGAGTAGGACCTGGTCCTCTTTCTTTCTTTGTGATTCTCTTCTGGAGCCCCATATCTTTCTGCACCTTAGATAGCTTCTCGTACCCAAGCAAGTTTCCTATTATGAGGGTTATTCTCCTGAGGCGGATCTATAGGTTCTTGAGGTTCTTCAAATTCTCAATTTTCTTCTTTAGTTTCTTCATTCATGGTTGTGTCATGAATTCTGGGTGCTTTTGATTCTTCAAGATCTTCAGTAGGTCTCTTTCTAGATTTGTTGTAAGTTGAGTCTTCGTCAAATGTTACATCCTTGTTGATGTTGATATTCTTGAATCCTGGGAAGTATATTCTATAAGCCTTCGAGCTTTCAGAGTATCCCACAAATATACCCTTCTTTCTAGAAGGATCTAGCTTTGTCCTCTTTTCTTTTGGAATGTGTATGTATACTGGACAACCGAGTATTCTGAGATGGCTGACTTCTGGCTTCTTGTTGAAAAAACACTTCTTCAGGTGTCTTGTTCTCGAGTACTCTGTGTGGAGTATGGTTCTATACATACACCACTATTCTGGCAGCTTCTTCCCATAGATGCATGGGAAGATCTTGATCATGAAGCATTTCTCTTGTAGCTTCCATGATAGTTATAATATTCCTTTCTACAACCCCATTCTGTTGTGGATTTTATGGAGTGGATAACTCCCTTTTAATCCCTAGATCTTTGCATAACTCTTTGAATTCATTTGATGTAAATTCTCCTCCATTATCTGATTGAAAGGTATTGATCTTCTTTTCTGTGTGGTTCTCGATCAAGGCTTTGAAATCCTTGAAATTGCTGAAAACTTCACCTTTTTTCTTTATAAAGTATATCCATGTCTTCCTAGAATAATCATCAATAAAAGAAACATAGTATACATACCCGCTTAGTGAACTAGATGACATTGGACAACATACATTGGAGTGAATGATTTCCAAGATTACTTTTGCTTTGCTTTCGCTACTTGGAAATGTCTTCTTTGTGTTCTTTCCTTTCGCACATCCTTTGTAGACTCCTTCATGTTTTGCTTGAATTTCTTGAAGATCTTCAATAGATTTGCTTGCACATGGTAGTCCTTTGTAGCGCACATGTGCAAGCCTACTATTCCAAAGTTAATTTGTATTTACTGTGTCATGGACCAAATCTTGTTCTAGATGGCCCTTCAATTTGTATAATCCTCCTTATTGTTCTCTAATGACTATTGCATTGTCAATAGTCTTTCCTATTGGCCACATGAGGACTTGGCCATCTACAAATGAAACCCTCATGCCTTTTGCCTCTACTGCTGATATGGAGAGAAGATTCTTCTTTAGTCCTTGTAAAAACAAGACATCCTTCATTTTCATAGACTTTCTAGAGTCTAGCTTGTAGGAGGATTCACCACTACCTTTTATGGTATATTGGTAGTCATCCCCAAGTTTCACATTATGGGGTGAATCATGTTCGGATAGTTTTTCAAAAGATTCCTTGAATCCTGTCATGTGTTTGGAAGCCCCACTGTCAATAATCCAATATTTACTTCCATGAGTGACAGTTCCCATGAGAGCAGAGATCAAAACATATTCTTCATCACTTGAAGAGTCTTCACTTTCTTGTTTTACTTTCTTCCTAGCAGGATCATCATCCTTAGTAGTGTGAGCATGATGTCTTCTTTTGGACTTCTTCTTCTTCTTGGATCCACTCTTGTTCATGGGAAAACTTCTAGCAAAGTGTCCTCTTTCATCACATGTATAACATCTGAGTTTGGATGGATCCCTTCTTACAAAATTAATTTTCTGATGAGAATGCTTACCTTGGTGAAGATGATTTTCCCTTTTACCTTTCTTGGAGTGTACTTTGAGAGCTTGATCTTCACCTCCCCTATTTTCTTCTTGAGCTGATATTCGAACTTCTTCTTGTGAACATTCTTCCAACAGTCTACTGAAATTGATTAGATTCTTCCTAGCATAGATTCCTTGGATGAAAGAATCCCATGACCTAGGGAGACCATTTAGGGTTGTCATCACAATTTGTGCATTCTCCACTTCTTCATCTACTGCTTCAAGTTGTTCTTTGATCTGGGAGACCCTTATGAAGTATGACTGGATGGTCTCCTCATTCTAAATCTTTACATTCTTCATCTAGTTCCTTACAATCATCTTTCGGTTTATGTTCTTCCTTTCAAATAGTTTGGTTAGGGAATGATGGTATAGATTTAGGTGTATTGAGGGAGGACACCTATGGTATGAGGTGATCCTTGATTGAATCAGAAATAATCTTCTTTTCCATAACCAACTTCTTCATACGTAAGGCCTTAGCCTCATCTTCCTCTGGAACTGGAACCTCCTCTTTGATGTAAGAGTCCAACTCATTTTCTCCAAGGACCAGGGAGATCCTATAATTCTAGGCTCGAAAGTTATCATATCCCTTAAGATTTTCATCAAGCTTGGTATGATGATACACCTTAAATAAGAAACTCAAATGGAAATACAAAAGATTTAGATCTTACTAGGTCAAGATGTTGGATCTAGATTTGGAACTGAATTTTTGTAGTGCTGGTTCAGGAGCAGGTTAGGGTTTGACTTTCCCAAGGTTATGTCCAACCAAATGCTTTGATCTTGATCTCTAAACTTTGATTTTGGGGAGGAGATCAATCCAGGCCTGGGCTCACTCAAAACTTCCACTTCTATGGAAAGCACTAATTTCCGGCAGTAGTGTTAGGTCCAAAACTGAAAAAGCTCATAATCAGATTCTGCTTCGACATAAAGATGCGCCCTAGGGAGGAGAGTCATCCCAGCCTTCTTTTGCTGAAAATATGTGGAGAGAGATCCAAAAAGTAAGAATCCCTAGTTCCCGTAGCTGCATAGTGTTTTCTTCTCAGGTTAGCTCTGATACCATGTTATATTTTTAACATTAAGCTAGCATTATATTAGGATATTTTAACTGAGAGAATAACAAGCACATCAATCAAACACAAGAGACAATGAACACCTTTTTTTGCTTGGGGATACCATAAATGGAGAAAAAACTGCAACTTCCTCAAAGATAGAATCAGCACCAAAAGTAAAACCAAAAATAGTAAGATGATCTCCTCACAGCAGTAGCCACTTTCTTTCTAGCCCCAGCAACTTATTCTCCCTTAGCTATGCGGTACTATTGAGTGTGAGTGAGTGTGTGATAAACAGAGAGACTCACTCTCTATTTATACTAATTCCCAAATTGACAATGAATCACTAGGGCCGACTTCACTAGGTGAGTCTAACAACCCTAGGGCCCTGAAACTGCGGGGACTTTAACCCACGGGGAATTCACTTAGTGAACATCTCACATAGCACGTGCGATCGTGGGATATTAAAGAATACCCTTAATTTTCATAGATATTGACCCAAATTTTTTTTGTTGAAACCCCCTCCCAATACTTAAAACCTCCTCCCCACCCCTTTTTATACCTCAATCCTTATAAACCACCCTACCCAGCCCCACCTTAAACCCCTCATCCCCCCAATACCTACAATATATTGGTTCAATTTTTCATAATTTCAAAACCCACAATATGAAATAACGTGATAGGATATTGGTCAACTAGTGAAGCCCCCATGCTTTAACCCTTGAACAATAGGAGGGTTACCCACCTTGACTTGACATGACTTATTTACATTATAGAAACTCTCAATCGAAACATCGGGGCATGACATGACTCAATTACATTACAAACACTTCCCAGAACAAACATCGGGGTACAATACATAAGAAATACAAGTGAATACATTCCTAAGTTACAATTACATCAACATAAACTTTGTATGGTTTTCAATATATCGTAATTTAATTCAACCATTAGTTCTCCTTCCCTTGTGGGGGTATTCATATTTCCTTACTAGTTGTTGTCATCTTCCATGTTCATGATCTGAACTGTTCTTGAATCTTTCAATTTAAAATATTAAATAACAAATAATTTCTTATTAGTTAACGCAATTTCAATTACAATTTATTTCTGCAATGAATGTTTGGTAACACCCATTAGGTTTCTTAGTGTTTGAATCTAGGCTCTGATATCGCTTATAATGTCCCTAAAATTTGTAAAAAAATAAAAATTGTAGGCTAATAAAATACTACAATTCAAATACATTGTTTAAAACTTCTACAGAATAAAACTTGGTTGTATACTGAACCTAAGTGTCGTAAATTGTTTTCCTCTATGTGTTTTCTAGTCTGATGATGATGTGTTTATGTGATGTTGTTCTATTACTTGGACTTGTGTGTATGGTTACTCTGCTTGTCTACTAGTTGCGGAAATTTGTTTGCACTTACATTATGTTACATTTTACCTTTTATTTTATATGTCTTAAATTCGTTTATGGTTTTATTCATAGAGGTTGAATTTCCTTTGAATGTCAACGGGTCGAGTGGCAGGGTTTTATCCCTTAAGGGTCCACTTGGAAAGTTATGGATTCCTATTGCTAATGGGATTACTTAGTTCATCATGAACTAATGCAGGATCGTATTCTCTTGTGCAGGTTATTTTGTTGGTGAACTCTGTCTAAGATCGTGACAAATAAAAACATCCTATGTCTATAACTCTACATCTACTCTACACTAATCTTGTTCAAAGCTCGGTGAAAAGAGGACTAAAGTCCTAGGACAAACTATACCTAATTCCTATGTTCATAAGGTTGTTAAGAGATTAATTTTATGTATGTTGTTTAAACATATTGTATACATTAATGCTAAGGTTTGAAACCTTAAATACTTTGTAATATATACTTTGGAAACTATATGGAAAAGGGTTTATGATTTATGGCATATGCCATCGAAACTTGTATTAGCATGACCTTTGAGGGTTTTATGGTTTAAAGTTGTTGGGTGGTGAACTATGGAACAACGTCGTGAATTAAACTATGGAGTTGTGGGTTTCAATTTGATTGACAGTGGTGGATAGGTTGGCAACTTGAATGATTCTTGGAAAGTGCGGGAAGAATACCTCAAGCATGGGATAGGGTTTGCATTTGGTTCATTTGGTATTTATTTGGTTTTGTTTGGGTTGTCTCATGCTTCTGGGTTCCATGTTGCGCAACCCAATAGCCTTCCCGCTCTCTTGTTGGTAAGCTATGTAGTTGGTCTGTACAATGTAATGTTTTGGTTTGATTAGGATTTTTGGATTGCATATTACTAATAGTGTTTATGTGGGTTTGTGAAGGTGATAGAGCATGGTTGTTCAGTGGCTTGATGGTGACGCCATATGTTTCCTTCGCAACCATTATTCAAGTAAGCCTCAAAATTGGCAAGGCCCTTACTACTATGTTTGTTGATAGAGGATTTTAGTTGTGGGTGGAGAAATGCATCAATTAGATGTTTCGTTTGGTCAAGGTTTTGATATTTTTTGTGCATCCAATAGATGTGACTCTGTAGTCTTCTCCATGGCTCTATCGTATATAAACGTTTGGTAAAAAGAGTCTAACAGTCCAAAATCGGCTCGGCTCTGTGTATCATTTTGCAATGATTTGTAATGGGTGTTGTTTAATTTTAATGGAAGCTTTGTGTTTATCTTTATGGTGTGTTTCATTACTTAAAGTTCCATTTCTTGCAATGGCACCTTGGATATCTTAACTATGTATTTTATACAATATATGATTATGGTGGTGAGGTGTGGTAAAATTGTGGATGTATGAGTTTATTAAATTGATGTGGCTAGGTTTTACCTTGTGGTCGTAAGCATGAGGCTTGGATCATCCCTTGGCATGGATACAAATCCTGTATTTGTATTTGTGTTTTCCAAATGTGACTGTGAAATGGAAAAGAGTGTAGCTCTATTTTGTTTAAACGGTGGGCTATGTTGAAGACCTTTCTAGTAGCCTGAGAGGTGAAACCCTTGATGTATAAAACACAATGTTATGTTTTGTTAGTAGTTTGTATAGGATTGAATCCTGGGCTTCTTAATGAATTAGACTTGTGGTATGTCATTTTTGGTTTTGGCATATCATAGGATTCGGTCCTAAATGTATTTTGAATTAAAATGAATAGTGTTTTTGATAGGACTTGAGCTGTGGGTGGGGAAATGCATCGATTAGATGTTTCGTTTGATCAAGGTTTTAATAGTTGTTGTGCATCCAATAGATGTGATTGTGTAGTCTTCTCCATGGCTTTGTCGTATATAAAAGTTTGGGAAAAGGAGTGTGACTGTCCAAAATTGGCTTGGCACTGTGTATCATTTTGCAATGATTTGTAATGGGTGTTGTTTAATTTTAATGGAATCTCAACATTTATCTTTATGGTGTGTTTCGTTACTTACAGTTCCATTGCTTACAATGGCATCATGGATATCTTGACTGTGTATTTTATGCAAGCTATTCTTATGGTGGTGTTGTATGGTAAAATTGTGGATCTATGAGTTTATTAAATTGATGTGGTTGGGGTTTACCTTGTGGTAGCAAGCATGAATATTGGATCGATCCTTGGTGTGGATACGCAGCCTATATTTGTATTTATGTTTTTATAATCTGACTATGAAATGGAAAAGAGTGTAACTCTATTTTTTTTAAACTATTCGTTATGTTGAATACCTTTCACACAGCGTGAGAGAAAAAACCCTTGATGTATAAAACAGAGTATTTTGTTTTGTTAATGGTGCCTATAGGATTCGATCCTATGATTCTTAATGAATTAGACTTTTGGTTTGTCAGTTTTGGTTTGGGAATCTAACAGTATTCAATCCTAGATGAATTTCTATTTATAATGAACATAGGTCTAAGAACATGATTCTTGTTTTGTTAATGTTACTTTATGGTTTCGTAGATAAGTTTCCACTAGCGTGATGCGCAGGGAATGACTCTGTTTTTTATTATCTTGTATATGTAATTAGTTATTTTGATTCTATGTTCATAGTTTTAGTTGTTGATATGAATGCATGTAAGGACCTACAGGAAAACCTTGGCCAATTTTGATGGCTAGGATAGGTTAAAATTTTGAAATGAAATTGTGAAATCTCGCAGCGAGTCGTGGACGTCATTCATTGGGTTATTAATACTTAGCAATGTTTATGTTTTTGTAGCATGGATTTATAATTTTTATTTAAAGGTTTCGATTGGTGTTAGGATATGATGTTTATGGTTTATTTATTATGTGGAAATAGTAGCATACTCATTGGAAATATGAAATCTTCCAGCGTCTTCAATTTATGTTGAGAGTTTAATTTTAATGGTTTTAAGAGATTCGAGGTATGGTTAGTTTGTTTCGTTTAGTTTGTATTTTATTAGTTATTTAAAATATTTTGGACATAGGTTTAATATTTAGAGCTCAAATATTGGATCTGTGGTCTGTATGTTTAAAATTTTATAAATGGTTTGTTTAATGAATTCTCTGGTTTATTTAAAAGTTTGAGCAAAATTTCAATAACTAGTTTAATTGAATAGCTAGAATTTTAAAATCTAAGATATACATGTCTCACAATTTTAAAACAATACTAAAAGAATATAAACTATATTTTCCTAGCTAGGTAATAATGGTTGAGTTTAATGTTTAAGCAAATAAATCAACGTGTAGCATAACATCTATTCCTAGGGTTTGTATATAATTTGTTTAGGCTTCAAGGATCTGTTAACAGAAGGAAAAACTAGATGAAATGAACATACAATATACATATTTTTATTCAAGATTATATAGACTACTTTAATAAAATCTGTAAGAACTCTAGAGAAGGTAAAAACCTCATACCTACAATTTGTTGTTATTAATGGCTAGAACCCTGCACACTCAAGCACATAGAATTATTAAGAACTTAGAAAATTCTAACCTCATATATGTCAAACAAATAACTTGGGAACTACCACGTTCCACCCAACCATAACCCAGAACCATTCCTGGTTTTAGTCCAAATCCCCCCAAGCTAGTTCCAACATGCAAGTAATCTAGAGATCCTAAAGGTAAGGCTTCACCTATCTAGAATTTCATGTTCTGTACAAGATTGCTTTTCTTTTTGGAAAATTCTCTCTCAAAATTCTGAGGAGAATAACGATCAGCTAGAATAGAATGAGATCCCCAAGCCTTTCTTTAACTTGGGTCTTTATTGACAATATTTAGGAAAAAGGACAGTTAAATTTCAGTTACATCAAGAATCATTTATTTTCTTGAAATAATCTTTTACTTGATTTATATGTGAAATTAATATTTATTTAATTTAACTTAGGAACTCTTTAACTAGTTCCTATTTTGACTATTTTAGATATTAAATATTTAATTAATTATTTTGGTAAATAACAATACATATATCCCGTAGTTATTATTTATAGTTACTATTATTAATACATATGCTTAATCTTTCATTCATAACATATATAAACTATACACACACACACACACACACATATATATCATTGTTTAACATTTTTACTTCAGGTATCATATAGCATGATCCACACATGATCCCAAATCAGACAGTACTTTATTTAGTTTATAATCATTTCTTTTATTAAGGCCTTCACATAGGGTTGGTCAACAAATTTAGGCAGCTCTAAAACTCCTTACATGTTTGATTACCTCATATATAGTGGTAGTTCTTCAGTGCTTGATGAGAAACAAGTACTCAAATTTTCATTTAATCCATTTAAAAATAAGTAAGATGAGGTCAATGTTTTATTAGAGTCTTTTTCACTCAACATAATTAATTTTCAGTAACTCCTAATGTTATTTAGAGCCCACACTCAATGCTAAAAACAGGGAGTTACACTTAGTGCAATTCTAGAGCCTCTTGCTCAACACTAATGGTAGGAGGTACTGGTATAATACACCTAGGGATACAATGGCCAAGGATTCGATGTTCAAGATATTATGCTCAACATCAATTTGGAATGTTGTAGGGATTATTCCCAACAATTCCAATTCTTATCTTTTCATGTGCTTCGGGGCTTTATGCTGAACATAGAATTTTCATAACTCATGTGCTCAAGAGCTGACGCTCAATAAAAACATAAAATACTCATGTGCTTCATAGCTCTCCCTCAACACATTCACCAAACCACTCATGTGCTTCAGAGTTTGCACTCAACACAAACATCAAATCAATTTCATGCTCCAGAGCTCACGCTCAACACAACATCTCACCAATCATGTGCTTCAGGGTCCACGCATAACACATGCAATTGCATACATTCTAAATAAAACTTATGTATTGGCATATGCCCAATATATCAAATAAATCATCATACTCATGTGTAGTGGGGTTTTATTCCCAATATACAATATATAAATATCAAAGTAACATTACATGCTATGGGACTTATTGCCATAAGTGTTAGGTCAAAATTTAGGATATTACATGGATGAAGCAAAGAAAGAAGGGCGAGTGATGGAAAAATTATCTGTAAAAAACACAAAGGTTGCATGATATCCATCATCCCATCCTACAGCATAAAATTCATAGGTTCAAATCCCATCCATAGAGGCGAGTGCAGGTGATGTTATTTTTACACAAAAGAAACACTGAGAGCAAATGCAAGGGAAAGAGTGGGAAGAGAATCACCCGCTGAGACAAACGCACCTGATTGAGTGAAAGAAACAGTAAAATATCTCATTGATAACCCCTCAAAATAAGGAATAGAAAAGGAGTCTCTCTCATTCATTGGGTGTGTTTAAGGTTTTAAGGGTTCATATTATGTGTCCTATAGTCATTGAATTCCAATGTCACAATATTCTTATCATATACATTTTATAGTTTGGAAACATCCCTTTCATTTTATCTAACAATTCTATAGTTGTAAGTTGGCATCATCCATACTATATATCACTACAGATAGATGTTATTTCATCACTTTCATTTTTGTAGATATTAGACTTGGAGGAATCTCTGTCCCATCAGAAAGTTATCCATGTTGTTGGAACGAAACGAAAGGTAATTGTGTTTATTATTAGTTGCTTACACTCTTGAGATGCAAAGAACAAAGAACATAACTATCCATCTAGGATTACATTCAAAGTTTGTTTATCTTTCTTTTCAATAGACTCATGTGGTTGTTTGTTTAGGGATTTCAACTATTTTTTTTTCTGATTGCAAAAGCATCTAGATCAAAATTATAGTGTATACCAATATATAATATCAATATGTTATCACAATGCTATCCATATGAAGAGATGAAAGCCCCTTTTGTCTTCATAGTGAGTTTGTACATCATTGTTTAAGTTTGGAAGGTACATGCTTGCAACAATGATATGAAATATTGACTAGGATGTATCATGAGTTGTTTCTTATATACGAAACCTTTTTCATGTCTCTAATAACTTCTGTAAAGAATTGTTATACTTCTCAAGTCAATATTAATGTACCATGGATATAATGTTTTCAAGCCTCATTCAAATTCACCATAACTTGTTCAAACCTTATGCAACTTCACCATGGAATCATCATGCATTTAAAAAAAACCCTTAACCAAAAGCATTGCAAGAGAAAGAACACCTTTTACATTTCCAAAATACTCCAAATTTGCAAATAAATCTACCCCAAATCAATGCTTGTAGTAGTTCGTTAATTATGTTCCAAAAGTCCATTTTCAAGAGTTCTTAAGCAGTGCCAACTTAGTTATAAAACATTCTTAAAGTATTCACTTAATAAGGTCCCAAACTCCCGTGACAAGTGTGATAACATTTCTCTTGACCTGAGTGCCAAGATTAGGAATTACTACATGAAACTATGCATGAATACTTTTAAATATGCAATATCAATAGATTGAATATCTCTTCCATAAAATGTTCACACAACAACTCTAATTCGTTCGTTGAAATGCATACCTCAAGGTTGTCCTTTAATCAGTCCATAAGGGTGTTTTCAATTCTCTCCTTCATATTTTTCCATTAATCCTAGAACACAAGTAGATATGCATTTGTACATTAGGTGAAGAAATGTCGCTGCATAATCAGTTCTTAGTGTACTTAGTCTGATCTCATGTTGCTTTGAATCACAAACATTGTTTTTCATTGAAACCATTTTATTGGAAACTTGGAAGTGAAGACTAGCATTATCGAATTCTCCACTTTAATGAATGCTTTGTGACACTTCAAAATATGTAGACATCCAGTTCCTTTTTCATTTTAATTCTATTTTCTTAGTTTATTTTTTCTATTATTTTTAAGGAACAAAAATAAGGACATATGTCCATACAAGTAAGATACAAGAAAACCCCACATGGAGAAAAACTATCCATAGTATCTAGTCCATACAATATTTTTTTTATCTACTTCTATGAAAAAATAATTTTTTTTTTAAGCAAATGAAACCAAAACATATGTATCTTTGATTTGTGGATGATGTGTTGAGTAGTGAGTTAGAGATTTTTTATTTAGATGGAGTGAAATATGTGGTTTGGACAGAGTTTCTATGTTTTTTCATCTCTTGTTTTGATCACCTTTTGATCTTCTGTAGGTATATTGAAGCTAACTCTTCAGTTTGGGGAGGTGTATTTGCATAAGCCACTGGCAATATATTTTGTTTCAAGGTGTTTCATCCCGATAGTAATATTTCTTCTCCCTTTTTAGAGATTTGAATTGAAAGTGCATACCTTGATTTCTAGCTCTTTGTTTTATTAATGAACTATTATGCATGTGTAAATTTGAATATTTTTTTCATTGATTTATGGATGCACTCACCTCATTTCGTAGCCATATTATATCCAAATTTTTGAAAGTTTTTTTCTAATTTTATTCATTTCTTAACATGTTCGTAACCAACTAAAAGGTACACATGGATGGAAATTCAAATGGACCCAAGTGATGTTGTGGACTTTCCAATTTTTATTGGTGAAGAGAAATGTGCCCTTGGCACAATCCAGTGTCGAAAATGTTGTACATATGTTGATATTAGTGGTGAAATTGTGGACGATGAAATTGTTGATTATCCTTTTGATTTTATTGGCCCAATTGGAATTCCTTTAAATACAAAGCAAGAGCATAAAAGGAAACCTAAAACAACAAATGTAGGCACTAAGAGGAAAGTAGGAACGTTGGTTGTCGAAACATTTCAATCATAGGTAATAGAAGGAATGCCAATCTCTGAAAATATTGAAGGGAATGTGGAGTATCCTATGCATAAACAACCAAGAGTTGATCATTTATCTGAGTGAGTGGCACAAGTTGTAGTGGTTGATCCTAATGTTTTGGCATCTTGGGAACATAAAGTGAATAGTTTAATGAAAGAGTTTGTCTAATGGGAAGCTAGCGCTCAAGGTATATTCAAAAAATGGAAAACCTAATATAAATATACATTGTGAAAATTGTGGCAATGATTATGGAACGGGGGAAGTATCCTTGGAATCCCGAATAGTTCCTAACTTCAAAAAAAATCATATGAAAATAGGGTCTGGTCAACATCACAATTCAATGTTGGGAATTAATGAAATTCCTTCATGTAACATAGAAAAATAGACAAGAATGGCTAGTGATCAACTTAAGATTGATAAAGAAATCAAAGTTTATCTTTACATTATTCTGAGGATAGTGACTTAGAATTCCAATGCTTTGTAGAGCACATTTTAGAGGATGAACAAAATTTTCTTCGAAAGAGATAGAGTTTCTTGCAAGCCATATACCGCATGAAACAATAAAGGGAGGAGATCTCAATTACTTTAAATATTCATTTTCACTCCATTTCTTTAGACATAATTCCATTGTGTCTCTTTTCCACATATCCTATTTGTTTAGTTTCATTTCAATTTTGGACTAAACTTTCCTAGTATATTCACATTTTACAACTATATGAAAGTTTGATTCATTTTCATTTTGACACAAAAACATCTTCCAATTACTTCATTACATTTCCTATTCAGAACATCCGAGGTAGAGCATTACGTGAGAGAATGAACCACATACAGATATTTGATTTCACAAGCCATCTGAAATTCCAAACAACTTTCTACCACCATTTTTTATCATGATCCATGAAAATGTGAATAAGATATTGTATCCTTCTATTAGAGTATAAATTACTTTGGAGGATAAATACCATACCAACATATTCGAGCTACATCCAATCCTCACATTAATACTTTTTAAGTTATTTGTAAATTCATACCAGATTTTTTGTCATTCCCAATAAACCCCATTGCCTCTGTTTGTAACCACCCTTGACTCCTAAATAATGAGGATCCATGGTATATTATGTTGTTTAAAAAGAAAAAACCCGTAAAGTCCCCAAAAATTGAAGAAAAAAATTATAGGCTAGTGAAAACTACCCAAACGGGATCATTAGTACTCGTCTGGAAACATAGATTCTCCTTAAAATTTTGACCTCTTCAGAATCTGCCCACTGTCTTGTTAGTCTCTTATCCATTCAGTGACTATTAGTTCGTTTACTTCTTATGTCTTAATTCTGTTATTTAAACTATCGATATATATTAGCTATTGCTATCGATGAATTAATGAGTTATATAGATCATTGTTTTTCTCCTGCACATGTATACTTTGTCTATTTAATAAAAAATAACTTAACTTTTTTATGGAAACAAAGTGATGGAGTGGCGGGACTCGTTCTCTCATGACAATCTGAGAGGGAAGTTTATTCTTTGTTATGCAGGCTTAGTTCATAGGAACTAAGGCACCTTCTTTAATGACTTACAGGTTACTCTTGCATCATCGAGATTATTGGTTACTTGACGCAATTCAGTTCCTAGTTATATTTCTAGTTCTACCTTGCACTTTATTACTGCTTTGTTTTTACGACTTAGGTAAGCCCTATGTTTGTTAATTTTATTTCTTAGTTAATTATCCAGACGTTGTGAATTTACTTACTGTCCTTCCATTATAAATTATCTATCTCTTGGTTATTTTATTTACTCATCTCTTATTTCCATTTTGTAGGTCTATCTTGGTTATGAGTTTGGAAACTTAGGCTTGTTCTTCCTAGCGAGGGCATCATGGCATGCTACGTTTTCCATGATTCCTCAATGCTACAAACCTAGACTACGACTTAAGTGCATATAATACCTATATGAACTAGCATAAAGGGCATCATTGATAACACTATAAGCTTGTTGCTAAGGGAAAACATTGTAACACTATATGATAGTGTTAAGGGCTGTGCATACAATAAGGTTGGGACTATGGTATACATACCATTTCATCAGCATTGAGAGTGCGTTGACATTTAAAGGGTGGTGAGACCAAAGTATAGAGGGTTTAACATATGACTTGGTTTATATAACATTGATTCCATAACTATGGTTGGGGTTTATGGAGGCATTAATGGCCACCAGCCGGTTCCATTAATGCCATCGAGGTTGGTAAAAAACCTTGGCAAAGGACTTGGCATTCGTTTTTTGTGCATTATGGTTTTGGAATTGTGGTTTAGTGTGGCCTCTCTACATTTGGAGAACAGAGAAGACCCCATCAATTGACAGGTAAGCTTGACCGGCTCTGTGTAAAATGTATTGCTTCGTTTGTTTTTCTCCATGGCATGGTCATGCTTCTCATGCCATCATGGAATTTTTGCAGGTGGAAATGAAGGCACTATGGGGTTTGCACAGGGCTACACTGTCAAGTTGGGATTTCTTATTTACGAACATGATAAGCCCGCTAGCAAGATTCACTTTCCTCCTCTCGTTCTGGGAATTTCTGAGTTGGAATTATTTACTTGGTTGGGGTTTCGATGGTACTTGTTGAGTCTACCTTCGGGGTTTAAGATGTAGCTTGATCTAGTTTTAAATGGAATCTCATTGAGAGGTTTTCCATTTTTTTGGGTCGTGGCTGCACCATTACTTGTAATGGTGCCATATCTCAGAGCTTGCCATTTTAACATTTTAATACTTTAACTTTTTGTAGAGAGGATTCATGCCTCACTGTGTAATTACACTGCACATTGGTTTTTAATATGAAGACTGTAATGTATTTTGGGTATGAAATGCCTATGATTTCATTTAGCGTTTATAATGGATTATAGTGTGTAAAATAATTTGGGACTATGTAGTTAATTTGATGTTGCGTTTTAACATGTGGACTTTACTGGGTTCGATCGTGGCCTCAAAGCCTGTAGAATTTAGTCTGTATATTTATAAAGGTTTGGGTTATGGCCGTATGCACAACACTCTAATTGTTTGGTTTGTATTTTGAGTCAAGAAAGCTTCTAGAGCTTGGGGCATTATTCCATGGGATGCACCATTGTAGCAAGGGTGTCGTAGCCCATTGGCTTGCCACCATATGGTCTGCATTGCGTATAAATGGAGTTTGTGCTTAAAATAGAGTATTGAACTCTTAGTTGTTATATTGGCTTAGCATGGGTGTAGGCCATGCCACAAATGGCATGTGCCTCTCCGAACGACCGCGATAGCTTTTAGTTGACATTTAATATGTAAATTGTTTACTTGGAAAGAATAGGGTCGTAACAGCCAGGGTTATGACAACCCGCGATATCGATTTGGTTTATTAGTGTGACTGTGTGATTAGATTGGAACTCGGCTGAGGCTGTAGCTAGGTTCTTAATGACCTCACTGTTAGTGTATGCCTTGTTTGTTTATGGGATTGTGGCGTAGCTTAAAAACATAGCTTGCATATTTTAGATGTAAAGTGTGGGTTGTATAATGATTGTTATGCGATTTTGCTTACTACTTATGTATAAAAGGCTTATGATTGTATTAATGCTATTTCCTTGAGTTTGGACATCTATAGGATTCGATGTCACAACCTCTTATTGGAAAAATGGGTTTTAGTTGTTTAAATGTTTAATATGATACGTTGGTTGTGTGTAGCTTTAATTGGGACCTTTAAACACTTTAAGTATTTATAAGGGACGACTGTAATAATAGGACTGTGAATTAAACATTTGGTTTATGTAAATGGATGCAATTTTGACTGTAGATTTTATATAATAAGACAGAGGTTTGATCTTGGACCACAGGGATGCTCACGATGAATTCTCTATTTGGTTAATTATGATTATGTTTATTAAATGGAATGCTATGATATTTAATTTGTTTTTAAATGATTATGTGGAGAAGTCCTTAGAATATATTTATTAATTTGATAGCTTATTTATTATATGAACTCTGTCCTTAGTAGATATAGTTTAAAATATTTAAGTTCTGTTCTTTAGTTTATGAATAAATTAAATGGTACATAATTATAACATTATTTGAATACTGATATATATGTATTTCCATATATATATTTAACCTGTACTTCTGAACAAATTTTGAATTTAAAACAACCCTCTGCTCAACAGAGTAATGCAACCTGTAGAATAAGCTAAATGGTAACACAACCTAGATATAGTATACATAAACTAAACATGGAGATAATTACAAAATTCAACTCAAAGTACAAACCCTGGTAATGTACAACCTATAATAAAATTTCTCCATCCTATGATTAGTAGATTGCAAATACAAACCCTAGTAGATTGATAACCCTAAATCTTAACCATTAGGGTTAGAAATTTCATTGTAGCCATTATTTAACATAAACAGTAATGAAAATTTGGGAAAGAACTAAAATAGACCTTCAAGGGTTTCATACCTAAAATTGAAGCTTTGTCAATGGTTGCACGTGCACACTTAAATAACTAGTGTTAACAATTCAATGCAGATCTAACCTATGTTTGATGACCAAATCACTTGGGAACTACCACATTCCTCCCAACCATGACCCAAAACCATTCCTGGTTCTAATCTGGATTCCTTGAGTTGGACTCCAACATGCAAGTAGCTTAGAGATCCTAAGGTAGGGTTTCTGAACTGGTATTCAGTTATGAATCAGTCCTCTTTTCCATGCAGAAGAAAGTTCTCCAGGAAAAACACTTGAGACCCAAAAACAGGTAGAATAATAATTCTCCAAGATAAAAATCAAAACCCCCAAAGCCTTTTCTTGGCTTGAGTCTTTATAGGCAGAATTTTCAGTCAAAGGGGTAGTTAAATCAAGAAATCCTTGATTTCTTGATTTAACCCTTTTTCAGTTTACTGGGGTAACTTTCAATTGTTAACCTAGGAACTTTTAACTAGTTCCTAGTTAGTATTTTATAGATATTTCACTATTTATTAATCCTTTAATAATAAATAATAGTTGGCGGAGTTTCTCTTCTTTCTTTATTCAATTATATAATTAATCATAATTAATTCTTTATACATACTATGTATAAAATACATAGTATTAAAATACTTGTTAACACTTATCTTCGGGCATCCTGTGTCATGATCCCTTAGATTTAATGACACTTCTTTATGAAGGTCAAGTAGATAGATGGATCAGTTCTACTAGGCTAGGCAACTCTAAGCATCCTTGCATGTTGGATTTCCCTCATATAACGTGGTAGTTCTTCAGTACTTGACGAGAATACAGAAATTTGAAATTTCATTTATTTAGTTTAAAAATAAGTATAATGAGATCAATATTATTATCAAGTCATCTTCAATCAGAGGTGAATTTAATATTTTCAGTAACCCCTAGTGCTTACCAGAGCCTATACTCGATGCTTATAACAGGGAGTTGCAAATATAGTGCAATTCCAGAGCTCTTGCTCAACACTAAATGCTAGGATGTACTTGTATGATACACCTAGGGATACAATGGCCAAAAATCCGATGCTCGAGTGCTTATGCTCAACACCAACATGGAATTCTCCAGAGCTTATGCCCAACATTTCCAATTATATTTTCATGTGTTCCAGATCTTTATGCTCAACACAAATGTAAGTACTCATGTGCTCCAGAGCCTCTCGCTCAAAACAAAACATCTCATTAATCATGTGCTTTAGGGTCCATGCCCAACACAAAACATTTCATCAATCATGTGCTTCAGGGTCCACGCCCAACACAACCAACATGCATATACATATATATATCCAACAATTGGCTTATGCCCAATATACAAAACAATATTCATGTTCATATGGAGTGGGGTCTTTGACCCAATATAAAATAAAAAATAAATATAATCATCATGATCAATGGGCTCATGGTTATAAATGGTAGGTACAAAATTTGGGATATTACATCCCTCTCCACTTAGTACAACATCGTCCCTGGTGTTCTAGGGACTCTGAATGATATCATGAAACAAGGTGGGGTAATGCTTTCTCATGGTGGCCTCATTCTCCCAGGTAGCCTCATCTACCTCAAAGTGCTTCCACTGCACTTTCAATTGGACTATAGTGCACTTTCGAAGCTGTACTTATCTCTTGTCTAATATATGCAAAGTCTCAAGGGAAAATTTCCCATTAGGTTCCACTTGTAATAATGACCAATGAATGACATCCTTAGTGTCATAAACATATTTCTTTAATAAATATGCATGGAAAACATTATGAACTCTTACATGCGTAGGTAATGTTAGTTTATAATCCACTGGTCCTTTCGTGGCCAGAATTTCAAAAGGCCCACAAAATCTAGGTGCTAACTTACCACCCCTACCCAAGCTCACTAAGATCCATTTTGATTTCACTTTCAAGTAGGCATGCTCACCTACTTGATAGTCTTTATCTTTCCTTTTCTTATTCACACAACTTTTCTGACAGTCTTATCACTCTTTAAGATTTCCCTGGACCTTGGTAACTAACTGTTCCAAGTCTAATAACAGGCCAGGCCCTAACATCAGCCAATCCACTGGACTGTCCCAAGTAACTGGGGTCCTACACTTCCATCCATAGAGTACCTCAAAAGGACTCATCTTGGTGGAAGCCTGATACCCGTTGTTATATGCAAACTATGCAAGGTGCAGATAATCCTCCCACTTGGTGGGGTTGTTCATGACATACATTCGAAGCATGTCTTTAGCAATTTGGTTTACTCTTTCATTTTTCCCGTCTGTCTGTGGGTGATAAGCAGTGCTAAAGTTCAGCTATGTCTCTTATCCAAAAAATAAAGATCTCGAAAATTTTCCTGTAAAATTAACATCTTGATATGAGATAATCACTTTGGGTACCCGATGTAATCTAAATATCTCTTTCAGGAAGATATTGACAATTTTCATGGCCTTGTAGGTCGATTTCATGGGGATGAAATTTGTCGCCTTTGATGGCTTGTCAATGACTACGGAGATGGAATCATTTTGCTTCTTGCTTTTCAGCTAGCCAGTAATAAAATCCATAATGATAACCTCCCATTTCCATTCTGGAATGGGTAATGGTTGTAGCAGTCCTGAAGGATGCAGGTGCTTAGCTTTAACTAGCTGGCATTCCTGACATTTTGCAATAAACATTGCAATGTTGGCCTTTAACTTAGGCCAGAAAAAGTGTCTTTTGATGGCATATATCATCTTTTGATATCATGGGTTCCCCGAGTAGGGTTCCCTATGAAATTATGTGAGGATGATGGACCAAATGTCCCCTCCAACTAGAACATACAATCATACAATCTATCCTTGGACCATAGTAGTCAGGATTTTTCCACCTTGTATTGCTTCTGTTGTTGAAACAATCAGTCCTCTTGGACCTTCTTGAGGATTTACACATAGAAGAGTTCAAACTTGTTGGTCATTCTAATATTCTCATGCAAATATGCATCTGTTTGACTTAGGGTCACCTCATATATCATATGAGTTTGTCAACTCAAAGCATCGCCAACTTTGTTCTCTTTTCCCTTAATATGCTTTAGTTCAAAGTGATACTCACTCAGGAAAGCCAACCATCTGGCTTGCGTCGCGTTCATATCAGGTTGATTGAATAAATACTTTAGACTCATATTGTTAGTATTTAGAAGGAACTTCCTTCCCATGAGGTAGTGCCTCCACATCTTCAGAGCGTGGATAATGGCCACTAGCTCAAGATCATGCGCGGGATAATTCTTCTCATGCTCTTTTAATTTCCATGATTCATAATAGATCACATGATTGTTTTGTAGTAGGACTCCAAGTCCCACCTTGCTTGCATCTGTGCATACCATGAAATCCCCATCGGGATCTGCAATCCGCAACACTGGTGCAGTCATCAAAAGCTACTTAAGCTTTTGAAAACTTTCTTCACACTTGTCAGTCCATAAGAACTTGTTCTCTTTCTTCTACAAAGTCATCATGGGACAAGCTATTCTTGAGAATTTCTCAATGAACTTTTGATAATACCCGGCTAAACCCAAAAAGGAACTAATGTTAGTGACACTAGTTGGGGTAGTCCAGTCCTTTATGGCTCAAATATTTTCCCGGTCCATAGATATTCCTGCCTCGGATATGATGTGACCTAGGTACTATATTTGTGGTTGGTAAGAATCACATTTACTAAACTTAGCGTAGAGATGGTGTTCTCTCAACACCCGAAGTACTATGCGAAGTTGTTCTTCATGTTCCTCTTTATTCTTGGAATAAACTAGAATGTCGTCAATAAATACTTGTATGAACTTATCCAGATAATTACTGAATATGTTGTTCATCATACACATTAAGTTTGCAGGTGCATTGGTCAACCCGAATGACATCACTACAAACTCCTAGTGCCCGTACCTTATATTAAAGGCGGTCTTGGGAATATATTCATCTCGGATCTATACTTGATGGTACCTAGAACGTAGGTCAATATTTGAAAATATTTTGGCTCCTCCCACCTGGTCAAACAAATCATCGATCCTAGGGAGAGGGTAATGGTTATTTATAGTCATTTTGTTCAACTGGCAATAATCAATGCACATTTGCATCGTACCGTCCTTCTTCTTTATGAACAAAATTAGTGCTTCCCAAGGGGACTGATCGTGGGGTCAGTTCGATGGAAAATTCTAGGTCTCGTTTCAGAGGTAATCTGGGGATTTCCTCGGGAAACACATCCTTGAATTCTTCAAGAATGGGGAAGTATTCCATGCATTGTTCTCTATCGGACTCTTTGTCTTGGATTTTCACCGCAAATAACTTACAACCCTTCCTAACACACTTATTTGCTTGTAACACCGAGATTTGTCTTACAGAAACTTTCTTTGGGATGCCTTGAACCTTCACTTGGTTCCCTTGGCTATCAGTAAACAAGGTATATTTGTGTAGACAATCGAGCATGACATGGTGTTGTTCCAACTAGTCCATGCCGATATGAATATCATATGATCCTAAAGGTACGATGTTTAGGTTTACCTTAGTGAGGAAACCATTTAGGTTTACTTCACATTCTTTAACAATTTTGAAACATTTTGTTTCGTACCGGTGGCTAACTATACCAGCCAAGGTTTATCATGCTTTACTTTTCCTAACTTGCATAAATCAACAATATTAGGTTCAACATAGCTCCGACAAGCACCAAGAAAGATAAGTATTGAAACAGAGGTGTTCAAGATATTACCTTTGATCTCAACCATTGTAGCTTGATGATCCACCTGTCGGCCATCTAATGCTGAATAGATTCGCAGGGTTCTCGCTATATCCTTAGTGGTAGGTTCTTCTTGCAGGTTATGCAAGACTCCATTATTCTTGTTATTACAATGTCGGGCATAATTTGGCTCATTGCACTTCCAAAACTTGATTGCTAAAGGAGTAGCATTGGCTCCACTTGCCAGTTGCTTATTACCATTAGGAGATGGTACATAAGGCTTCGTACCAATTTTTTTGAAGTTCTTGTTTTCTTGAAAGTTGTTATTTTTCTTTTTATAAGGCTGCAGGTTTGACCCAGGATTACGGTTATCAGAAATGTTTCTATACTTTTCTCTGTTCCGGTTTTGGTTTTCTTTTCGTAGCTACCCATGCTCATAACAAAGTTGGGCCTTATGTAGTGTAGTATCCAGTGTCTTTGGCATGTCGAATTCTATCCTGTCCCAAAAACTAGGAGGAAGACATCCTACGAACTGTTGGATCTTCACCTTCTCTTCTTTTATATACTGTAGATAATGCATCAGATCTATAAATTTGTCTATAAATGCATGTATATTCATGAACCCCATGCGCAGTTCATGGAACTCTTTTACCTTGCGGTCAAAGAACCTTTCTGACATGTATTTTTATTGTAAAATATTTCAGAAGTTTTCCCAGCTTATTTCTCACAGCTCATCTTTCTTGGTGTGATTTAAATCTCGCCACCATCTTTCTTCCTTACCATTCAGGTTGTAGATGGCAATCCTATCCTACAACACACCTAAATAGATATGAAATTGGAAATGCTTACTCCACTAGTACAAAATGAGGAATTAGCTACTAGGTGACTAAAAATTCTAGTCACCACATGTTTTCCAAGTGATTTACTACTAAATATGAGCAATTTTGATTGACCCAACTATAAACGACTAAAATCAACGACTAATTTGGTCACCAGTTAACAAATATGACTAGATAATAAATTACAGAGTTAAAAATGACTAACATAAATGACTATTTTAGTCATGGCATAAAAGAGGACTAGCTAGAAGAATATGAATTAGTCATTTATGTTAGTCATTTTTAATTGTGTCATGGAAAATTGCAAATTTGACAACAAAGTGTAAATTTTGTAAACTCTAACACTTTCTATTAGTAATATTGGTGCCATGCACCTCAATCTTCAGAGATCCACCAATCCAATTGCAAGAATTTTCTCTTGACCATCTTTATCCCTGCTGCACCATTGAAACAAACCCGGCTAAGCACGTTCCAAAGGAAAATTAGGTTCCTACGTCAATTATGAATTAGGCTGTACTAGAACCAGTACCATATCGATACCTAGCTAGAAGAACCATAGCCATACATCCCCTCAAGAACTAGCCATTCGCATACGCCACCTCCACGTAGACTTACCAAATGTATCCAATGCATGGAAAAAAACACATCCACTTTGGATCTATGGGCTAAAGGTATCGTTCAACCCTTGCTCCCCTATTTTTGCACTTGATACCCTATTTTTGTAGACAATAGGCCGGTTTAGGATCTCGCAGTGACCAGTTGGAGCGCTTTAAAGGTATGGTTCTTGCCGCTCTAATCATGTTCATCACTCCAATCAATAACCAGTTGTTATGGATTTTTACAGGTCTCAATGTTGCTGGAGTTACTGCTTCCACTTTACATTCTCAATTATCACCATCTCCAGCCTATGCGCTCATAACCATATATTGGATTTTGAGCTTTCAGCTTGGGAAAAGCATGAGCACCCTCCTGTAATGCCACTATTTTCAAAGGTCAATGGTTTTTTCTCATCAACATTCCTCACATGCTCCAAAGGAAAACTAAAGCAGACATTAATAGAAGAAGTGATTAAACTTTACAAGAAGGTTTACTTGTTCCAGATGTCATTGTAGAGTAGGGGTCGAACGATACCTTCAGCCGACAGATCTGAAGTTGATGTGTTTTTTTGGCCATGCATTGGATGCATTTGGTAAGTCTACATGGAGGAGGCACATTCAAATGGTTGATTCTTGATGGGATGTAGGGCCCTCATCTGTGACTGTCACTGGTCATCGTCCCGAAGAGTATTTATTATATTTTGGTACCGGTCAGATTTGATGATTTGGTCGAGAAGTGGTGACTACAACCGACTTCCGGGAAAAATCGTCGACTGCGTAGAATACTCCATTTCTAAAAGTAAACAACTTATATGATAATTATTAAAAAAATATAATATATAACCAATTAACATAATTTATATAATAAAATAATAAAAATAAAACAAAAATATATATAACAAAAACAAAAAAAATCTATATAATTTATATAATCAAACAATAAAAATAAAACAAAAATATATATAACAAAAACAAAAAAAATCTAGATAATTTATATAATAAAAAAATAAAAATAAAATAGAAAAATATATAACAAAAACAAAAAAAATCTATTCTGCAAATAGAGTTGTCCACCCAACTCTCGACCCAATAGCTCTCCACCCACCTTTGTTACGGCATGATGGCAAATTTTCCTGAACCCCGTGGAGATTTCATCCTCTAATTCCATTAATGACAATTCAACCAACTCGCTTGCGCTAAATAGCCTGTCCAAACAGACCGTTGGTGCCAAATATTTTGGGTTGGCTAGAGGCTAGGAGGGTTTGGTGGGTTACGAGGGAAAGTACTGTGAATTGGGTGTCATTTTTGTTCATTTATGAGGCCACATGTGATACCATTGAGGATATTCGTATGGATATTTACCACGGTTGGGGGTTTACAATTTTGGTATTACCATCCCTGGCAAGATAAAGCAACATTGGAGAGAACCTGGAGGCTTGTGAAGAGATGGGCCATGAATTTTGCATCTCTAGAGTCAACATCACCTTCTTCCCTTACAAAATCCCTCGTAAGTTTCTTGGTTCAGTGTGAATTTATAAATTTTCCCTAAAAGTTTCTTGGTTTAGTTTGAATTGACAAATTTTTCCTGAAGCATATGTAGCTAGGTTAAAATCATTGATAAATTTCTTTTTACTATGAATTTTATCATTTAGCCAGGGCATTGACACTAACCCTTGGCATCAAGTCAACTCCTGATATCACCTCGTCTTTTGTGCTCTCTCGCTTATGTTGTAGGTTACTAGCTCACAGGTCTCAAGCTGTGTCGATCCAATCGACCAACTGCAAATTGATCTGGACCTGGAATTGGAACCCATGGATTGGATTTCTTAGCCACCCTCCTTCCTAATATTGCCAAAGGTTAGAGTAGCATCTACACTCAATCTCATGCTGGAAAGTCTGTGTATCCACCCCATTGCAACAATCCTGCTCACTCACTCAGTCTGACCCAGATTTATCTCTTTTTACACATAAACATAAGAGATATATGCAAGGTGCCTGTTACATATTTAAAAGATACATACTCTACTCTGCTATCAGGCTTCAATTTTGAAGCCTTTAGAGCCCTTCAAAGGCCATTTTAAATGTCATAGAAGGCCACAAGGAATTTTACCATGAAAAAAAAAATAGTTTCATTTCCAGTACTTCAATAATGAAATTGAGTAAGACTCGGTAAATTTGAAACAGGAGGGAAGCTACAAAATTTTCCTATCCAGGGATTCAATGGACTATGGGAGAGTCGGGACTCAGAGTCTTCCCACTGTGCCCTTGAATAGTCGGATCATGGATGACGATCTCAGTCCCAATCGACATGGACCACGGTGGGACACTAGGCTTCCTAGTGCCAAGTTCAAGTCGATGAGTCAGGATTGTGACTCACGATTCGATGTTCACTTTCAAATCATTTAATGACATTAGCAAGCATGAATGATTCACCAACTTCATTAAATCCTGGTATGAGATGATGCCACCTGCCAACTTGATTTTCCATATGTCATCTTATTGTTCACCGAGTCACGTGATCTCACAAATTACAATTCACTTGAGTATTTGAGTATATGATGTGAAATTAAATACTCATATGAGTCATATCTATGGATGGTGAATTGATTTGATAACCCTCCACTGTAAAGGATCCGTAAGGAAAAACTAATGGTGTTGTTTTTTGGGTTGCAACTTACAAGTTGCAATTTATAATGCATTGAGCAATCTTTGCTAGATTTGAACCTAACCCGGTCCAATGGGTATGTAAGTTTCTCTAGACAAGGGTTTCACCCAGTGCTAGACATTTCTATTATGACAACCACAAGACTGGGATGCCGGATCTTTGGTAGCGGGCTAGTAGCATGTCACCCTTTGTTTGTGCTCATGAATCATATCCTGTACTATTTAGTCCAGGGTTCTAGGATTTATTCCAATTTCCATTCATTTACTGGGGTTAGAATCATTTGAATCAGTACTCCTAGTCTCCCAAGGTTCACCTAGGCTGCTTATTCTACCTCTCTCATCGGAGGAAGGGGGTTAGGTACTAGAGACAAAGGCAATTGAAATGGAGGTCCAGCTAGAGAGAATGGTTGTACAATATGCATATAGTCATCTCTAAAAGAAATGAAAGAATTTGTCATATAACTAACTAAAAATTATCATTACTTAATTTGTCGGGATGCTTACACAGTAACTCTTGTGCTCGAGTTGTTTATGCGGGTTTCCTATGTCTACAATGGCTACAATTTAGAGAGGCTCGTTCCCATCATTATAGCACCGGTGGATTTCTCCTGCAAATATCACTATTACGTTTCCCCTCCTCACTCACCCCACCTTTGGACTTTAGTCATCTTCTTCTTCTTCTTATTCCTCCCGTGGGCTCTCTGATCTATGCCCTAAGCACCCTCATAATGAAGAGTGACCTCTAAAAGTCTCCGGAAACCTCGAGAAAACAATACCCAGTTTTCCCTCACCTGCAAATATATATCTATGTTATGTACGTAGAAGAAATTATAAAATGATTTTTTTGTAATCATGTGAAATACACAAACATGCATTCACCTACCTCGGGAAAGGTAAATCAACTCAGGAGCACCGGGATATTGTCGAATTGAGATGGAGTTGCTTCCAAATGTCTTTCTGTAGAATGAAATGAATGCACACTCTAATTCCTTATTGTCTTATGTGGTGGGCCACTCGAAGGTTCCACCTTTTTCAAAGGTAGGAGTAAGAGAAGCAAAGGTAGAACGTTGGGAAGGCTGGATTGAGATTCCCCGAACTTAAAGTGATTGGTGAAGTTCATGAAAAAAACATTATTTTGAGTTTACGAGTATAGGAAAGTCGAAGGTCGGGACTCAGACTATCAACTCTCCAATTCTATTCTTCAGTGTCTCCCTAATTTCTATTTCCTCCAAAAGATTATGCAGAGCTAAGCTGTCAACTTAGTTGTCAAGAATTTACAGGTATGTATAGAATTTTACACTTGTGTAAAATTTTATATGTGGATAAAATTTAAATGTGTTTATTGTTGGAGTTCCTTCTGGTTCTATAAATATAAGGGTTTAAAATTTCTCCATCCAAAATGTTTTTTGAAATTTGTAATGTATTATGCGATTGCGTTTCTGCGAGATTAGACTCGAATACTCAATACATGTAACCTTAAAAAAACCCAGTATTTAAATGAAATCAGAACCAAAATAATGTATACTTTTCATAGTCTAGGACCACAACTTTGTTTGGGTGGAGGAGCAAGAAGAAAGAGCCTTGTATTTGAGTTCCAAATCTGTCAATGTTATTTATCTGTCCTGAATTTTAAACATTAGGTTGAAAGAAAGAACAAAATTTGAATACAATTGTTTGAATTGTTCCAATTTCCTTAATGAAATCCAACAGTTGAAAGGATAAAATATTTAACAACCGACACTGTAAATGTTGTAGACTCTGACCCCTTCGTTTTCCTGTCAGCCTTCTAATAATGGAAACAAGAAGTACAAATTCTCTACCAATATATCTAAACAAGGGAATCCATTGACAGACGTTCATGAATGAGGGATTGGGAGTGCAATGATCTAGTGAAGAACATGATTTCAACATCCTCATTGTCGCAAACCTCCCAAACGTTTGTTTATGATTCATCTTCCTTGTTGAATTTGGTAGAAACAAAACACCCAACTTGTAGTGATATTTGTTGGAGAATTTAAAATTCTTCCTTACAGTGGACTAATAAATGCTTAACATTTTTTATAGGGCTGATAAACTTGATATAGATTGGAGGGACTATACATAATCTACTTAAAATTGGGGATTTTGTTTAATCACTTCGAATTGGGGTATAAACTCGAGATACATTGGAGGGACTATCCATAATCCACCTAGAATTGGGGCCTTTGTTTGATCACTTTGATTTGGGCATGTGGGGAGGACATGATTCAATTCTAAAAATAACTGCTGAATTTAGGGTTAATAAAAAAGTTTCTCTGTGAAAGCACTAGGTATTACATTTTGGGGTTTTTCTTTTATGTAGGCCCAATCACACTTGACCAATAGAGCCACCATCAAGCTGAATCAATCCTCCATTCAAAGGTCCTTCCAAATTCCAATGCCTTATTTTATCAAACCAAGTATTTCACAGCCCGACAGAATTGCCCCTTATCTAAGTTCAATAAACTATATGCTCCAAGGGATGGGGAGAGTATATGGTTTACCTCAGTAATTCCATGTAAATGTTGAATCATTCGGAATTTCTTCTTATTGTCATTTTTTTTCTATACACTGTTTTTAATAAATAATAAAATTTTGTTGTACACTTACAATTTCAAATGAAAAGAATGATTATTTTTACATGACAACATTGAAGGGTTCAATTGAACAGTTCGATACCTAGGCGGGTGAATAAGAAATCTTTTAGGTAAACATTTTTTCTCCCGGTAAACAATATTTTGAACATTATAGTAGTAGTATTCCCCAAATGAACCTCGAAATTTACTTTTTCTTTTGAACACCCTTTTATCCGTGATCAAAACTGTATTGAAAAAGAATAATGAAAATATCATTTTCTATTGATAGCTTGAGTTGCTTTGTAATTTATTTCAATTTCTTAATTGGTTCCGAACTGCCAATCTGAGTAGCCTAGTTTAGTATAAAATCCAATCTAAGTATACCCTTCAAAGTGAAATCGAACCCACCCTTAAAATTTGATCCCTCTCTGCTATGGAACGAACCACTGCACGGCTGTTGTTTGACAAAATGCCTGAAAAAAATATGGTTACATGAAATGCAATGATTGCGGGTTATTCCCAAAATGGACATGGAGAAGAAGTCGTTAGACTCTTTCGCCAAATGGAATCGTCAGGTTTGATACCCAATGTAACTTCATGGAACTCAATGATCTCTGGGTATGCACAGAGAGGAATTGAGTATGAAGCTTTGGTTTTTTTGCGAGAAATGCAAGCGATAGGGGAAAAACCCAACTTCATAACGATGTTGTCTGTGCTTCCTGCATGTGCCAACATAGGCACCCTATAAAATATTAAGGCAATCCATGTTTATATAATTAGGAGCATATTTGAGTTGCATGTTTCTGTGGGAAGTGTAGTTGTAGATATGTACTGTAAATGCGGGAGTGTCATGGATGCACATCAAATGTTTGACAAAATGTCAGAAAGAGATGTGGTTTCATGGATTTCAATGACTGCAGGGTATGTAATGTATGGTCATGCTGAAGATTCCCTTAGACTCTTTAAGAAAATGAAAGAGGAAGGTGCAAGGTTAGACTACATAAACTATAAATCTTAGACATTGAATTTTAAATGAATTTGGTTTTATAGGGTCTCCCCAATTTGGGAGTCGGAGCTGGTGTTGGTGCTAGTGCTGGTGCTAGTGCTAGTGCAAGAGTTGGTGTTGGGGCTGGGGCTGGGGATCTTGACTTTCTAAGGAACAACCCATAGGTATTGCATTATTTCCATTCCTTAATACACAAAGTTGTTCAGATGTTGGATTTGGGGAAATTTATGCATTTGATTACGGAAGGATTTTCTAAATAGTATTGCATTGCAACCCTCTGATCAAATTCTCTTACATTGAACCATTGAAGATAAGTAACTATCTCTCTTTGAATATATGAATCATAGATAATAATAAAATCTGACAATCATTTTTTTGGCTTGCAAGGCTAAGTTTCTACATGATTGTGCCACCTATGCAAAATTTCATTTGTTGCCATACAAAATCTAGAGTTTCTCAAGTCCAACCATTGTTGAAAAAATTTGCATTGGTCAAAACTCACCGAGAATCTGAAACATAACTTATCATGGATTACGCTTTCTAATTTAACTAATCAATAGCAGACTTTTACTCAAACCAAGAATGTGAAAATGCTATTAAACATTAAGGTCTTATTTTGATTTCCACCACACCCTTTTATAAAGTGCTCCCTCCTATCAGCCAAAATAACCATGTCTAACTTGGTTTTGTCTTCGACAAACTAGTCACTCCTGTTACTCATATGATTTGAAGCTATGGAATTAAATAATCAATTTGTTGACTTATCTCCCACCCGAGATGCGACAAAACCATAGAACTCTTCTTATTCGTTTTCTACGACATTGGCGTGCTTCTTTCCCAACTACCCATGGTTGTGCTATGAAGAAAAATATAGATAACAAATGCGGATGCGGGAAGTTATAGTGTGAAGGTCAGGGAATCCAAAGAGTCTCGAGATGGATCATGGTAGGCCTTCGATCGGGCATGTTTACCGCAGTATTGACGCCAAGGACGGATTTTCGAGCCCTCAGTCGGGCGTTGTGAGCTGTTAGGACATTTTCAGGTAAATATTTGTTGTTCTCTAAGGTCCAGTTTCAGTATTTGAGGTTAACTTATTTACTATGATGTTGGATCCATTTTATGGCTTTATAACTGAATGCTTTGCCTTGGGAGGTTGGGATTTAATGCATCTTTAGCTTGCTAGCAAATAAATATATAATTTTGATACTTGCTCCGTAAGGTGATAGTTTCTAAAATGAGAACTTTGTGCAAGATAACGAAGCCTTAAGCTCTATTTTGCAAAAGTGAGACTATCATGAGCGGTAGAGAGGCATCTTTAGCTGTCTGGAAAATGAAGAGAGAATTTTGGCACCTACTTCGTGAGAGTGAGGCTATGCTGCAAAATAAATGAGAATTCACACTTTTTAGTTAGGGAAATGAAGTCTTTGTGCAATACCACGAAAGATTTAAGCTCTATTTAACAAAAGTGACAGTCTCCCGGGCTATAAAGAGCGATCTTTTTGACTGGCTTTGCCTCGGTTGAGCTTCAGGGGAAGTTAGAGGTCAATTTAAATAATCAAGAAATTAAGAAAATAATTAAGGCATGCTTACAGAGACTTTGCGCCTCATGTGCATATATGGTGATTTCCCTAATTTGTGATTGGTTTGATGAAATTATGAAGTTTATAATAGATATTCAATGTATTGCTACACAGACTTCAAGACTGACATGGTTAATATGTAATTGTGTTTGATAAATTTCTTACAGGGCCTCAGATGATTTTTGTCCTTCTAAAAAATCGTTACTTCTGATTAGATGTAAAAAGTGAACAGTTTACATATAAAAAAGTTTAACTCACCAGAAAGCTATCTGAAAAAGAGCTTCTATCTAATACTTCTTTTACTAATGTCTGCAAGAATTTTTGACAGGGTCATTTAACCATAGTACTGTGACTAATACATTAAAAAAACATTGTAACAAAATATCACTGTCTTCCACATAGCACTATGGTCCTTAAATGCAGTCTTTCTACCAACTTCAACCTAAAAATAGAGCAGAATTCCATCTATAATGTGAAACAGCATCAGTACTCAAACCAGAAATATAAATATAAAGTCAGTGGCCCTATCCTTGCAATGACCTCTTTGGGAGGCTTACACCTTTCCTACTTTTCCATACTAAATCTGAGTTTTATGTCATCAGTAATCCCTTTTTAGACAGTCCAACCGTCTCTGAGTTAAATTCTCTGTAAATATGATGGAATGACTGTGCCTCCACCATTTTAATCTTCTCCATAATGGGTTGAGAGAACACATCCACCCTAAATCTACTAATCATCCAATTGATGGCCAAGGATTTCCGAAAGACCTGGAGTTCAGTCATCTTCTCCACTACTACTAGTCTTAGTAGAAATTCCCAGGTAAAGTTTCAATCTCTAACCAAACCTCACAGGCATCTATGCATCTAGTCAATAGGTGATCTATTGATTCTAGGGCATGCTTGCATGAAAAAAAACAAATAGGACCTGACCTACTATTCCCTTGGACCTCTTCCCAAGATAAGACATTGTTTGGTGAGCCACATATAGAACTTAGCTTTAGAGGAGCTTTAAATTTCCATACCTTCTTCCACCACCAGGTTTCTACTTCTCATGAATTATCTACAAACATAGCTTTATATCCTATCCTTGGAGTATGTAACCCCAAGGTAATATTCTTTGACCAAACTAAAGAATCATCCTCTCTAAGACTGATGTTATTCTTCTGAAGCTGAGCTACATATTCCTTACACCTTTCTTCTTCCCTCTCTGATAACCTTAACTCTACCTCACTTTTACATCCCTGCTTACAAATAGTTGTGGAAATTGGATCTGCTATTTGTGCCAAGTAATGGATTCCCTTGTTCTGCAATGTGACAACTAGCTCCTTAGAGAGCATTAGAGGAAAATTCAACTCAAAATGGGCCTGCTAAAAAAATTAATAAAATAATAACATAATATTTATTAATTTTGGAGGAAGAAAAGAAAAAAACTACTTTTTTGTTTGTATTTTCGACATATCTCCCATGTTTTTCCTCAAATTTCGATTGGGAGAGCTCGTTGGATGTGGAATTAAATTCCGCATCCAACGATTACCCACTCAACATACTTTTGACGGACCCCGCTACCCCAAAAATAAGAAATACCCAAAAAATGTGATGATGACATCATCATCACATTTTTTTGGGTATTTATTGTTTTTGGGGTAGCGGGGTCCGTCAAAAGTATGCCGAGTGGGTACTTGTTGGATGAGTAATTTAATTCTGCATCCAACAAGCTCTCCCGATCAAAATTTGAGTAAACAAACAGGGATATATGTCGAAAATACAAACAACAAAAGTAGTTTTTTTTATGATACCTATCCCCAAATTTATATTAAAAAAGTGTTTAAGACCTATACGGTATTTCAAATTTAAATCAATTTCATTGGCTAACACATGATGACATGGAAATTGAGTTAAAGTTAAAAGGCCCATTTTGAGTTGAAACTTCCTCTAATGGATATGTTCTTCACCACTTCCCACCCAGGGGTCTGCCCCTATCCTTACTTTAACTCCATTACCAACATTCCAAGCCATCCAATTACCCACTAGTGGGAATGGTTGTATTATAGCCTTCCATATATTTGACAGAATAGGCTTAACAGCCTCCCTGATCCTGTCTTCCATTGACAATGGTTCTATATACTTATGAAGAATATCTTGCATCCATAGGATTTCCTTAGAACTAAACATCCATAGACTCTCATCTGCCTAAGCCTTACCAAAGGAATTCATGTTTTTTAAACCCAATCCATGAACTTCCTTTGGTTTAGTTAGTGACTGCCACCTGACTAAAGGGGTTAGCTCTTTTTCTCTCTTACCTATCCACAAAAACTTGAAACATTTCTTCCTATTTGTCTCCAAAATTCCCTCGGGGATATATGCCAGTACATGTCAATAAACTGGCTTTGCCTCCAAGACAGTATTGGCTAAAGTTAAGTTCCCTCGAGGGAGAGCCATTTATTGCATCACAAGTTAGTTCTATCTTATGATTTCTTATCCAGCGTTGACCTTCAGTTCCTTATTCCTGTGGTCACTAGATTTCAACAAAAGACCTAGATACTTGTTTCCATCTTGAAAGTCCACTTTATGAAAAGGGAAAAGCTGCAAAGTCTCTCTCACCTATTTTTCCTCCACTCTGTTAAAAGCTAATGTTGATTTCTGCATATTGATCTCCATACCTGAAGCTGTACTGTACATATTCAGAATCTCCTTTAGTTTTTTAAGAACCGTTCTGGATCCATCATAGAATGACAATACATTGCTTACAAAATACAAGCAATAAGTGGGTCAAATAAAAGGATCTCCCAAGCTTAATGCCTCCTAAAGAGCGAGATATCTTTGCTTCTGATGAAGTTCTACTTAATCTTTAAGCAATCATTTAAAACAACAAAGGGGTGAAAGGGAAACCTTGCCTTAGATTTCTGCTTGGTCTAAAGAAACCTAAAGCTGAGTCATTGATAAAAAAATGCAAAAGGCACGGAAAATAGGCACCCCATTATCCATTTCATCATTTGCATGGAGAATCCAATGTGAATTAAGACAAGCCTCAAATAAGATAGTGCAAGCTTCCATATGCCTTTGACAGGTCCAATTTCATGAAATGGTTTAGGGATATCAAATGGTATCTTACCCTCTAGAATTGCTTAGTTGTTACATATTAGACAAAAACTAGGTTGGTGATAGGTTTTTCAAAGACATCATTACATGTTGTCAATGGATTAAAAGAAAGAGCAAATAAGGGAATAAGCATTTCTTTTTAAAGCTGTAACAAAATTGTTATTATGGAAGATATTTCAACTTGTATTTATTAGATAATGCAAAATGCATGCAAGGAATGGAGCTATTTATGAGATAATTTCCATTTTTTTATTGTCATCCTCAAAACATTTCGAACATTATTTCCAATTTCGAATGTGAAACGACAATTATACAAATAAAAGTTTATTTTCATTCCATGTTAAAGCCACATCATAACAAAGTGTTAATTCACTGAAATTGTTTCAACCATAATAATAGCATCATGATTCATAACCCTATCACCCTAAAGGAAGCCAAGCTAATGGACGAAAAATCTGCCATGCAACCAGTCTATGGAGGATATGGAAGGCAACGATATAATTGTTTAGCTGTAGTCATCCTTAATGTCTATACTGTTATGTTTTTTTGTGTCTTGCTCAAAGGACAGTTTGTAAGCATCTACAGTGCAATAGGAATTGTGAAAGATGAAAAGAAAGTAATAGTTATACTGAGAAAAAGAGAGCTAAAGGCTCTCTGGGCTCTACCAAAAAAAAAATAGTTTTTGAAAAACCGCTTGACCTCTGTAATAGCTTGCTGATTCAGCCGTTTAATACAAGTACTCTTAGTTTTTGTTTAAAAAACAAAAAGAAATAGTGCGATAGTGAGTAGTATAGGACACCTTTAATTTTGATAGGTGATTTCATTCAATTAATCTTGAATGCTAACATAAAGAAAAACTACAACGGTGAGCAGTTAGGGGCAGTCCTTTCATTTTGATAGTTGATTTCACTGGGGTACCTCTCTTAGAAGGGCACAACTTGTATTAATTTTCACATAGCAGTGGTTGTTTGACAATTGAATAAATATTTTTTATTGCCCCACACAACCTCTGGTATTACCTTGCCTCCTAATAATAGGTACCTGACTTGCCAAGTATTGACATTGTATCTATTCCATTGATATGACCCCATTGTGTAATATCCATTAATTATTAAATTCAAATATATATTTTATGTACATCTTGTGCAAATTTAATTGCATGGGTCTCTGGAACTATTAGATATGGGATTGAAGTATGAATGAATAATTCTCAACTATTTTACTTTAGTTTTGGGGTAGTATTTTTAGTTCCAGTGACAAAATGAAAACCCTCCCTTGGAGAAAATAATCCTGCAAGCTGGCATAGGAATTTAAGACCCTTGTTATAAACAAAACTTTTTGAATTAAAATGATAGCACCTATGCATAAAAACCCAATGAACTAGAGTTTAGTTAAAACAAAATATTTTGTGCTAATAAAAAGTACACTATTATTTTTTAACCATCCAGAACAAAAATTTTACCATACCTTTTTGTAGGACGGGCTTTAAAATCCATTTAGTTCCTAAGAAATTCTTGTCCTTTGGGCCTGAGACTAATTCCCAAGTACCACTTCTTTCAATTTGTTCAATTTCTTCCTACATGGCTTTATTCCTATACAAAGCGTTGCAACAGGAGGAAGTTTGAGGCACATCTTGTCTCAGCAACTTTCAATGACTCCAGCTTGAAGAATTGTCAAAAAAATGGCTTCAAGGTGATGGTGGTTTATGATGGTTTATGATGATTACTATTGCTGTTATTTACTATCCTTGGATGCTTCAACATTAACACAGGGACCTTTGGGAGTGTTAAGTTGAAAGAAATGAAAATTTTGCTATATATGTTACCACGTTCTTTTCTCCTTTATGTATGCTAGTTTAACTTGTTCCTTAATTTATTACTATTGTTGTTATTGATTGTCCTTGGATGATTCAACTTTAACACAAGGACCTTTGGGAGTGTTAAGTTGAAAGAAATGAAAATTATGTTATATATGTTACCACGTTGTTTTTTCCTCTATGTATGCTATTTTAACTTGTTCATTAATTTATTACTACTGTTGTTATTGATTGTCCTTGGATGCTTCAACTTTAACATAGGGACCTTTGGGAGTGTTAAGTTGAAAGAAATGACCTTCCTTATACGATGATGATAAAACTTAGAATTATTGTACATAACACATATGGACTATACCTTGAGAGAGAAGATAAAAATTTTACCCTTCGTCTTGTGGGTAAAATGGTTGTTTCCCCACCTTGATTGTACACATCGGTATTGTGGGTATTTTCTTGTGGGTATTGTGTGTGGGTATTGTGGGTCTTTTCCATCAAATAGGCTTTCTTATCCCTTGTATTTAGGCATGTCTACAGGGAGCACAATATGAGTGCAGACCGCTTATCCAAGGAAGCACTTGATATGAAGGCTGGTCTTCTCTCCTTCTCAAAACTCTGGGAAGGAGAAATTATTGAGGAAGGCTTGATACAACTCTTTTAAGAGTTTTTTTCAGTATTTGTGGCATACTCATGTTTTTCCCTTTTCAAGTATGGGACTCTTTATCCTGTCTTCTTGTATTAGCTAGGGATATATTCTTGTTTTGATTCCCCTAGGGTGTGTTTGTTCCACCCAAGAGGCGTCCTAGATAAGCTGTCTCGGCTCATTCTGTTCTCCCCGTGGTGATGCTTTTTCTGTCTTTCTTTGATATTTTGAGTTTTGTGGGTGGAGAGTTGTTGGGTCGAGAGTTGGGTTGACAGCTACTGCAAATGCAAATAGATTTTTTTGTTTTTTTATATATTTTTTGAGGTTGATAGTATTGATCTGTGACGTTGTGGACTGTATTTGTCTCACTCTACCCTAAATGGGTCATAGCATCAACTGAATGGATATTTAGTTTTGACATTGAGGAATCATGCACATTGTTTCCCATAAGGCGTTCACTTAATTTTTCATGAGGGTTTATGGGATGGTTTCTGAGTTTTCTGAGCAAGTCAACTTCTTATATCTCTCTTAGTGGTTTCATCTAGTGACAAATCCAAAACTATTCATTTTTCCACCAACATGGCATTTTTCACAATGCTTTTACAGGGTGAGAAATACAAAACTCCTTTCTTTTCCACCAAAGCAACAATTTCCTATAATGCCTCTGTGCTATGCTTCCCCACATTATCCATGTTAGTCCCACCAAGTAATGACTTTAATGTCCCCTAAATTTCTGAACATCCAAAAATAGCATCATTTTCTTGAGAGGATCTACCCATATTACAAATTCGTGCTTCCACATTCAGAAAATCCCCAGTTATTAGATACTTAGTAATCTTCTCCTTCTCTTCATCCCCTGCCTCACACAAATCATGACTGCCTTTCACTTCTTTTTTCTCATCCAACATAAAATTTGACACTGAACAAACTGCCTCAGTTACTAGATTCTTGTAGTCAACCTATGTCACATACATCTCTACATCATTTACATCAATAACCAACTCCAACATCCTATGAATATTTACAAAGGAAATATCTTCATGTGCAGTTACTCTAGCATACTCACTTCTTTCATCTAGTAGGATAACACTCTCAAGGGACTCCTCTTTGACATGCTTCATAGCAGAACCTGACACCCAATGGATTTCTGTATGTCCCGAAACATATATCACTTCATGAGAAGATCCATTCACAGTGTTATTCTCTCTTGCCCCCTCAACTAACCTATCCATGTTTCTTGAAAACGCACACATTTTATCTTCTGTGTTATCACTTGCATCCAGATTATTAAGGCAGCCTACAAAGGTGCACTGTTTCTCCCCATCTACTAATTGGTCTAGCACTCCTTGCATTTTGGCTGCTAAATGATCCTACTGAGAAGGCACTTTGGCATGCATTGTTGTCTGATATTCCTTGCTTACATCAAATATCAAATCTGGCATTTCCTCGATGTCTTCCAAAATAGTATGCTCAGGTGAAACAACTGAATGTGTCTGATTACTCTCATCTAACAAAGATTGTGGGGTTCCTCTCATTGACGCTCCTATAATAGCCTCCTGGGCACCTTTTCATGAGACTCCACTTAATTCCTCCACAGCAACACAATCCTCCAATGAATTGTTCCTCCACATTTTCTTTCTTATTTTCATGTAATAAAAAATCTGGCATCCTTCGAATTTGAGTGTGTTTAAAATATTTTCTCTCTTGATGAGAAGATACATCCAAGGTGGCATTGTCCAACCTCTTTTCAATCCTCGTGAATGGACACAAATCTCCTCCTCGTTTATTCCCTGCCTCCATCCAGTTCTTGCTGCTAATAGAAATTTTTTCTTCCTTCTCATTTGATGTACAATCTTCTGTTATTTTTATATTCAACGTCATAAAACCATAATGGGAACCCTCTTGCACATTGTTCTCATCTCTTTTAAACGAGCATAAATCTGACAGTACTTTCATTTCTAGAGAAAGAATATCTTCCTGTGAAACCCTCTCCAGCTGCTTCTCCTGGCTACCACCATCACCTTCGTCCCATACAGAATCTAACATTTGAGTGTCTACTTGACCAAAAGTAATGCTTGCTTCATGCTGAGATTGAACAAAAGGATCAAAATATCTCCTTTCAGGGGGCATTATCACCGTGCTTTGATTCTCACCTCTTTTCCCTTCTCTTCTATCTCGGGACTCCAAAAAGTTCCCAGTGCTCATCCTTTCTGTCTCCTCTACCCACAGAGAGTTCAACAGCATTTCATCCTCAGAATTTTCTGCTCCTTCAGTTTGAAAACCCAAACCTTCCATTTTGCTATTCTTGTTTCTAGCATTTACTTCTGGTATTGAATACTTATTTGGTGCTAGATTATAGGGATAGGAACAGGCCCCAATCATGGGAACATACTCAACATACTTGTTCTCTGCAGGCCTACAATCCATGACTGAGGAGGAATTGACCGTAAACAATGAACCATGTTGCTCAGAGAAATTTTACAAAATTGGCAGCTCTTTAGTGTTTTCTCTCAAATCCATCACGGACTGTTTAGAAACTTGTTGATTCTTCTTTCCTGTATTCTCAAAATCAGGTTTGTTCTCACTTGTATTCTCAAACTCATCTCCCAAAATGTCTAACAATTTTGAATGTAAAGAATCTCTCTTTGAACCCTTTGACACACTCCACATATTAACCTCTACTCGATCATCTGAGCTGCTTATCAACTCACCAATGTCTGGTCCAAACAAGTTTCCTTCAGTGGTCAGATTCTAGGCTGAAACCATGTGTGGTAAAATCTTGATAACCGGCATTCTAGGACTAGTAATTGTCAAAAACCAGGGTACAGACTAGAGTGTAATGCGTAGTCATGTGCATCTCTATGAGGTAGATCACTTTAGACTAGAGTGTAATGTGTAGTCAGTTAGGTGCAGTTGTTTGTGGCCAGAAAGGCCTAAAAAATTAACTGAATCTAGTTTGAATCTCATCAAGCTGGGTGTAGAACATCGATTAGGGATTTTGAGTTTTGTGGGTGGAGAGCTGTTGGGTTGATAGCTACTGCAAATGCAAATAGATTTTTTTGTTTTTTATATATGTTTTGAGGTTGAAAGTATTGATCCATGACCTTGTGGTCGGTATTCGTCTCACTCTTCCCTAGAACTACCTATCTCTCTCTCTCTTAGGTATGTCCATTGTTTCATTAGTGACTTGTCTCCTAAGAGACAAAGTGTGATCGTATTATAAATCTGAGTATAGAAATTAAGGAAGGTCTAAAGTACATTGTTTTCTTCTATTTCTCCATTTATAATATTTTTGCATGTGCTTGACTAATTCTATTCATACATATCCTAGGTAACTATAATTGATGGATGTACATAGTGCTGATATGTAGTAATCCGGGCTTGGTTTGGAGCAAAATGGTCATAGCATCAACTGAATGGATATTTAGTTTTGACATTGAGGAATCATGCAAAAAAGAGTAAACATAGCTCTGTAATTGAATCCTCCTTAGATTCCTCCTTGGCCCTTATTTTGGCCTCCTCTATAGCTTGCATTTGTTGTTGCTTCAACTAATCTTTGGATTCAAAAACATTTTTCTCTAAATCTTCTCTTCTGGTGGCATCAACCTTTGTTTTTGCCTTTATTTTCTCCATGTCATTGCCAAATGATACTTGTCTGACTTCCACTATTATTTTCATGTTAGTTTATTAAATTGTATGCAACATTCTTATTTGATTGTCATTTTCCATATTACTCAATACTTCACTTTATGTGAAATCTCCTTGGAAAATTTCATCATGAGGATTGGGCTCATGTCTATACATTATAGCCAAGCTGGTTGATTTGAAATGTTCTTCAATAAATTTTATGTGATCATGTCTCCTCAGGGTCTCTACACTAATCAGCAGATTGGTCACTTTCTATTTTTAGATTTTGAGGATATATTTCTTGTTTTTAACTTCACAGGTTGGGTTCCGAATTGAACACCCACAAGAATCCATAAATAAAATACAGGTGACTCATAAAGAAGCAGATTGAATTTTCTGAAGAATTTCAGGGCAGTGTCTCAATTAATATCTATTTTTAATTTCTTTTTTTCATTAAGAGGCCATGCATGTGTTCTAGGGAATGAAAAATAAAGCTCAGTTAGATATTATCTATATGAATTAGTCATCTAATAACAATGATAATGCACCTAGGATCCTTTGAAAATAATGTTTGTGCTTGTGCTTGTTTATAAAATAGTTATTTGGATTATATTTCTACCCTATTAGCACTGATGATGAGGATATCATCCAATTTTGTACTTGTTACTTTTAAAACCCTCACCTATGGTGTTATAGTCAAAACTCACAAGGTGAAGATCTAATAACAACTCATAGAGGTTACCCACTATCACCTCAATAACTCTCTACCACTTTTTAAATTGGTTATGTTTCCAACTTTTTACCTCCTACATTCTCACTCAATGTGAAATTCCCAAGCATACATGTGAGAACTCATGGGTGACTAAGAAAAACTACCCACTGTCACCTTGATAGTATTATCTCTCAGTTTAGGTCAACTCTCCTATCTAGCTCAAAGGGGGGAATCCTAACAACAATCTAAGTCCTAGGTGTATTCAAGGAGAGAAACGAGTAAATGGACTTAGGGTAAATCTGGTTCTAATTTGAATTGTAGCAAGTAAATTCCATATTTACACAGCTTTTAAACAATGATTAAATAGAGATATTCTTAGGCTAAAACAAATCTGAAAGTTCAATTTATATTCTGAAAATTATAGATCTGTTATACAGAAAATTAGATAAAATAAATAATTGAAAATGAGGGTTTAAGGATCTAAAAATCAATATGAAATTAATATTTCTTTGCTGGAAATTTACAGATTGTTGGAGCAAAAAATAAAGGTAATTTTTCTTATTCTCATCTCCTTTAAACGAGCATAACTCTGACAGTCCTTGCATTTATGGAGAAATAATATCTTCCTGTGAAACCTTGTCCAGTTGCTTCTCCTGGCTACCACCATCACCTTCGTCCCTTACAGAATCTGACATTTGAGTGTCTACTTGACCAAAAGAAATGCTTGCTTCATGCTGAGATTGAACAAAAGGATCAAAATCTCTCCTTTCAGGGGGCATTATCACCATGCTTTGATGCTTGCCTCTTTTCCCTTCTCTTCTATCCCAAGACTCCAAAAATTTTCCAGTGCTCCTCCTTTCTATCTCCTCTGCCCATAGAGAGTTCAACAACATTTCATCCTCAGACTTTTCTGCTCCTTCAGTTTGAAAACCCAAACCTTCATTTTTGCTATTCTTGTTTCCATCATTTACTTGTGGTATTGAATCTTTATTTGGTGCTAGGTTATAAGGATAGGAACAGGCCCCAATAATGGGAACATACTCAACATACTTGTTTTATGCAAGCCTACAATCCATGAATGAGGATGAATTGACCGCAAACAATGAATGATGTTGCTCAGAGAAATTTGACAAAATTGGCAGCTCTTTAATGTTTTCTCTCAAATCCATCACTGACTGTTCAGAAACTTGCTGATTCTTCATGCCTGTATTCTCAAACTAATTCTTCTTGCCTGTATTCTGAAATTTTCTTAATAATGAAACGCCAAACATTACTTTCGTTGCAGGGCCAAACTCCTCTCTTTCCCTGCATTTTTGGACATGAAGCAGCTGGGTATACACTCTGTTCTTGCCATGAAGTTTGTATTAAAAAAAAATTGAGAAAATTTGATTAGTCATAGTAGCAGAGATGTAGAATTTCAAGAGGGAAAAATGATATGAATTTTCTAGTTATTTTTTGCTTACTAATTATAATTATAATTATAACATGGTTGACACAGAATTGTTGAGAGTGTTGGAGAAGGGGTGATTGACCTCAAGGAGGGTGACAATGTGCTTCCTGTATTTACTGGATAATGTGGAGAATGCAGACACTACAAGTCAGAGGAGAGAAACATGTGTGATCTGCTAAGGATTAATACTGAAAGAGGGGTTATGATCAATGATGGAAATTCAAGGTTTTCAATCAATGGAAAACCAATTTACCATTTCCTTGGTACATCGAATTTCAATGAGTACACTATTGTGTATGTCGGTTGTGTTGCCAAAATTAATCCAGAGGATCCTCTTAACAAAGTCTGTATTCTGAGTTGTGGTGTCTCAATAGGTAAATCACTTCCTGGACTTTTTGATACTGATTTAAACTATATAATGTTTTACAAAGTGGGTAATTCAATTCTTAAAGTATGGTTTGCTGGATTGTTAATAAAACCATCCATGATCATTTTCTTGATTGGATTTCTTATTCAAAATTAATTTTGTTGTGGAATCAGGGATGGGTGCAACTTTGAATGTATCCAAACCGAAGAAGGGTTCAACAGTAGCAATCTTTGGCCTTGGGGATGTTGGGCTTGCTGTAAGTTCTAAAAACAAGTGTTCTCTCACTTTTTGTTCATGTGTATACATTGAAGTTCAAAAAATGCAATTTTGTTGAGGATAATTATGATTAGTTTACAGTTCAGCTCCCATGTCTGCAATTTTTTGGGATCATTATGACCAGCCTAGATCCAAATCTAGGCTCTATCAAGTGTCTAGAGGGATCAATTTAATTTTAATTTTGGGTAGATCAACATGTTGGGTATAAAATTTATTACTATTTTATTACAGTGTCACCTACAAACGTGAAAACATCTCCCCATACTCCCCCATAATGTGCTCAAGAACTCCTTTGGACACAACTAGTTTACTCTTTAATAATATTTTATTACAGCTGTACAAACGTGACAACATCTCCCCTATGCTCAAGAACGCCTCTGGGCACAACTAGTTTACTCTTTAATTATCTGTTAGACTTCTAATTTGGCCTTTAACTACACAGGCTGCTAAAGGGGCAAGAATTGCAGGAGCTTCTTGAATAATTGGAATTGATTTAAATAGTGATAGATTTGAAAATGGTTGTATATTTCCCATTTCATGGTTGTACATCAATTGCATGCATACAGTAGTGTCCTGTATTTTGTTTTTGCAATGATTTATGGAGTTTGAGGATATGCCCTTATCTGAAATCCTTATGGCATGCTTAGGTGGCAAGATTGGGTACATAACTTTTGAAGAGAAATGTTTTGACCATGTCATTTGCACCAAGGGATTCACATGAATCCCAAGTGCAGTTTTCTTTGGAGCAAAGCGTGGCTGCTGTGATTGGTGTAATGGGGACATAGTAGCTTCCTTACCCTTCCAAGGCTTTTGACATGTCTCAATGTTCACGGTGTTTGATACCTTCGACTGCAAATGGTATTGGGGACTTTTACAGGATTAATTCTTTTGTTAAAGTTAAAATTATGAGCTATAGAAGAGCCTTGAATTTACTGATTTAATTCTCAAATTGATTTGTGTAGCTTCATTTGTTTGCAGATGGTATGTATTTGATAGAAGTGGATATAGTATTGAGACTAGGTGGATATTGGATTCTCTCTAGTCCTCCCATCAATTGGAAGCAATATTACCAATCTTGGCAGAGATCAAAAGAGGAGCTCCAGCAGGAACAAGAGAAAATTGAAGAAATAGCAGAACTTTTGTTCTGGGAAAAGAAGTATGAAAAAGGTGATCTTGCCATTTGGAAAAAGAGAATTAATACCCATTCTTTTCCTAGAAGCCTGAATACTATTGACCCACCTCCTTCCTGTGAATCAGGAAATCCAGATGATTCTTGGTAAGTTCCTGAACTTCATAGCTCAAAGTTGAAGACAGTTTATGTAGCATAATTTTATAACAGAACATAATCAGATCGATAGTGTGCTAAAATCTATTTTCAAAAATTCATTGCTGGTGAACAAAGTGATTATATTTATGAGCAATGTTTGTAACCCAAACATTTTTTGTGCTTAAGCAGGACCATAAGCTCAGTGCTGTAGGTATTCTTAGGTTTAAATCTAGGCTCCAATACATTCCTGGTGTTTGACAGTTAAAACCTATTTTTGTCCTTCCTAGAATGTGCTTTTAGATTCTAGGTATTGGCTACATTTATTATTCTATTAAACGAGTATTTAACACCTGTCCTTGTAAGTATTCTTCTATTGGATTTTTTCCCTTTAGAAGACTAATATCATGCCAAATTCTAATTTGGATATCAATCTTGCAATGGATATGTCACAAAGTGCATTATGGTTGTAGGATTCCTTTGAACTAAAATGTCAGTGTGGCTGACTATGAAAAATTTAAACTTGCAATGCTATTAAGCTGAAGTACATGGTCTATTTGTTTGTCATAATTTTCTGACATGTAGAAATCTGGAGAACCGCTTTGTAACAATTGATAGAATGGTCGTTGACCTATTATAATTTGTGATTTTAATTGTAAATGCTACAAGATTCAAGGGATTAGCAACTTTATATCCTGAATACAAGTCAGAGATACGTTTTGAATTCATCATTTCTATGTGATTTTTGAATATTTCCTATCTGCTTTTACATTTTAATGGCCATGCATGAATTGATCTTGTGCTGCAGACAGGTTTAAGTTTAACTGTCTAAATCTTAAAAAAATTCAAGCATGTTTGCATAATTGGATTCATATTTCATTACAATACAAGAAGAGTCTATTTTTCTCTAGATATACTTTGACAGTGGCCTAGTTTTACTCAGATAGCCTAGTTTTACTCAGATGATTGAAATTTTATGCTTATTTGATAATGTCTATAAAATCTGCTGACCCCCCAGGCATAAGAGAATGCAAAGATGCACTACGCAAATGCCTAAAGTCAATGATGCTAATGATGTGTCTGGAGGGATTTTGGAGAAGTTCCCAAAGCACCTGAGTTTAGATATTTAAACATTATTATAATATTTTCATAATAATGATTTCTAAAAATTAAAAATAAAATAATTCAAAAAATTCAAAACTTAAAACCGACTTCAAAACCTAGAACCTATTATGCTTCACACTAACTATAAATACAGATGGGCTTCTTGGTATTTTACCTCATGCTTCAGTTGTATCCTAGTGATGATCCCATAGTAGGGATCGAAACGTCGAGATTTGTGAAATCATCCAACGCAACTCGTTCTTATTTACAATTCTCCACTGCGTAAATGACTACTTTCATAAATACTAGTTACTGGTAAGTTGTAATAGTAATAATTATGTAGTTTGTAGATTGATATCTATCATAAATTTGTTTGAATAACATCATTGTCAAGCAATAACAACTTCTTAAAGGGTGCTAGCTCAATGGTAGAGTGCCTGCCTAATTATGGGCAGGAGGTTGGTGGTTCGATTCCTCTGTGCCCAATCATAAATTTGTGACTACAAAAAAGACTAAATTCACATATATACGACTATTAGTAGCTAATTTCCCGTATCTTAGTCGTATTTAGCTTAGTCATTAATATGTTAACATCTAGTAGTTTATTTATTCGTATATTTGATCATTAATGGTTGCAATCAGTGACTAAATCAACGACTAAATCAATGACTAACTCAGTGACTAAATCAATGACTAAATCATTAACTATCAATGACTAAACTAATCACTAAATCATTGACTATCAATGACTAAATCAATGACTACTAAGTCAAGCTATTAACGACTAGTGAAATATGACTAGCTATAAGATAGTGGTAATTTGCTACTATTAGTCACCGACTCCAAAATAGTCGTTTATAGCCTGATTTTAGTCATTTTTTTAGTCATTACTTTCTCATTTTCTACTAGTGCTTATTCCCAGCAACCATTCTTCCACCTTTTATCCCATGTTTACTTCACCTTCATAGGTCGGGGCTCTTATTTTCTGAAACTCCCCTTGAAGACTGTCATCACTTCTTTGCCTCTTTCTCCTTGGAGAAAGTGATCTCCTTTAGTTTCTTCAGGTGTACCTTCTTTTTCTGCTTCTATGGGGTTGTTGTCCCACTCCGTTAGAATAATCAACCCATAGTTAGCTACCTTAGACATTAATTAATCCATTTTTGTCTTATTTTCCTAGTTTCCATGTTCTACCTTATGCAAGTTGTCATCTACACATCCATAGTGGTCAAACTTGCTAATTTTGACTCATGGAGCACTTGGGAAAGCTCATGGAATCAAATCTACTTTATTCTTGGCCTTCTTAGCACCCTTCTTCTTTTTCTGCTTTATTGCCTGTTTTTTCAGTGCTTTAAGGCAATTGGGAAAGTTTGACTAGGTGAGGTTAACTAGTTTTTTGTCCTCCACATCCTCCACTCTTTTCTCCTATGAAAAGCATGTATGAGTTTTCCTTCCTTTACCTTTTAGCTTTCCTACGTGATTTTTCCAATTCGTGAGCTCCTTGAAAGTTTTGGAAACTGCTTTATGCACCTATGGGGGATTTGCTTAATTTTAGTAAGCCTACTTTTGACTAGATTCAAATTGCCTCCTCATGCATTCGAATCCTTAATGTAACTATTTATTGTGGCAGCCTATGATGTTACAAGGTTGGCTATTGTACACTTATTCAATACATTTTAGTGTTCAGCTCCATATTCATTCTCTTTTGTGAGTGATTTTGCATGTACAATTGATAATTGTTGTGAGTGTAATTGTTCTATCACTGGGTTCAATTTCCACATGGTATCAGAGCCTTTGTAGATCGATTTCTCTTCTTCCAATTTGTTTTGTAGGTTCGACATCAGTGACTGGGAGCCTTCTACTGACAGCCGAGACAATTTCTGAGCTATGGATCAATCTTAGAAGATCATCTTGACTCCATTTAACTTCTTTGAATGGAAAGAAAAGATGGAGATGCTGTTGAGAGTGAAAGGCCTCTACAGAGTGACTATGGAAATAGAATTAGAGCCCAATGCAGCTGCAGAGAATATAAAATGGCACAACAGGAGGGATGAGGCCTATGGTCTCTTGTGTTTGAGCATATCCAGAGACCTCTTTTTCCATATTGATGGATTGACATCACTGAATGAATTATGGGAGAAGCTTGTTGATCTTTTTGGAAATACATATGAGATAAGGGGACATCAAATCGAAAATGAACTGATCTCCCTGAGTCCAAATAGCTTTGAATCCCTGCAACTCTATTTCTCCAAGTTCAAAGCACTTGTTTTGCAGCTAAAACAATGTGGGATCGAAAAGAAGGATGATCAGCTGGTCTTGGCCATACTCTCGAAGCTTGGCCCTAACTATTCAGTGTTTGTTTCAAATTTCTATGCCACAAATTTGACAGCTCAAACCTGGAAGATGCCTAGCCTTGCAGATTTCATGGAATCTCTCACATAAGAACAAGACAAACTGGTGATGATGGGAACCATCAAACCATCCAAAGACCAAGCTCTGGTTGCTGGAGATTCGAGGGTGGATTCAAAAAGAAAAAAGAAAGCTAAAAATCCACCTGAGAAAAAGAGAGACAAGAACAAGTCTTTGGAGGAGCCACAAGGTTCCAAGAAGAACTACGAGAAGAACAAGAATAAAGGAGAAATGACCAAGTGCGCATACTGCAGTAAGGGAAATCATTCTGAGAGCTCCTACATGAAGAAGAAAATAGACATGCTGACATAACTCCTGGAGAATAATGGCATCTCCCTTCCAGACAGCTCAAAGAATAGGGAAGGAGGATTAAGTTCAAAAGATAGAGAGAGAGTTCATGCATTGGTTTTTGGAAAATCAAGCTCACCTAGTTTCATCATTGATTCTGGAGATTCAAGACATATGGTTTTGACCAAGGAGGCATTCACCTCACTTGACATGTCGAAAGGTCCACCAATAGTACTGGGAGATGATTCTCTCACTGAAAGTTTGGGCAAAGGGAGGATTGATCTTGATCATGGTCAATTCAGCAATGTGTTGTATGTTCCTGGTCTTGCCTCCAACCTCTTATCAGTGTATCATATGACTCACACTGGGTCTCCAAATAAGGTCATATTCTCCCCTAATGAAGTTGAGATCATAGAGATCTCAAGTGGTAAAGTCATTACAAAAGGAGTTGCAAATCATACTTCAAAGGTATACATGTTCTCACACTTCCTACCCGACTCAAACCCCTCTGCTCTTCTAATTCATGCTAATGAAGCAAGAAATATTTGGCATGAAATATTTGGCCACCTAAATTACAAGTATCTTTCTGATCTTAGTGAAAAAGAGATGGTCATAGGGTTACCCAAGATAAAATTTTCCAAAGGAGTCTGCCAAGGTTGCATCCTAGGAAAACACCCAGAGCATAAATTTGAGAGAGCTAGTCATGAGAGAACCTCTGCACCCCTCGAGTTGATCCACAATGATGTTGCTAGCCCATTCCCTCATATGTCCATGAGTCAGGCCAAATATGCATTGAATTTCATAGATGAATTTTCCAGGTATTGCTGGGTTTACTTCCTGAAACACAAGTCTGAATTTTTTGGCCTCTTCAAAGTCTTTAAGGCTTTGGTTGAAAACCAGTCTGGGAGGAAACTCAAGGTCCTCAGATCTGACAATGGTGGTGGGTATGTCAAGTCTGAGTTTATTCAATATTGTGTAGATGCAGGTATTCAGATGCATCATTCTATCCCTTACACACCATAACATAATGGTGTTGCAGAGAGGAAGAACAGATCACTGAAGGAGATGGCAACATGCATGATGGAGGCTAAGACTTTTCCACCAAAGTACTAGGCTGAAGCTATAAATTGTGCAGCCTATATCCAGAATAGGGTTCCTTATAAACAGCTTGATGGTATGACTCCTTTCGAAGCATGGAGTGGGCACAAGCCAAATGTGACCCATTTCAGGATTTTTGGCTCAAAGGCTTGGGCTAGAATTCCAACAGAAAAGAGGAAGGCTTTGCAGCCCCAAATCCAAGAGTGTCTATTTGTTGGGTACTCTGAAGATTCAAAATGGTACAAGTTGATAAATTTGAGCACAAACAAAGCCTTCATTGAAAGGTGTGTTCAGTTTCAAGAAGAACCCCTAGCAGCAGTGGAAGTTGGAGAAGCCTCTTCACCACCAGAACCTCTGAATGTAAGTGAAGAGATTGTTGAACATGTTGATTCTGATATGTCTGATAGTGATGAATTTATTGCAGATCATAACAGCCCTACAAGGCCAAAATGGGCATCCAAGACCATTCGTGCAGCAGGATAGCTAGCTGGAAATCCTAATGACCCTAGGAGTACTAGATCTCAATTTGAGAGTGCTCTGTGCATGAAGGATCCTATGTTTGCTGAGAAATGCTATCTGATGGTGGAATTAGATCCTCACACATATGAATATGCAGCAAGAGATCCAAAATGGAAAGCAGCCATGAAGGAAGAGTTCATCTCACTCCAAGATTGATAGCTTCTTGCTATCACTGAATTTTGTTCGATGCAAATCAGATCCAAATGTATATTTGAAGTTGATTAATGGTTCATTAATGATCATTGTGTTATATGTTGATGATCTCCTCATTACAGGAAGCTCAAAGGATGAGATTGCTTCCTTGAAGGGTGGAATGAACCAAGCCTTCTCCATGACAGATTTGGGGCTCTTAAGCCAATTCTTGGGGCTTGAGATTGCTCAAGCCAAAGATGAAATCAAGGTGCACCACTCCAAGTATGCCTTGGATTTTCTGAACAAATTCAGAATGAAGGACTGCAAGCCAAGCAATACTCCTTTCCTTTAAGGAGTGAAGCTTGAAGAAGTTGATTCTTCACCTATGGTAAACAATACACTATGTAGGCAATTGATTGGATGTTTGTTGTAACTTACACATACTAGACCTGATCTTTATTATGTAGGAAGTGTGGCTTCTAGATACATGGATCAGCCTCATGAGATCCATTGGAAAGTAGCCAAAGGGATCCTTAACTTTGTTCAGGGAACAAGGACACATGGGATCTTCTATAAAGCTAAATCTGATCTTGATTTGATTGGGTTTACTGACAGGGATTGGGCAGGTGATAGCACAGATAGAAAGTCCACATCAGGATATGTGTTCATTCTTGTAGAAGGGCCAATCAACTGGTCAAGAAAGAAACAGAGTGCCATTGCACTCTCATATACAGAAGCAGAGTACAGAGGAGTTGTAAATGCAGCAACTCAATGTTTATGGTTATAGGGGTTACTTGGAGAGTGTGGCTTCGAATGAGAATACTCAAATACTATATACTGTGATAAACAGAGTACCATTCAAATCTACAATGATCCAGTTTAGAAGTAGAGAACCAAACACATTGAGATCCATATGCACTACATCAGAGAGCTTGTGCATGATGGCACCACTCACCTACTCTTCTGTTCATCTTCAGAACAAGTAGTTGATATCTTCACCAAATAATTTTGTGAGAAGACCTTCAGCAATCTCAAATCACTGCCGTGGATTTCTGATCATGCTGTGAAGCATGAGTGAAGACAAGATTTCCAAATTTTGTTTTACAGTCCATGTTTAAGGGAGGATTTTCCCACTGGGTTTTTGCCTCTTTCCTTGGTTAAATGGACATGCAGTATGTAAAGGGTGACTAAGCCTTGTTGCTAGGCCCTATAATTTTCTAATATATTACTCATAATTCAGGCTTAAGGGGGGGTGTTATAATAATCAAACCATAGTTAGCTTCTTTAGACATTAATTAATCCATTTTTGTCTTATTTGGTTAGTTTCCATGTTCCACCTTATGCAAGTTGTCATCTACACATCCATAGTGGTAAAAATTGCTAATATTGACTCATGGAGTTCTTGGGAAAGCTCATGGAATCAAATCTTCTTTATTCCCGGCCTTCCTAGTGCTCTTCTGCTTTTTCTGCTTTATTGCCTGTTTTTTCAGTGCTTTAAGGCAATTGGGAAAGTTTGACTAGGTGAGGTTAACTAGTTTTTTGTCCTCCACATCCTCCACTCTTTTCTCCTATGAAAAGCATGTATGATTTTTCCTTCCATTACCTTTTATCTTGCCTAAGTGATTTTTCCAATTAGTGAGCTCCTTGACAGTTTTGGAAACTGCTTTATGCACCTATGGGGGATTTGCTTAATTTTAGTAAGCCTGCTTTTGACTAGATTGGAATTGCCTCCTCATGCATTCGAATCCTTCATGTAAATATTTATTGTGGAATCCTATGATGTTACAGGGTTGGATATTGTACACTTATTCAATACATTTTAGTGTTCAACTCCATATTCAGTCTCTTTTGTGAGTGATTTTTCATGTACAATTGATAATTGTTGTGAGTGTAATTGTTCTATCACTGGGTTCAATTTCCACACACTCATGGTATGGTTATATTTTAGATCTGTTGGTTGACTGGGTAGGTTTACCCTATCGGCTCCCTCCCGTCATGTTATGCAATAATGCTTCATTTATAGCTTAATGTTCCTTTCTTTTATTTAGACTGTCTTCTCTAAAACTTTTCATTTCAGCACATTAGAGTTTAGCTTGAAAACCAAGTTCACTTCGAGAGTGGGGGTGGTCATTTATTCTTGCCGGCTATTTTCTTCCTTAGTATTCATAAACTGAACAACGCTGTAAAAAATTTCCTGAAACACAAAAAAATTTAATAGCAGCAAAAATTTCTGTTAGTAACAGAAATTACTTATCATACTTTTGTTTTCCCTACGTGAATGCTTGGTGCACCCATAAGTCTCTTAGTATGGAAACTGGGCTCTGATACCACTTGTAATGTCCCAAAAAAATGAAAAATAAATAAATTTATAAGCTAGTGAAAACTACCCAAAAGGGATCATTAGTACTCTTGCGGAAACATAGATGCTCCTTAAACTTTCAACCTCTTCGGACTCTACCCACTATCTTGTTAATCTCTTATCCATCCAGTGACTATTAGTTCGTTTACATCTTATGTCTTCATTATGTTATTTAAATGATCGATATATCTTAGTTATTGCTATTGGTTAATTAATGAGTTATATATATCATTGTCTTGCTCCTGCACATGTATAATTTATTTATTTAATAAAAACTAACTTAACTTTGTTGATGGGAACAAAGTGATGGAGTGGCAGGATTAGTTCTCCCATGACGATCTAAGAGGTAAGGTTATTCTTCGTTATGTAGGCTTACTTAGTTCATACAAACTAAGGAACCTTATTTATTGACTTACAGGTTACTCTTGCGTCATTGCGATTATTGGTTACTTGACGCAATTCAGTTCCTAGTTATATTTCCAATTCCACCTTGCACTTTATTACTGCTCCATTTTTATGACTTAGGTAAACCCTATGTTTGTTAATTTTATTTCTTAGTTAATTATCCAGATGTTGTGAATTTACTTAATGTCCTTCCATTATAAATTATCTATTTCTTGTTTATTTTATTTACTCGCCTCTTATTTCCATTTTGCAGGTCTGTCTTGGTTACGAGTTTGGAAACTTACGCTTGTTCTTCCTAGCGAGGGCATCATGGCATACTACGTTTTCCATGATTCCTAAATGCTACAAACCTATACTATGATTTAAGTGCATATACTACCTATATGAACTAGAATAAATGGCATGTGATAACACTATAAGCTTGTTGCTAAGGGAAAAGATTGTAACACTATAAGATAGTGTTAAGGGCTGCGCATACCATAAGGTTGGGACTATGGTATACATACAATGTCATTAGCATTTAGCCTGCACTGACATTTAAAGGTTGGAGATACCATGGTATAGAGGTTTTAACATATGACTTGGTTGATATAACATTGATTCCATAACTGTGGTTGGGGTTTATGGACATGTTAATGGCCACCAGCTGGTGCCATTAATTCCATCGGGGTTGGTAAAAACCATTGGAAAAAGGACTTAGAATTCACTGTTCGTGCATTACGGTTTTGGAATTGTGGTTTAGTGTGGCCTATGCACATTTGGAGAAGGGAGACGACCCCATCAATTCATAGGTAAGCTTGACCGACTATGCTTAAAATATATTGCTTCATTTGTTTTTCTCCATGCCATGGTCATGCTTCTCATGCCATCGTGGAATTGTTGCAGGTGGAAATGAAGGCACTCTGAGGTTTGCACAGGGCTACACTGTCGAGTTGGGATTTCTTATTTATGGACATGGTAAGCCCGCTAGAAAGATTCACTTACCTCCTTTCATTTTGGGCATTTCTGAGTTGGAATTCTTTATTGGGTTGGGGTTTTGATTGTACTTGTTGAATCTACCTTCGGGGTTTAATATGTAGCTTTCTCTGGTTTTAAATGGAATTTTGTTGAGAGGTTTGGCATTTGTTTGGGCTGTGGCTTCACCATTACTTGTAATGGTGCCATAGTTCACAGCTTGCCATTTTAGCATTTTAATACCTTGACTGTCTGTAAAGAGGATTTGTGCCTCACTATGTAATTACACTGCGCGTTGGTTTTTAATATGAATACTGTAATGTATTTTAGGTATGAAATTCCTACGATTTCATTCAGCATTTATAATGGATTATACTGTGTAAAATAATTTGGGACTGTATAGGGCTAATCCACAATCATGGACTCCTTTAAAGATACTTTAGATGCCACATAATACTGGAAAAACGGGAAAATCTAACTTTAGGTGAAAATTAGGGGCACTTCCCTAACTTATTTAAAGATGAAGTAAAAAGAAAAAAGATAGGTAATTGAATAAGATTTCATAATATATAGCATTTATGTAGACAAAATGTGTGTAAATGATTATAAAATCAGTTTCCGTGAAATTGGGTTTTCAAATTTTCAGCACATCTTAACATATATGTTTGTGCGGGTGCAACAATATATGAGGTAAATGATGTCAATTTGGGTTAAAATATTGTAGACATATAAAGGACATATGGGCATAGTGAAACACTATTTATTCAGAATTTTTCATGAATTATTTATTTTATTATTAAATTTTGAAGTCACAAAATCTTGAAATTAAAACGTTATGTGCAGATGAAACACTTTAGGGGAAAAAATTAATTAAATCCTTGATTTCTAAATATAAGATCATAGAGCTTGATCTCGTCTACTGCACCATATAGTTTTCTTGGGAAATGGTGATGGAAATCAAAAGTTATATAAAAAACAATTGATGTATCTATTTTTGAAAACTGACATGTATAATTTAGAAAAATAATTATAAAACAATAAAAAATAGTTTTGAAGGGAAAAATTACATATTCAGAATCATAAGATCATACTCTACAATATTCTAGGTTTTCATAAAAAAATATTGTGTCTATCATAGCAAAACATGCCATCTAAAATGAGCATATTGATAGAGTTCTAAAAGACAAGCAATAGCCCTGGTTTATTTGTCCTAGCCAATAGGTTCTATAGTCCAAAGCTATTTTCGAACATAATGCCAAACCTTATTCCTGCCGATTTTTTTAATTTTAAAAAATGCATATGCGTTATAGCTTTATTCATATCGCATATGTGATATAATGCATATGCAATATGAATAAGCTATAACGCATATGCATTTTTGCTTAACTAATTTGGTACAAGAGTAAAAAAGATTAATGGCATCCTTATCCCATTATAATACCATTTAGACAACACTATTATGGACACAAATAATTCCTCTTTTTAACGATGAATGAAGCCATGGGCTGTGCATCCAAGAAAGCAATAATTCCTCTCATCCTTTAATCTATTCAGCTTCAAGGGAAAATTTGCAACATTCACAGAGAGATTGAAGATTGATTTATGTCAACACTCAAAGGACGTTAGAAAGCCACTGGAATGCTTGTTTGGTAGCTCTTTTGGATGTAAAGAAATCAGAACGAGTACCGATGGATCAACGCACGCTCTCACTACAAACCCCTAGTGATGATTCGTCAATAGGCGATAGGTGACTTCAATTCATGTTCTTTTAATCGTTATCGTGTTCTTTTAATCCTTGATTAAGGATGTACGGTTCTTTTAATCTTTGATTAAGGATGGATGGCCAAAATTCAATAAAATGGCATATATATCTTACCAAGATTTATCATCCACCATGTATAGAGCTAAAGTTTCAAATTCATCATCCTTATCATCATAGTCATCATCCTCATCACCATCACAATAGTCATCATCGTTGTCCTCATCATCATCACCATCATTGTTCATCATCATCGTCATCATCATCGTTGTCATCATTATCATCATCATCCTCATCATCATCATCACCCTCATCCTCATCATCAACATCATCATCATTGTTCATCGTCATCGTCATCATCGTCATCCTCCTCCTCCTCCTCCTCATCATCATCATCACCATCATCATCCTCATCATCATCATCGTCGTCATCATCATCATCATCATCACCATCCTCATCATCATCAGCATCCTAATCACCATCATCATCCTCGTCCTCATCCTCCTCCTCCTCATCAGCATCATCATCCTCATCCTCATCATCATCATCATGGTCATCATTATCATCATCATAATCATCATCACCCTCATCCTCCTCCTCATCATCATAGTCATCATCCTCCTCATCATCACCATCATTGTTCATCATAATCATCATTGTCATCATCATCATCATCATCATAATCCTCATCATCATCATCGTCATCATCACCACCCTCTTCCTCATCATCCTCCTCCTCCTCCTCCTCGTCATCATCATCCTTGTCATCATCATCATCATCACCACCATCATCCTCATCTTCATCATCATTGTCATCATCATCATCATCATCATCACCCTCATCCTCATCATCATATCATAGTCATCCTCCTCCTCCTCATCATTATCACCATTATTGTTCATCATCATCGTCATCCTCATCATCATCATCACAGTCATCATCCTCCTCCTCCTCATCACCATCATCACAATCATCATCACCATCATCATCCTCATCATCATCATCATCATCATCATCATCATCATCATCATCGTCATCATCGTCATCGTCACCATCACCATCATCATCCTCATCC